>OX637337.1:5080485-5613325 GCA_951799405.1 Agapetus fuscipes | reverse complement strand
CATTTGACAAAATAAGCCACAAAATATTAGTAAGAAAGGCCAAGCTGATGGGTATAGGAGGAAGTCTTTTGAGTTGGTTTGATTCATATATCTGTGACAGAGTTCAGGCAGTAGTTTTACATGGTCATATATCAGATTACCACCCTATTCATTCTGGTGTGCCACAGGGATCTCACCTTGGACCTCTATTATTCTTAATATATATTAATGACATAGATGAGTGCTTTAAACATTCAAAAATACTTTTGTTTGCTGATGATGCAAAAATTTATAGGGAGGTGAGAGATGTCACTGACTGTGAAAGACTGCAAGAGGACTTAGTTAATTTAGAACAGTACTGTGAACAGAACCAATTGTTTCTCAATACAGATAAATGCAGTACAATCTCATACACAAGGAATCGCTCAAAGGTTATGTATAATTACAAAATTAACAGAACTAGTCTGAAACATACAACGGAGATAAGGGATCTTGGAGTAATACTCGATGACAAACTAACTTACACAAAGCACTATGAGCATATAAACTCTCGGGCCTTCAAAACTCTAGGGTTTATTATACGTAACACTAAATGTTTTAAGGATCCTAACTCTCTCACAACCCTGTTTAACTCTCTTGTTAGAAGTCTTCTCGAATTCGGATCTGCCATATGGAACCCTAGCTACATCACCCATATAAACTCAATTGAACGTGTACAACAAAAATATATCAAACTACTGAATTTTAGGAAAAGACTCCATTTTAATAACTACACCCTTGCTTTAGATCATCACAAAATTTACTCGTTGGAAACCCGTAGAATCATTATAGACCTTTGTTACTTATATAAAATTTTGAATAATGATATTGATAGCTCATACCTATTGGGCGAATTACCATTCCACTGTCCTACTAGATGCAACCGCAATCATACTCTCTTCTATACAGAAAAATCAAGGACAAATTATTTTTTAAATTCTTTTACAAATAGAGCCTGTATGAGCTTCAATAGGAGTTGTGGCGACAATCCAGCTCTGGATCCGTTTGCCACATCTGTTGATAAATTTAAAAGCATCTAATGCAGTTGTCGAAATCTTAACTTATTTGTCTTATTCTGCGTTTTATCCTTTCTTCATTATTTGGCTACTTAATTCCTTAATTTCTTTCCTATCATTCTCCTTTCCATCTTCTTATCTTCCCTCCACTTCTTCAATTCTTAAATTTGTAACTTACTATGAATAAATGTATAGATACTATAATTGGCGGTGTAAAACTAAATTATCATAATCACTTATAATATGTAAAAATGTAAAATGCTGTAGTATCTAATAAAGAAAAAAAAAAAAAAAAAAGTTCATTGCATTATTATTTTAATACTTTTTGTCCTTTCAATGGTTGTTTATCTTATATCAAAGATAATTTCACATGAGCAATGCTTGTATACGTACTGGACCAATGTGTCTTATGAAAGCTGGAAATTGATTACAAAGATATTGAAATCATTGAATTCTATTAAACTTTATAGAACTATTGAAAATTCTGATAAAATACAGTTTTTATTTATTTTATTTATTAATGACGTTTTCAATCATGATAGAAATAAAAAAAATGTTTTTTTAGGATTTTCAAATTTCCATAAAGTGTAAAAGAATTTTTCAGTGTTAATACGCCCACCATAGGTCCAAAACCTTCAACCTTCACAAAATCGTATTTTACGTTTTTTTCTTAGCTTTGTTTGTGTATGATGTGATCTTTAAACAATATAATTGAAAGTTCATCTTTGAATCAAATGGCAGTTATACCAAACAAGCACTGATGGGACCTTTTTGTTTTTTGAAACTTTTTTTAAATTAAAAAATACAAAAACTCTCAACGTTTCCATTCATTTATATCACTAAAAAAAGATTGCCCGTTTGGATTTTAAACAACTTATTTGTTGAAGTTGCTTTGTTGCCAAGAATTTATTTCTTTCAATGAAACGGAAATTCCTGGAACAAAGGAGAAAGACGTTTTATTTGTTATTGCACAATCAAACATGAATATAACTCCCTTTTGCCATCTTGATATTATTTATTTTTTGCATAATATATCTGGAAATATGCAAAAACAACTGAACCACAAATGACCAAAAAAAAGTGAAACACTAAAATGGAATGCTGTATTTTTTGTCGCACAATCATGCATGACTCTGTATAACAAATCACCTTAATACGGCAATTCTCCTTGGCTCTCAATGTTGCATGCAGCCACACTGGCGAATGTTGCCACAAATTATTGTCGTTTACTTCCGTCGCACGTACCGCCGCCGCGATGTGGAATATCTAGAGGATTTTTTTGGCGAGTTGGCCACTCCACTTGCACGTGGTAGCTACCAAAAAACAGGAAGGAAGCCAAAAAAAATAGCTACCTTTTATTTATGATTGCAAATTTTTAGCATAACCAAATGTGTGAATTTAAATTGAAAAAAAAAACGCTTATAATTTGAATTTTAGTGCCCCCCATTCTGTCAACACAAAAACATTCTAAATCTGAAAAAAATGTATATTTCACGAAGGCATGTCTTAATTTTTAAGTTTGATTTTAGTAATTGTTGTTACCCGATGATGGAAGGTATTCCGAAAACGTTTGTAACATACTCAAAAACAATAAAAGTGGAATAAAACAAAGTTTTTAATTTCTTTTATTTTTTAATTTTTATTGAAAAATAATCAATTTTTTTTTTTTCACGAAGGCTTCTGTTTGGAATGTTTTGCTACAGGTGACAAAAAATTATCCATCAAAATTTAAAGAAAATTCAGCTTCCATGAATCACAAAAAATATATTTAAAGGCTTTAAGAATACATTTTAAATTGTTATAGCGGGTATTTTTGTTTATTTTTTTTGTATTCTTTCTCCCTTGACGAAAGGTTGATATGAGACTGACCCCATGCTATAAAAACTTGGTCTAATTTAGCCAATGCCACCCCGGTTTCAGAAGGCGGTTGCAGAGTTACAAGGTCCATGTGAGGTTTAGTTTATTTTGTAAGTATACATGCAGCTTATGTAAGCGTGAACCTACTAGTCGCTCCCCCAGTTCTTGTTTACCGTATACGCCAATCTTGTCAAATATGACTTTTTCATGCAGTTGTCTTATGAATCAAATTCTACACAATCTGAGCTAAGAAAAACCGTAAAACTCGATAATGTGAGAGTTCTTTTAAATATTTTGTAAATAAATTTCTTGTTTTTATAAGACACATTGGTCCAGTACACATGCAAACATTGCTCATGTAAAAATTTCTCAATGGCGTTTACGGTAAACAAAAACTAAGGCTGCGTAGTGTCTTCTTGTTGGTGTGCATTAAACAATGAGCTTTAAATGTTAACATGTCTTTGCAACTTAGATTGTAGCAAAAATATAGTAGAGTAAGATCTTTGCTAGATTATGATTGAATCCAAATTATTAACTTCTATTGATTGCTATTGAAGCAAAAGACACAGACAAAAAACTTATTTTCGCTTATAAACCTCTTTATACATGAGCCGTGAAGCCACCACTACAAAAATTACAGTGTGAACCATATGTAAACAAATTCTAAAATAAATTGTAAGCAAAGTTTTGTTAAAATGAACCCAAAGTAAGTTAATCTTAATTTTATTACAGCAGTGAAAAAAACTTACGTAAAAAATTATGAAATTTCATAATAAAACTAACCATTCAGTGCTATTCTAAGTAATTGTAATAGTGGATTTTACCATTAAATTAAGTTCTCAGGAATCTCTGTGCAAATTTTAATTGTGACTAAACGAGAAAATTTCCAAGTTTTTGCCTGCATTTGAATGCAAATATTTTATGCAGAATTTCGTATAACTTATTTGCAGAGTCCTTTCAGCTCCATTAAATGGAAGGAGACCATTCATTCAAAGGAATGTTTTTTCTTGAAAAATGAACTTTAAAGATTTCATTTATGTTAGTCACGCGAGACCGGTTTAAGACCCAATGGTTCAGCGTTCACTTTACGAGTAAGAGAATCAGGTTTTGAAAACAAATATGTCAGAAATGGTTTTCTTTTCTTTTTTTATTTCGGTAGACTCAACTTTCCTAAAAATGTGTATTTACTCTTTGATGAATCAGGATTCTTCAATTTGTAATAAGGTAATTCAACTCCCTGTTTTACAGAATTAACACGATTTGTAAATTGCTTATTTTACTTTGCATATGGCCGGCAAGGAAAACAATTTTTTTGGCCATTAGGCCACATCAGAGGCGAAGATCCAGGTCCTCCATCCACTTAACTGCTCCTGGCGTGGCTTCGTGGAGGTCTTTCAGCCCTGATGGGGCACTCCTCCACTATGTGCCGGATAATTTGGTTCACCGATCCATTTGTAAATTGTTGTGAACAATGATATTCTTTTAAGAAGGTACTTGCGGTTCATATTTGTTTCCAAAAGAAGAATCAACTTAGAAACTCTCTTTCTAATTTAAATTTTCTTCTGTGCGTACCCTGTCTGGTTCCTCTGATGTTAGCAATCACTGCGGAAAAGATTTCGTGGTCCTACGCTGTCTGGAGCATCTCTTCCACACCTCCTATACCTCCACACCTCCTATACCTCCACACCTCCTATACCTCCACACCTCCTATACCTCCACACCTCCTATACCTCCACACCTCCTATACTCCAGCATCGAAGATTGTGCAGCCACTTCTGCCTTCTGCCAGCTCCCCAGCCACACCCTTACAATCAATTCATGAAAAGGGAGGATGTGATTAAAATATTCGCAACATTTAGTACCTACAACATGTTTGTATTTTTTTGTTGGTAATTTTTGTTTTGTTGACCGGTCCGTGGTCTAGTGGTAACGTTTTGGACTCGTCAATGGAGGGTTGTGGTTTTGAACCCCAGCTGAGCACAAAAAATACACTATTTATATTTTCCAATATGTTTTTCGCTGGGTTGAAAAATTCATATACCTTTACCCATGCCCGTGCACAGGGAATAGGCAAATCTAATCTAATCTAATCTAAGCTGCAAAGATATATATCATTTAAGATTTATACTAAATGCATTCCCACAAGCAGATATGTATAATTTCGCGCTAACACATGCCGCATGTGGACCTACAATATAAAAACCCAATCTCAAATGAACATAAGCCTTGCAACTCTTGCCGTCCTTCCCTGAAACAGGGGTGACATTGGCAAAGTGAACCAATTTTTATATTATGGGTGGTCAGCCGCATAACAACCTATAAGTCAAGGAACATACATGACAAATTACATTTTTTAAAATCAAAGAATAAAAATAACAATATATACATGGACATAAAAAACTAAATCATAAAACCAAATTCACTTTAACAAACCCTAGCCGCCAACATCACAGATCAACCGCCATTTCTTTCTATCCTTGCATACTTCTTTCATTTCCTCCAGAGTCATAACCTTCTTCATACAAGCTCTTCTTTTATTATGACTCTGGATATTCCATGTTGTGTTTCAAAATAAATATTTTCTCCCATTACTTTTAAATAACTCATTTGAAATTGACTGAGGTTCTAACAATGGCTCCAGTCGAACTTAAATTTTGACTTTTTTACCATTTGTTGTTGTCAACGACGTTACCATGTTGAAAGCACCGGTTCCCATAGATCACCGAAGTTAGGCAACATTGGGCGCGGATAGTACTTGGATGGGTTACCGCTTAGGTACACCGTGTGTCGTTGGCATCTTGGGCCGGTCCGTAGTCCAGTGGCAACACTTCGGACTCGTAAATGGAAGCTTGTGGATTCGGATCCCGGCGGAGCACAAAATATACCATTTATATTTCGAATGTGCTCTTCGCTGAGTTGAAAAATTCATACACCTTTACCAAAGACCGGTCACTGAAAGGTCCATCCAACCTTACAGCAACTGGGTCTTGCTTGAGAATTGGCGCTTTCTACAGCGACGACCAAGCTTGCAGAGGGCTCTTGAGGTGTGATACACACAAAAACAGCGCTCACCAAATAAATCATCCTAATATTATTATTTATTGCCTATCTATTAGGCGCATTTGCCTGTATGGGATGCTCGTCCATGCCTTTACCAAAGACTGGTCACAAAAAATCCTTCCAGCCTTACAGAGAATGGGTCTTTCTATACCGACGGTCAAGCTCGCAGAGGGCTCTTGATGTCTGATTCACACAAAAAACGCCGTATACCAAATAAATCATCCTAACATTATTATTACTATTATAATTCCATAATAAATGTGTCACTCAAAAACTAAAAGGTAATTATAATATTTCGCAGTGCTCAGGTTATATTCGGTTCACAAACTAGATATGAATATTTTTGCTCCAAGTCGAGCATTCTGTCTGCCGAAATTTCGCATGCAAACTCCGCGAGGCGCATTCTACGGCGAATAAAGTAGAAATGAATTTGTGAAGAGTCAAGAATAGTGACGCAAAAGGCTTCTCACGTGTAGAGTAACAGAAGCGACAGCATAATTTTTTTCAATTTTATTTGAAAACCATAAAAAATTATAAAAATGTTTCGCGTAGAACAGTACGTAGATAACAATGTTAGATTATTTTGAAAACAAAAACAATATTAAGAGTTTCATTGTTTGATTATTGACATTATTAAGATTCAATTTAAATAAACAATTTAAAAATAAAACACAAGGTTTTTCTTCACGAGTTGATTTACTTCCTCGAGCGCTTTTAGTTCTTCACATAAATATCAAGAGAACAACTTGATTCAACATTGTATTATGTTTAACGTCTCAGAGTGAGTGAACTAATTATAAGGAAGTGCTCATGAAAAAGGTCTAACCTACAGGATTTTCACACTTTTTTGTGTTTTCTCTAGTAGTAAATAAGACAAAAGGTGCATTTATCTGGAAAAAACATGTTAGTTTAATGTGTTGATCATTCTGGATGGTTGGTGCATTAACACTGTGAAAATTTATCTTTATTTTGTTATTAAAACTCTGTTTTATTTTCCTGATGATGACTACCTACTGTTTAGTCGAAAACGTTTGTGTACAAAAAAAAAAAAAAAGTGAAAATAAAACAGAGTTTTAATAACTAAATAAATGTTAATCATTCAGTTGTACCTTTGAGGTATCGATATAATATTTTATGCTCAAGTAGTTGTTGGTCTATTATTTGCTTACACTGTACATAAACCACTTTTAATACTAAGGGCCTGTTTCACCAACCTGCAAGCAATATTTGATTGACATATCAAATTTGATTGCTGGTAAGGACCTCGGTTTAATATTTCTCGGAAGTGGGTAATAATGTGATGGAATTTGAACAGGAAATATAATGTACGAAGCTTATTTAAGTATATGCAACCAAATTTTTGATTCGCTTGGAGAAGTCACACTTAAATTTGATTTTTGTCTGATTGGAGTTGAATGCATCAGGCCCTTATTCTTGAAAATAAAAATCAGGTTTTGCAGTATTTTTTTAAATACTTTATACATTAAATTTTAATGTTTTCTCTACGAATTTCATGTCTCTCTTATTATGGAAGGTACAGTCGATGCGACATTACTCGTGGTTTAAAACCAAATTTAAAATATTTGACTGAAGCCAGAGACTAGACGGGTTACGGAATTGTAGAATTGAAAATAAAACATGACGATATAACTGCTTTGCCAGAAATATTTAAAAAGCCATTTTCATTCATATTTCTGCATTTAAACTTTTGTGTATTAGAGATAAAATTTCACGAAAATTTCTGATGTAAAGTAGTTTTGCAATTTACGACAACTATTTATATTATGCATTTAAACCCACTAGAAAATTTTAAATAATATTAGGATGATTTATTTGGTGAGCTCTGGTTTTGTGTGTATGGCTCCTCAAGTGCCTTCTGCGAGCTTGGCCGTCGCTACAGAAAGCGCCAATTTTTTTTTCAATTTCTCTAAACCGAGCTGGCATTGACAAAAGTGAGTCAAGATTTTACACATGGGGAGTCAGCCTCATACTAACCTATTTAGTCTAGGAACAAAGGATTGTATAAAATTTATAATTAAAAACATACAATTACAATTAAAAGAATTGACTGTCTAACGCACAGATTTATACTATAATATGGTACATTAGTAATAGAGGTCCAGGGTACATCATAATCTTGTAGGGCTCTGAGATTTTCTATTAGATTTACATTTATTTGATTTAGCCCATGTCCGGCATAGAGGAATAGATAGATACAATCACCCTCTCATCGGGGCGGTAGAAAATCAAACAAAAATATCATCACGTATGGGTTGATCTTAGCGGAACAAACTTAACCCAAAACTACCAAAAACTAATAACTTATTTTTGTTCCTTATGTTTCACGTCGCAAGGTAGGACTATGACAGGTGAGAGTGGCTGAAAAATGTCGTCCAGTGGCACCTAGAATATCCAATCGGGGAGTGTGAAGACCCCAAATGAGGTGGCTGGACGACATCAAGGGAACTGCATGCAGTGGCTGAACACTGCAGCTGAGAGACAAACGTGGCCAAGATTGGAGAAGACCTTCGTCCAGGGTTGGACTGAGAAAGGCTGAAGAAGAAAAATGAAGGAAAATGTTATTATTTGTTGCTGAACAAAAGGTGAAAGGCATTAGGACGACCAAGAGGAAGATTGCTGGTTGGAATGGTGGTGGACTATTGTGCGGTAGGAGAATGGGACAAGAGTAGAAAGGCGTTAGATAGGCAGCGGTGGCTGGGATTGATTAGGGAGGTCACGATGCACATGTTATAATGAAGTAATTAACGTAATCCCTTTTCTTCTTGAAAGAGTTGTTCGCGACGAAAATGCATCTGTTTTTTGTAGACGCAAGGCTCATGAGTCTCATACATATTGTTACGAAATAGGGTTCAAAAGTCTTTCAAATTAAAATACACAGGTCTTCTTATCCAGTTGTTTATTTTACACTTTTACATATTTATTTTCACAAAGCTTTCTCGACTATTCCACTTGGTTTCTGTTCACTGATCAAGTTAGTTCTATGTGTTTGTAAATCTCGTATGATACTGCTCGCCCTGCAGGCCACTCGCACCCTTTATACTCTCCAAAGTAGTATAATCTAGATCTATAGTTGCCAGACAGCTTCAGAAAGGCACAGTAATTATTATTTCTCGATGCTTCACGTAATACCTAGAGAGTTCTCCACAACCATCAATCCTACCTACCAATACAATACAGAATTCCTATAATTATAACAAATACCTACTTAGCCTAGAGAATTCTACACTTATACACAATAAAGAATAATCACATATTTTTTTCATTGTATAAAATGGTAGAATACATTTTTTAAAATGCATCTGCGTTTTTAAAAAAAAAAAATCTTGATTAGTTTTTAAACCAAAGCTCTTTAAAATTAGCGTTTTCTCGATTTCCGCAAAAAAGGTCATTTTGTTTATTTAGGCAGATATGACGGCGATGCATTTTCGGAGTTTAAGTATTGGCGGGCCCAGTGGCGAATCTTGACGTCAAGATTCGCGAAGTCGAACGCGCTGCGTTTTGACGCGACTTAAATTCTCCGCATTTTATTTTTGAAAATTATCAATGATATTTTTATTTTTACTACACAAAAAATATATGGTTGTGATCCTTGAAATGTACTCTACATAACCATATTATTTTCAACCGTTTTCCCTACCACTGCAACTACCCTATTATCGATCCTACCCACCAATACTTATGAGGATTCTTATAACTATAACTACCCATACTTATTTCAATATTTATATTTCATATTTACATTATATTATTATAATAATATTATTAAAATATTAAATATTATTATAAATATATTGTTAATATAATTATCATATTAACAATATATTACTTTTTTTGTTAAACAAACCAATAAGTCCGAACTATCAGAAAGTCACAGGAAAACTGATAAGTTTCATGCAAAATCCTATTTAAATACTTAACCTTTCACAACTTTCTATAACGTACTTGACATGGCCACCCAAGAAAAGTTCTGATTTTTCCTGGAAGTTTCGATTTCAAGAATTGAAGCTTTTCTTCGTACTTATAAACTTTTACTACGAAGTGCATTTTTAATATCTTGCATACTTTGAAATTTTTCAGAACGCAGATTTTTAAATAGACATTTTCAACGCTCTATTAAAAAGAAAATTCTGTGGAAATTTAAAATATATTTTCTTACATTGAAAAAGTAAATATGTACTTAATTTATATGCCTAATTAATATTGCAAAAATAAAAACAAAGTTTTTCTTCACGAGTTAGTTAATTTTGTTGAGTGCTTTTTAAATGTTATCGCATTATTTATGGTGTGATGACACTCCAAAAGCGCCCGAGGTAATAAACCAACTCGTGAAGAAAAACTTTATTCTTGCAAAATTACTTTTTTTTTTTTATTCTTCACAATGTCAATACACACCCCCTCAAACTTTCAGGTGTATGCCTACTTTGAAAATTGGGATACTGTTATATTCTTATGTGTTACGCATTAAAAGTACATAACATTATTTGTACGTTTGAGCGATCTGAAAAGACAAATAAATGGGGTGTGAAAAAAGATACGTGCGTAGAAGGTTTACTAGAGTATTTAAAATCTAGAGATGAAGTGTTCTTCTCAGTGATCTGTGGTTCTTCTATTTAATAATATTTTTTTACTATATTCTATTATTCAACATTGCAATAATATTAATATGTACAAGTTGGCACTTAATAAATATTTTATTAAATATTTTATTAATGATATTTGATAGTTTTTGCAGTTTTAATTTTAATATGTTTTTGCTTTGTTTCTAACCTTCTGTTTATATACATACAGGTTTATTTTTTCTTTTCTTTTCTTGGTTATTTTTTTTGTTTTTTACTGCAATGTTTCATATATATACATTTTTTTGTATTTTATTGTTTTTTATTGTTTTTCATATTTTTTTTTTCTTGTATTTTATTGTTTTATTTTATTTTTTCGCAGTTTTGTATAAACTCACTTAACATGTACTTTTTGTAAAAGGCTCATGCCGTAAATAAATAAATAAATAAATAAATAAATAAATAAATAAATATTCTCAAATATCAGCAGGTAGGCTTATGATTCCACGGAAAATTTTCCATAGCATTTTAATATATATTTTTGCAATACATCTTATGTAACTTGATCGCTTTCCCATGTTTTTTATTTTCCTTAATTTTGTTAACTTCATGTATCATCTTTATTTATAGTGGTACAATGTTTAAATATTATTTTAATAAATCGAGCTTTCTTACATTTTTTATATTTCCAAAGTAATTTTTAACTATAAAAATCTAGATCTGTAAAAATCTGTACTAACATAAGTTTTGATTTTTTATCACTACTAAAAAAAACAGCTTAATTTTCCTTTTTCATCATTTGTGGCTGACCTGCTGCTGATACTGTAAACAATGGTTGACTTTGCCCATGTCACCCA
Source organism: Agapetus fuscipes (assembly GCA_951799405.1). Taxonomy (NCBI): domain Eukaryota; kingdom Metazoa; phylum Arthropoda; class Insecta; order Trichoptera; family Glossosomatidae; genus Agapetus; species Agapetus fuscipes. The sequence continues at coordinate 5,601,940 of OX637337.1, read as the reverse complement.
TATTTCAGGGAAGGTCTACAAGCGCTGCAGTGCCTATGTTCATTTGAGATTCGGTTTTAAAGTTATAAATTCTCATGTCACGTAAATAAGCGCAAACTTATACGTGTCCGCTTGTCGACATGCATTTCATATGAATTTTAAATGTAATATATCCTCGCAACTTAGATTAAAGATATGTTTTTTTCGCCTGAAGACTTTAACTACTTTAAATTCTTTATGTGTTTTGTTAACTCGTTTCAAAAACCCATCCACACAGATACTAAAGTTTCGTATGAAACTGCATAGTTTGCTTTGTCTATATCTCGGCCATGCACTTTCTTTGGTGTAATTGAAATTTGCCTAAGAACACAATCTTCATAGGAAACTCCCTGTGTGAGCGTTATGAGTTTATTGTTACACAAAGATACGTCTTGTAGTGCCAAAGTTTGGCTTTGAAACTAGTTGTAAACTGATAGCGAAATAAGCTTGATTTCGCAAAGAAACAATGCCAAATTTGATATTGGGAAACAGATGCATTGAATCATGTAGCATCCAATATATTGCACATTTTTTTTATGAGGTCCGCACGTGAATTGATATTGACAAAATTGTGTCGTTACCTGGCTGGGTTGATAGAGAAAAGGTAAACAAGTATTTTGATATTGTTTGCTGAGAACGACAGCTAATTTTTGTTTGTCGAAAAAAAATATTTTCAAAAATTTTCTTTTGATAAATTACGGCTTCGATTTTCTTTTAATTAGTTCACGTGTCTGCTTGTTAGACACGTGTATTAAATGCATTCAATATAAATGCAAGTGATAATATACCTGTGGAATCTAGATTCTAGATATGTCACAATGGATTCTGGTTTTTCATCGCTTAAATTTACTTTATTATAAAAACAATACGGGTTTGTGTATTAACACTGTGAAGATTCATTTAAAAATCAAAAGGAAAGAATAGAACCCAAAATTTTCCTTCACGAGTTGATTTATTTCCTCGAGCGCTATCGATATTATCAAACCATTATGAAGAAAACAACTAAAATCGAAAGCGTTCCATGAAATAAATCAATTTATGAAGTAAAACTTTGTGTTTTAATTTTAATATTATTATTTTAATCTGTACGTTTTGTCCACAGTTTTTATGAACATCATCAGCTGCAATCTTTGTCATTTGACAACAAAATTTTCAAAAGCAATTGCTCGTGGGATTTCGAGGGTTAACAGTTCCTTTGCCGTATAAACTGGACTCGAGGCTGTGTATTGCAAAACCAGTTTCATCACAACAGACCCTGATTGCCTTAGCAAGGCACGTGACTGGAATTCGAACCAGTGACTTTGCGGTGGGCAACTAGCAAGAGGCTTTCGTGGAAAAATTGTAGGAAACATACACTACGCCAAGTACACCACTTTTCGTTTAAACTAAATTCAAAGTGTGCACAGAAAAATGTACAGAACTATAACTGCAAACCTAGTGAGTGATTTCGTTGTCACGATTTTTTGGTGGAACGTTAAGGTTGAGTTTTAAAGAATAGTTTTATACTTGGAATCTAGCACTCCTGGAATGCTAGACTGAAAAATGTTTGCATTGTAAACATGAATGATAAAAATGTTTGTTTACAGTTGTGTGCTTAATCTAACTGTGTAATAATAGTATTCCTGAGAAAGATATTGTTTTTTTTTATGGTAGAAATTGTTGCGTGAAATAAATACACATGAATTCAGAAAGAGCCAGTATTTTTTTTATTTCGTAGAGGTAAGCGAAACAATAATGTATGTAGGCTATGTATGGTTTAATGGGTTTGACCTTAAAATAAATATTTTTATTAATATTTATCGGCTGACCACCCATTCTGTAGAAAATGATTCACTTTGCCAATGTCACCCCTGTTTCAGGGTTAGGTCGGCAGGAGTTGCAGGGTGTATGTTTATTTGAGATTCGGGTTTTTATATTGTAGGTCAACATGCGGCATATTTAAGCGCGAACTTATACGCGTATGCTTGTGAAAATGCATATAATGTGAATCTTCAATGTTACATATATTTGCAACTTAGATTAGATTAGATACTTTTGAAATATTTTGTATCAGATCTTAGGTTTAAGTTGGAATTATGGTCGTTTGACATATTTACAATCCCGCGGGAGGTGGTAATTATTTCTTATGAAGGCTGAGTAAAGTACATAAATTGTGAAAGATATTTATTTTTGTTAGAATCAACTATTACTATTTAAAGCGTCAATGTTAACAAATAAATTTTCAACAAGAAGCAGAAATTCTATTAAATTATCAAGTCAGAGTACGCGATGGCTTTTACAAGTTAATTTTTAAGATTGCTTTATCCATTAAATGCCAAAACAATTTCAGAATACTTTTCCCCATAAATTTCCGACTCCCTCAAGAAATGGAGCTTATATTTTATTATATAAGACCCTATCGAAAAGTGGGAACGATTTCTGTATAGCTACACTAAAATCCATTTCATTAACGCAAATAAGGCCAAATTTTCATTTAAAAGTGTGGCTTGTGAGATAAAAGCTTATATAATTACGACTCTGGATAAGGGTGAGTCATCACTCAACCCTTTTTTGTCAAACAATTAAATTTGAATTTGTAATTTCATGACTGAAAAGGCTAATTAAAGTCAATTTATTAAATGACTTAATAAACTGTTTTTTAACAAGGGGCTAATGGAAAAGTATTAAAGTAATTAAATTTGGTTTTCTTCATTAGCTTTATTATCTATTTAATAATGTACAAGTAGGTATACTAATTATTTTTTCTGCTACAAACGCACATAGTTATTAATTTCTTATTGTTAAAGAAGAGGTATAAGAATAGTGATAGCAAGTTATTTGTTGAAGTGCCTTTTTTAAATCACTCTAATCTAATCTAATCTAAGTTGCAAAGGTATGTAAAATTGGGAATTCACATTGTTTGAGAAAATGTGAGAGGTATAAAAAAGAAGGAAAAAATAACATTAGTTCAAAATAGTGAAGCAATTAATCCTCTTCTTCCTCTTGGCGAATTCCCACGTACAGCGGGGGCGCCAGTGTCGGGTAATATTCCGAGTATTTCAATAATAAACCTAATGCCTATATTAGAGTGATTTTATGTAATTTATATTTTGGTAGGTAAGTAAAAAGGATATATGTTGTGAATATAGCAACTCCAAATTGTCTATGGTCTGACGTCACGACGTTTTTATTGGCCGATACTCGTGATTGGTGAGAAGTGAGTTATTGTCACAAAAGATTAGTAAGGTTAGAATGTCCTAATATAAAAGCAACGGTTCTGCTAAATTAAATGTTCTTCTTCTCCTATTCTCTTGCTGTAAGTGTTCTTCTCTACTATTGTCTGTTTCAATCTATTGTTGTACACTTATAAAATTAAATTCAACCCTAACAAAAAGTCAGAATTTTTACTCAAGAAACCAGCGACCATCCATCCTGACCAAATCCCGAACACACATTACATGCATTCTCACGAGCAGACACGTACAAGTTCGCGCTTGCGCATGCCGCATGTGAATCTACAATATAGAAACCAAGTCTCAAATGGACATTCACCCTGCAACTCTTGCCGACCTTCCCTGAAACAGGTGTGACATTGGCAAAGTGAAATATTTCTACAGCATGGGTGGTCAGCCGCATACCAACCTATAAGTCTTGGCTACTGCAAAAAACCTTTGCACTCCCATAGCTCTCAGCTGCTGTTATAAAGCATTCCGTTATAGAGGACAGGTAATCAAAAATGCACAATTGACCAAAGCCACCTAATTGAGCTTATACAGCACGTGTATCACGGTGGTTCTTTTTCATTCTGTAAGCAAAACTTTTGTGTATGAATCCACAGCAGGATATTTTCATGATTTAAATTATGTTTCAGGAAAAAGCTGAGAGCTTGAAATTATAATTGTTTGTCTGAATATGTTACTACACCACAATTATTAAAAAAAAAACGCAAACATAACTAAGCTACACATATAGTGTAACTTCTTATCTCCGAAGGGTTTCGCATGAAGCGAGTGGAACCTATTTATTTTTACAGGTAAAGGAGCAGGCGCCCCCCACTTCAATTGAAGTGTATATTTACGAGCTCTGGACCCCTCCCTACTCATTTCTTGTGAAGGCTGATAAACCTTGCCGGTATTTAATTTTGGGGTTGGAAATAAACACCGAAACGGGAAATAATTTCTGACACCCTCGGTGGGATTCGAAAACATGCTCAAGGCATGGAATGCAAGCACTCTCGTGACATTGGCAAAGTTATCAGATTGCTAATTTTTTTAACGTTTATCAGTTAAAACTCATAATAATATCATTATGAAAGAAATGTGAATTAAATTAAATGAAGGTTGCAATTTGCACAACTCTCATAACATGACGTGCATAATTCAATCGCCCGACAAATGTCCACAAGTTCACAAACGGAATTACGAATTCGGCGAGAGCTCGCATTTTCACCGTGCATATTTGAGACCGGTCGCCGGGACTCAAACGACCGGCCATAGAGTTTAAAAGCTCATTACGGGCGAGCGTCGCTTACAGCGCGGCAATTTGCTGTAGACACTTCTGTTCGGACTGCGCGACACCGAAACTTTGCGCAGCTAACTTCGTTTCCAGCAACTTTCTGGCAAACAGACGAAACGCTTTGCTATCTTGCTCAACCCTCGGAAGTTCAAGGAGATCTGCGTGTACATTTCGCTCCCCCAGTTCTTGTTGCCAGAAATTGATGACGGGCCTACAGTGGCGGGGCTTCCTGTGCTGGGATCGAATCCGAAACCTGTTAGGTTGTCGCGCTGATGAGATACCTCAGATACCTGAGGAACACTACTCTTATGCACCAGTCACTACCAATATCTAGAAGAAATTCATAAATAAGCCATTATGTAGAAAAACAAAAAATGAGGCTTACCAACCATACTGTAAAAAGTGGTTTACTTTGCCAATGTCACCCCTGTTTAAGGGAAGGTCGGCCAAAGTTGCACCATTTATGTTCATTTAAAGTTTGGATATTAATTTGTAAGTGCACATGCATTTATTATGAATATTAAATGTTAATATATCCTTGCAACTTAGATTATAGATTGTCAGGGCCCTTTCAGACACATCGCTCCCCTAGTTCTTGTTTACCGTATACGCCAATCTTGACAAATATGACTTTTTCATGCAGTTGTCTAATGAATCAAATTCTACACAATCTGAGCTAAGAAATACCGTAAAACTCGATAATGTGAGAGTTCTTTTAAATATTTTTTAAATAAATTTCTTGTTTTCATAAGACACATTGGTCCAGTACACATGCAAACATTGCTCATGTGAAATTTTCTCAATGGCGTATACGGTAAACAAGAACTAAGGCAGCGATTTGGCACCTGAAAAGAAAAAAATAGAATTTTGTACATTTGGCGTGTACATTTGACACCTGAAAGAGAAAAAAAGAAAAAAATTGTAGTAAAAAAATGTAAAACATTTGATCGATCTGTTTGCAAGAAATGTGAGCCATGTTGAATTTTACGTATATCGTATGAATGTATGTACGTATGCACTTTAAAAGCTATTGAATAAATGGTTTTCATAAAAGTTTTTTATCGTTGAAAGTTGATTTAATTTTTTACTTTACTTATTTTCTCAATAATGACAAGGTAGGTATGTAACTTCGTTGAAAGCGATTGAGATAGTTTTTTATTTATTTTTGTATTTCGCTAAATTAAAAGCTCTCGGTTACTTTCTATTGGTCATCATAAAAATTGCAGTTAATCCAAAAAAAATATGTTTGTTTGAGACGTGAATATGAGTTCAAAGTTCAATTGTTTTAAAGAAGTCTTACGGGGCATTCTTAGTCATTTTAGTCGCCCGTTGAGCCCACGCTTTGACAAACTAATGATGCATTTGTATGAAGACCTGTCAATCCAAGATGGCCGCAGGTGAACAGCTGATTATATTCTTCATGCAAATATTCACCATAATTCGGTAGGTGGCTATGAAACTTTCAGCAAAGGCATCATTAGTTTGTCAAAGCGTGGGCTCAACGGGCGACTAAAATGTCTAATAATAGCCCTGTTAGAGTATTACTTGTGGCACGAAAACTTGCATCCTTTCGAAAAAAAAAAATAATGGTTTACCCTAAAAATCATGAATCAATAGTTTGCAATACTATGAGCTTCCAGAAGAATGATCTAAAAACAAAACAACGAAAGAAATGCTTGCCTTTCGTTGTAAGTCAAGTCGTGTGTAGCACACCTCAAGTCAGGGCCCTTGAGGTGTGCTACACACGAAAACGGCGCTTTAAAATAAATTATCCAAATATCTATATATATATATATACTAGCAGACCAAACCGCGCTCTCGCACGGTTGGCTGCTAGGCCCTACGGGCAGTTTAAAGTCCGGCTTCGCCAGCACACTTTACCCTTGCTTTGATTTTTAAAAGATACTTGAGAACTGACCAACAACAACAACAAAAAGTGGACAATTTTATGGTAGAATCCCAGGCCTGATCCGTACTTCCTATTGTTGTGCAGGTGCTGAAGTCTTTATCCTGCTTTTTATTTCTGCTCTTTAATTTTCTGGGGTTGGTTTTTAATGATTCTCGACCCGTTCATTACCATTTAAGTGTATAACTTGTCTTTTCTGCTCTTTTTCGTTTTGCTGGTAATAGTATCTTAAGCGTACCTGTGTTGCTTGCAATTGTCTTATAGTGGCATGAAACATGACTGCGTTTGCCATACGGCATTGTTTTGTTGGTACTGGTGCTTTTATTTTTAGATTGTTCCAGTATTGTCATGAAATGCCTTCAAACTGCTCGTCCTGTTCTGAATTATCTTTTGACATCTTAAAACTGGTTGTGATAGTTTTTACGATATTTAAGTGTCTGATACTGCTTGGTACCTGAAGATACCTTAAAATGCCTAAACTCACAATCTACAAAAAATCTAAGTATGGGAAAACGTTCGACCCATCGACAGAACTCTAAGAAAAAAATGACTTTTGAAAATTAAAAAAAACAAAACTTTTTAACTTTTTTTATTTTTATATGCTTTAAGATTGAATTTAGTAACATCGTTCAGGGTGAGATGCCAAAAAAAAAAAAAAAAAAGATTGAATTTAATAAATTTTGTGATGAAAAGGTAATTTAATTATTTTCATGTTCCGAATATCTTTAATCCACGAAAGACGAATTTAAGTTAAATAGCCTGCCTACACGATTACGGCATTCTAGTTTAAAGTCCGGCTTCGCCAGCACACTTTACCCCTGCTCTGATTTTTAAAAGATTCAAGAGAACTAACTGACCAACAACAACAAAAAAGTGGACAGTTTTATAGTAGAATCCCAGGCCGTGCTACTTCCTATTGTTGTACAGGTGCTGAAGTCTTTATCCTGCTTTTTATTTCTGCTCTTTATTTTTCTGGTGATGGTTTATAATGATACTCTACCCGTTCATTATCACTTAAGTGTACAACTTGTCTTTTCTGCTCTTTTTCGTTTTGGTGGTAATAGTATCTTAAGCGTTCCTATGTTGCTTGCAATTGTCTTATAGTGGCATGAAACATGACTGCGTTTGCTATACGGCATCGTTTTGTTGGTACTGGTGCTTTTGTTATTCAATTGCTCCAGCTGCTCTTATTGTCATGAAATGCCTTCAAACTGCTCGTCCTGCTCTGAATTATCTTTTGACATCTTAAAACTGCTTGGGATACTTTTCACGATATTTTAGGGTCTCATACTGCTTGGTACCTGAAGATACCTTAAAATGCCTAAACTCACAATCTACAAAAAATCTAAGTATGGGAAAACGTTCGACCCATCGACAGAACTCTAAGAAAAAATGACTTTTGAAAATTAAAAAAAAATAAACTTTATAACTTTTTTTATTTTTATATATAAGACACTTTGTATGAAATTTTACTTTTTAAATATTTGTTCAAAGAAATTTGCCGTAGGAAAAAAGTTTCTTCCAACATTTATGGGGTTTACTAAAATGCATTTTATTTTCGAGTATGAGGCCTAGACATTCAAAATGGCCGCCTGCAGAGCAATATATTTTTTTAGTTTGTATGTCGAGTGTGCAAAATATACACTTGGCGTGATTGTCCCATTACGTATTATTACATTTCGCTAAATTATAATTGTCAGTGTAGCATCAAAACAGTTGATTTGTTTACTTATAAATTTGACTTTTTTGTAAAAATCAGGTTTTTCAAAATTTTGTTTGAAAAAAATTGTCATTAAAAAAAGTTGTCTTTCAAAAAATGTTGACTTTATTAAGACAAACTCGATCATTGATAATAAACTTTCATTTTTGTAAAATAAACGCCAGAAGAGTGTTAAATATTGAAGAAACAAAAAAAAATGTATGGCAGCTACTCTTAATCCTTCTTGTATTTTGTTGTTCTTTTGAAAATATGTAAGTCTCTTTATGTTTAAGTGGTATGCTCAATTTCATTGTTCCAACTTAATGCATGCGCCCGTTGTGCCAACTGAAAGATATTGTTTTGTATTTTTTTCTATGTAGGTATTTACAAACTTTGTTTGAAGAATTTACTTTTTGCGAAAAAGTTTCTTCCAAAAGTTGTTAAAATTACTAAGAGACATGACTGTTTCGAACATCAAGCCTGTAAATTTAAAATGGCCGCCAGCGGCAAGATTTCAATTTTCAGTCTGTATCGCAGGTATACGAAATATGCACGTGACGTCATCCGGACCCTGACAGTTGTTTAAGTTTGAGCATTTTATGGGGGTATGCAAAATAGCAGCATCGTGCTGCGAACGGTCTGGGCGCCTATAGTGGTACAAATATACAAACAAACGGACAAACAAACGGACAAACAAACAAACACCAAAAATTCTGGATATGAGGTTTGAGAAAGATGGAAGAATGACAGGTGAACTTGAAAGAAGAGTAATGAAGGGCAGGTGTGTACTGGGTGCCACAGCTTGTATCGCCAAAAATCAAAACATTTCTAAAAATGCTCGATTGGCGGTACGCAGTGGCATACTTTTACCCACCTTGATGTATGGAAGCGAGGCCTGGACGGTGAATGAAAGTGAAATTAGTAAAGTCCATACTGTTGAAATGGACTTTCTAAGAAGTATGATTGGGAAAAAACGGAGTGACAGGGTGAGGAATGATTTTGTAAGAAAAGAATGTGGTGCAAAAGAAAGTGTGAAAGTGAAGATTAAAAGAAGTTTGTTAAGATGGTTTGGGCATATGGAGAGAATGAATGAGGAAAGACTGACGAAGAAAGTATATGTTGGTAGAATAGATGGATGTCGTGGTAGAGGAAGACCGAGAAAGGTATGGATGGACCAAATATCCGAAATTGCGAATGAATGGAATATCCAGAGTCATAATAAAAGAAGAGCTTGTATGAAGAAGGTTATGACTCTGGAGGAAATGAAAGAAGTATGCAAGGATAGAAAGAAATGGCGGTTGATCTGTGATGTTGGCGGCTAGGGTTTGTTAAAGTGAATTTGGTTTTATGATTTAGTTTTTTATGTCCATGTATATATTGTTATTTTTATTCTTTGATTTTAAAAAATGTAATTTGTCATGTATGTTCCTTGACTTATAGGTTGTTATGCGGCTGACCACCCATAATATAAAAATTGGTTCACTTTGCCAATGTCACCCCTGTTTCAGGGAAGGACGGCAAGAGTTGCAAGGCTTATGTTCATTTGAGATTGGGTTTTTATATTGTAGGTCCACATGCGGCATGTGTTAGCGCGAAATTATACATATCTGCTTGTGGGAATGCATTTAGTATAAATCTTAAATGATATATATCTTTGCAGCTTAGATTAGATTAGATTAGATTAGGTTAAGTCCAGTCCGTCAATAGAAACACTTGTTGGAAAAACATTTTTGCAAATTCGAAAAAAACAGACGCAAATACCCTGTCCTTTTTTATATATAAGACTAGCAGACCAAACCGCGCTCTCGCACGGTTGGCTGCTAGGCCCTACGGGCAGTTTGAAGTCCGGCTTCGCCAGCACACTTTACCCCTGCTCTGATTTTTAAAAGATCCATGAGAACTGACCAACAACAACAACAAAAAGTGGACAGTTTTACGGTAGAATCCCAGGCCTGATCGTGCTATTTTCTATTGTTGTGCAGGTGCTGAAGTCTTTATCCTGCTTTTTATTTCTGCTCTTTATTTTTCTGGTGATGGTTTATAATGATGCTCGACACGATCATTATCAATTAAGTGTATAACTTGTCTTTTCTGCTCTTTTTCGTTTTGCTGGTAATAGTATCTTAAGCGTACCTGTGTTGCTTGCAATTGTCTTATAGTGGCATGAAACATGACTGCGTTTGCCATACGGCATTGTTTTGTTGGTACTGGTGCTTTTGTTTTTAGATAGTTCCAGCTGCTCTTATTGTCATGAAATGCCTTCAAACTGCTCGTCCTGCTCTGAATTATCTTTTGACATCTTTAAACTGCTTGTGATACTTTTCATGATATTTTAGTGTCTGATACTGCTTGGTACCTGAATCTATAATCTATAATCTATAATCTAAGTTGCAAGGATATATTCATTTAAAGCTCTCAGATGTATGCCCACAAACCAACAAGTGTAGTTCGCGCTTACAAATGCTGAATGTGTACTTACAAATAAATCCAAAGAAGATACCTTAAAATGCCTAAACTCACAATCTACAAAAAATGTAAGTATGGGAAAACGTTCAACCCATCGACAGAACTCTAAGAAAAAAATGACTTTCGAAAATTAAAAAAAAAATTTTTTTTAACTTTTTTCATTTTTATATATAAGACACTTTGTATAAATAATTATAAAAAATTATAAAAAACACAGAGTTTTATTTTCACAAATTGAGTTTTTATTTCCACCTCAAGTACTTTCGACTTATTCACGTCATTATCAAGAGGATACTCTTGATACTTGATAATGACGTGAATAAGTCGAAAGTACTTGAGGTGGAAATAAAAACTCAATTTGTGAAAATAAAACTCTGTGTTTTTTATAATTTTTTATAATTATTTATAAAAATGAATTTTCACTGTGTGAATACACAAACTTTAAAAAGTCTAAGACACTTTGTATGAAATTTTACTTTTTAAATATTTGTTCAAAGAAATTTGCCGTAGAAAAAAAGTTTCTTCAAACATTTATGGGGTTTACTAAAATGCATTTTAAATTCGAGTATGAGGCCTAGACATTCAAAATGGCCGCCTGCAGAGCAATATATTTTTTTAGTTTGTATGACGGGTATGCAAAATATACACTTGGTGTGATTGTCTGATTACATATCTTTACATTTTGAAAAATTAGAATTGTAAATGTATCATCAAAATTGTTGATTTTTTTACTTATAAATTTGACTTTTTGGTGAAAATCAGGTTTTTCAAAATTTTGTTGGAAAAAATTTGTCATTGAAAAAAGTTTTCTTTCAAAAACTGTTAGCATCAGCTAAACAAACTCAATTATTGAAAATGAGCTTCCATAATTTTAAAATGGACGCCAGCAGACCTCTGAATATTAGAGAAACCAAAAAAAATGTATGGCAGCTACTCTTAATCCTTCATGGATTTTGTTGAACTTTTGAAAATATTCAAGTCTGTTTATTTTCAGATAGCATGCCTAATTTCAATGTTCCAACTTTAGGCATGCGTCCGTTGTGCCTCCTGAAAGTTATTATTGTAGATATTTTTCTAGGTAGGTATTTACAAATTTTGTTTGAAGAATTTACTTTTTGCAAAAAATTTTCTTCCAAAAATTCTTTGAATTACTAAGAGACATGACTGTTTCGAATATAAAGTCTTTAAATTCAAAACGGCCGCCAGCGGCAAGATTGCAATTTTCAGTCTGTATGGCAGGTATGCGAAATATGCACGTGACGTCATCCAGACCCTGACAGTTGTTTAGCCACTGACACTTTATGGGGGTGTGCAAAATTTCAGCATCGTGCTGCAAACGGTCTGGGCGCCTATAATGGTACAAATATACAAACAAACAAACGGACAAACGGACAAACAAACAAACACCAAAAATTCTGGATATGAGGTTTAGTCCAGTCCGTCAATAGAAACACTTGTTGGAAAAACATTTTTGCAAATTCGAAAAAAACAGACGCAAATACCCTCTCCTTTTTTATATATAAGATATATATAAGTCAACACAATATGGATTGAGGTTTGCACAAACCGTATTCAAATACACGTAGAAAAACGCCTGAGAGTCGTAGGGTTAATATGTAATAATTTGCAATCTCCGTGCCAGCATACCTCTTGAATATTGTAGAGTCAGTGAAGGCTCTCTGACCACATTCCGGCATTGTGTGGTTACAATATATCCAACTTAGAAGTTGCTGGAAAGGGGCATAGTGGACTCGACGAATACTACTTGAAACTTGATGAAGAAGCGAGTCTGTCAAGGTCACAAACAATCGATCGCATTTGTCCCACTTGTACCACCAAAAGAGAGATTTTTTTTTTAAGACATCCTGTGCGGGAGACTCCCTAGATTCTAGAGACTCTAGAGGTCTATGACACTTGTTGTAGTGCCGCAGAGGTGTACGAGCTTGGTCGTCGCTACAAAGCGCTAATTCTCAAGCAAGACTCAGTGTTGTAAGGCTGGATGGACCTTTTGATGAACGGTCTTTGGTAAAGGTTTGGGAATTTTTAAGCCCAGTAAAGAGCAAATTTTAAAAACATAAATGGTGTATTTTTTGTGCTCCACCGGGATTCGAACCCACAACCTTCCCATTCAGAATCCGCAGTGTTACCACTGAGCTACGGATCGGTCATACTAAACTAAAAAACTAAGCTTTTACTAAAAAGATGCACTCCATTTAAGCAAAAAGTGTTTGTTTGACTTCTAGTCCTCCTCGGGAACTGGAAAACCCACACTTCAACTGAATTGAAGTAGCGTAAGGCCGTTACTCTTACCTGTAAAAATAAATAGGTTCCCCTCGCCACATGCGAAACCCTTCGGAGGTAACGCGGCGAGAAGGTACACCATATGTGTGGCTTAGTTTTACAGGTGTGTACATAGATGTATGATTTTCTAGCCCGGTATTGAAATTTTCTGATTCCTGCGACCTTCATTCCTGTAACAATGCGCCCAGCCGGAATTTCCATATCGCATTTTTATGAAAAATACTTTTCGAGCGCAAACGTTGGCTCTCAAGTGCTTGCCAACGCAATCAGTTATTCTCAGAAATGTTGGTTGAATCGATTCCTAGAGTTTCTTACATTAAAAAAGATGTATGATAAAATCTAGTTTAAACATTTCTTAGTCCTGGGTTTTTCAAAGATAGTGTTACGAATTTAGGGTTCCAAAAGTCTTTCAATTAAAAATACTGGTCTTCTTATACAGTTGTTTATTTTACACTTTTAATAATTTATTTTCACAAAGGTAGTCTCGACTATTCCATTACACTTGGTTTCTGTTCACTGGTTTTGGTTCAATGTATGTAGTTGTAAAGCTCGTAGAATACTGGCTCTGCAAGCAACTCGCACCCTTCTTATACTCTTCAAAACAGTACAATCCAGATACATATTCGCTAGACAGTTCCAGAAAGGCGTAGTAATCATTATTTCTCGATGCTTCAAGTATTTTTATTCAATGATTCCTACCCACACAATACAATACAGAATTCCTATAACTATAACTAATACCTACTTATTTTAAATATTTATATTTCATATTTACATAACAATAGAATAACTCTTATAAGATTTTTGTTTTCACGCAGTATATTATTATCAATCCATAAGTTTATATCTGTGCATGTTTACTTATGATTTTGTGTATATGTGTTTTGACTCGCTTGTAAATGTGTGTCTAGACGTAAGTATTACATGGTTGCACTTCTTGTATTTGCTTGAAGCGTCCACTCGCGAAACTTCTCGTAGAATCTGGTACATGCGAGAATAAGCCTTAGTCATCTATAAATACGGACTACGGGGCTTTGAAGCACGGAATGTCCCATTCATACCTGAACCGTGAGGCCACCAGTACAAAAATTTGGTAAAAATCTGGTACGAGCATATGCAAAAAGTTTTTTCTATTATCTAATTTTGTTTACTTTAATTTAAATTTGATTTCAAGTTTTTTATTTGAATTTCCAAATTTTTGTGCTCGTTGACTAAAAGATTGGTTGGCTGACCCCCGCATGCTGTAAAAACTTGGTTAACTTTTTCCAATGCCACCCCATTTTCAGAGAAAGGCAGTAGGAGTAGGAAAGCTTATGTTTTCATTTATTTTGTATGTACAAATGCAGCATGTGCCTGCTTGTAAGCATGCGTTAAACATGAGGCTTCAATTCCAAAAAATTTTTGCAACTGAGACTATAAATTATAAAATGGCTAAAAACTGAACCGTTAAAACAATATGGTCAACTGCTTTTAGCAGTTAATTTTTTTAGTAATTATTTTAAAAAATAATGAAAAATATTTTATAAAATTGAAAATTAAAACTTTGTTTATTACCACTTGAGTTTATTACCACTTTGTTCATTACCACTCAAGTGTTAATAAACAAACTTTTTATTTTCAATTTTTAAAAATATATTTCATTATTTTTTAAAATAAACCTTTAAAATGGCTTACCACAATGTTGTTTCATTTGATCAATTTAAAATCTTGTAATTATTTTTCTGTAAACTCAGTTTGAGAAGCAGCGAACGTTTTGTAAATCTATATTACGTATATTGTACCAAGCAATCTTGAAATACAGTTTGGGTAGTTTTTTTTCATTTGCAATATTCCGCCGAGTGGAATCTTCAAACTATGAAGGGAAGCGAGTGGAAGTTGTATATTCTAAAAATATGATTTTTCCGTCTCCGGTAGAGATATCCAAGTTCAAAAATTTACATTTATCCATATTCAAAACGCTTGGTTTTTGCGTAAATCTAATCTAATCTAATCTAAGTTGCAAAATATATGTAACATTAGAGATTCACATTTTCACAAAACAGACACGTATAATTTCGCGCTTAAACATGCCGCATGTGGTCCTACAATATAAAAATCCGAATCTCAAATGAACACACACCTTGCAACTCCTGCCAACCTTCCATTTTCTACAGCATGGGTGGTCAGCCGCATATCAACCGTAAATGTATGCCGTAAATCAAATGAATTCTTGATTTTTAAAAGTTGCTTTACAGTTTTTAGAATATTTAATTTTATATAAAGAATACAGCTTGGTTCTAATTGCCAAGATAACCGTCCCTGCTCAAGCAGATAATGCCTCCGTGCTCGAATTGGCGTTATTGAAATAATCAATAACGCTCAGAAATAAGTAAAAACTCCGATTTTAATTAATTGTATATTAATAATTTATTTTTATAATTCGACATATGTTTCACACTTTAACTTATAGAAGTCATCTATAAATACGAACGGCAGTGCTGAGAGTCAGTGACCCTTTAATACCCGAGCCGTGAAGCCACCAGATGACTAGGGCTTATTCTCGCCTGTACCAGATTATACGAGAAGCTACTCGGGTGGACGTTTTGAGCTAGTACCAAAAGTATAAAGTATCAAATACTTATGTCTATACGCACATCGTTGATTTTTTTCTAAAATCAATGTTTTTATGAGATTTTACATTTGACGAAATATTGGCAGTAATCTTTGCCTCCACGCTCCATTGTGTAGCAAATTTTATTACAAATAATAATTATATGGCCCCCTCTCTCGCTTCGCTGGCATTTTTATCATGTAATTAATTTCCTCGTAATTTTTTACGAGCGCCATAAAAATTCAGTTTAATGAATCTTTTTTAGCGCGACGCGCAAAAATCGATGCCATAAATACTGCATGTTCCCTTATTCAATCATTTCAATAAAATCAAACAGACTTGAGTATAAAAAAACCTAATTTTTTTTTTTTCTATTACCGATTTTTGAAGTATTTTACCCTATATAAAAAAATTCTAAAATAGGAATATCAAAAAATTTCCCTTCCTAAAATATTTTATGGTAATTTAAAAATACAGAGATAATAAACAAAAACATTGAAGCTTTTAACGGAATCCTGAGCGTTATTGAATACGATGAATTAATTTTATGTTAAATTGGATCAATGTGGCTCTTTTTTTGGATCTCTTATGGTTGGGTTCGACCGGTCCGTAGTCTATTGGTTAACACAACGGGATAGTCATCGGAATTTTGTGAGTTCTATTCGCGTTCGAACAAAAAAAATGACATTAAATTTTAAAATTAATTCATCCCTGGTATGAAAAATTCTAGTGTCTTTACCAAAAGACCGGTCATCAAAGGTCTGTTCAGCCTCATAGCAACTGAGTATTGTTTGCAAAATTGGGACTGAATAGCGCAGAACAAGCAAGCGGAGTGCTTCTGAGGTGTGATTTAACCAAAAATAGCTTTAACCAAATAAATCATCATAAAATTTCTTTATCTTGATGTCAATTGTTAGTCTTCCTTGACTTATAGGTTTGTATGATGATGACCACCCATACCGTAAAAAAAATGTTTCACTTTGCCTATGTCACCCCTGTTTCAGGAAAGGTTGGCAAGAGTTGCACGACTTGTGTTCCTTTAACAATGGGTTTTTATGTAACTCCACATGCGGTATGTGTAAGCTCGAACGCGTCTGTTTATGGTCTAATCTAATCTAATCTAAGTTGCAAATATATGCAACATTAAAGATTTACATAATATGCATTTTCACAAACAGACACGTATAAGTTCGCGCTTATACATGCCGCATGTGGACCTACAATATAAAAACCCGAATCTCACGTGAAAATACACCCTGCAACTCTTGCCGACCTTCCCTGAAACAGGGGTGACATTGGCAAAGTGAACCATTTTCCACAGCATGGGTGGTCAGCCGCATACTAACCTATAAGTCAAGGAACATACACAACAAATTACATTTTTAAAATCAACGAATTATATATGGTTATAAACTTAAAATGAATCTTAAATGTAGTATATCTTTGCAGCTTAGATTAAAGATAGATTTATATATTTTTACACATAAATGTACTCGTAAAAGCGTGACAACTTAACCAAAGGAAAATAGATCTTACATACACACAGCTTCTGCATCGTAGGTATGTCATGGGACATCCAAGGCCTTTGTCGAGCTTTCCTTTTCGTACTTGTTGTGCCATATTTACCTTTTCGCGAGAGCTTTCAGAAATGTGAATACCGTATTTAAGGAATAAGCTACCTTAGCGTCGCTCCAGGCAAAAAATTCGCCTTTTTGAGGGTGCCCTCAATACACCAGTAAACACATCAAGTATAAAAGAAATTACGTTCAAGTTCGACCATAACGTTTTACTAAGACTCTATAGAAACTTTAACTCTAACTAGTGGCGTTGTTTTATTTTATAAACACTTTTCAGTTAAGTTATCATCATCACCATAAGCTCGACAGCACTGTTTGGACTCTGGCTGAATCAACATTGAGTTATTATATGGAGGAGTAGAAACTAGCTTATGGCGTTGTAATATATATAATTTTGAAGCACAGTTGTCCCCAGTCCTTTCAAAAACAACAATTTAAAATTCATGTGAAATCTTGTATTTTCTTGCTTTTTCCATTATATTTTTTGACACCCAATAATTACAAATGCCATAATGTCTAAAAATAATGCCTTTTACGTTAGAAAATTGACAAAATTACCGATAAAAATATGAAAAACGCTCGTTTGCGCAGCAATGAATATCAATACTGCCAATCTAAATCTAATCTAAATCTAAGCTGCAAAGATATGTATCATTTGAGATTCATATTAAATGCATTCCCACAAGCAGACATGCATAATTTCGCGCTTACACATGCTGCATGTGGACCTACAATATAAAAACCCCAATCTCAAATGAACAAAAGCCCTGCAACTCTTGCCGACCTTTCCTGAAACAGAGGTGACATTGGAAAAGTGAACATTTTTTTACAGTATGGGTGGTCAACCTCATACCAACCTATCAGTCGAGGAACAAGCTAACATTCTGGAAAAAAAAAATAGTTTCATCCAAGTTTTCTTTTATACAACTAAATGACACAGTGAAAATGTTAGTTATTTTTCTTACTAAGGACAAATTTCGTAAGTAGGTTATTTGAAAGAGATATAAATTGAATATTTTTGTTAAAACAATTTCTTGTCCACATATACCACAAATCAATGGAATCAAGATTCTCCTACACACCTCTAGTAACGTTGCGATTCAGTTTAAACGCGAAGTTTTATACTAAAGGTATCGTTAAGTACACGCAATATTCTCCAAATTTCATGCCCGCAAGTCCTTTGTATTTTTTTCTCTGTTGTTGAAATATTTTTTTTACCTTGCATCGTCATCATTGCAAAAAGAAATCCGCGCAGAAAGGGGATATTGCTTTCCACTTTCTCTTAACCTACATTTTTGTACGCCCTTTTTGTACTCAGTCTTTACTCTGTCACTGCTATTCATAAACAATTCCATACTTGCATCTCTCTCGTGTGTATCTGCAATGCAAGTTGCAAGCAAGTCATTTACATTTAAGATGCTTGATGTTCCTTGACTTGTAGGTTGGTATGCGGCTGACCACCCATGCTGTAAAAATGATTCACTTTGCCAATGTCTCCCCTGTTTCAGGGAAGGACGGCAAGAGTTGCAGGGTGTATGTCCATTTGAGATTTGTTTTTTTTTTATGTTGTTGGTTCACATGCGGCATGTAAAAATGCATGTTATGTGAATCTCCAATGTAACATATCTTTGCAACTAAAATTAGATTATATACACTCATTGCGAAAATACGTTTGACTAAACTGACGTGCCTGTCACAAAAGCATAATATGGAATTTGACGATCATTCCTTGACTTATAGGTTGGTATGAAGCTGACCACCCATACTGTAAAAAAATGGTTCAGTTTGCCGACGTCAACCCTGTTTTAGAAAAGGTCAGCAAGAGTTGCAGGGCTTATTTTCATTTGAGATTTAGGTTTTTATATTGTAGGTCCAATATAACAACGTGTCTGCTTATGGGAATGAATTTAATATGAATCTTTAATGTAATATATTCTTACAACTCAGATTATAGATGCCTTAGCCCAATTGATATCTCAGTTGGTAGAATTATTGAGTCCCATGAGGTCCCCACCGAAATGTCACAAATGATTTCCTATTTCGTTCAACTTTTAAAAGTTTGATGAGTATTTAAACAGTTAATTCGTGTTCACGAGTAGTTATAATAATTAAATTTATAAAAGCGAGTTTTATTTTATTTTGTGTCAGTTAAGCTTTCAGTGTCTTTTTGAAAATGACGTAAGCAAGTTGAAAGTACTTAAATAAGTGAATATTCACCCCTACCCATCATACAGGTAAAGATTGAGGAAAGACGAACTCCAGGTCGAAGAGAACATCTTGGTTGAAGAACCTCAGACAGTGATTTGGCAGAAGCACAAGCTCCCTCTTTCGCATAGCAGAATCGAAGATGCTGATTTCTTTGATGATCGCCAATCATGAAGAGGCACAAAGAGAAAAAGAAAGAAGGCGTTTAAGTCTAAATAGACTATAAATATACCACCACAAGTCTATGAAATCTTTATAGAAAGTAAACAGAGAGGGTACACAAACGTTTCGGGTATTACATGTATGTAAGTGAATTTGCTACTCTGGGTCTTTATGATCAAATGGCTGTATCGGTACTCGTGCAGCTAAAGAAAGATTGAAACTGAGAGAAACCGCGAGTGAAATGAGAAAAAATCTAGGGCGAGATGATTGGATTAAGTGACCGAATTTTTTATACCTAATTTAGGAACACAAAAAAGTAAAAAAAAAATGCAATCAGTTGACAGAAAACGTTATAAACTATATTTTTATACTTGCAACATCATTAAATGAAACCTTTACAAAAATCAATTAGGATTACGTTCGGTTGACATATTAAAATGAGAAACGTGTATTTTACAAATCGTTCACCGATTCTACTGAAATGATTGGCGTAAGCCAGCCCTCTTACTTGTAAAATAAAAAGGGTTCCACTTGCCACATGCAGCTTCTTCGTGGTCTACGCGGCAAGATGTTACACCATATTTATAGCATTGTTAGGTTGCATTAGAAAATACTTTGATTAGAGTTTCGTTGGTTTTTATGTGACATCATTAGAGCTTGAATACATAACCATCATCATAACCTTTGGTATGAAACTTCCATACATTATACATTTAAATCAAAATTACTTATTATTCATACATCTCTTTTTATTTATTCATGTACGATAATTTCATATTTTTCTTAATTTGTTCGAGTCGTTTTATTCACATTTTTTTATGCTATTGTTTTATGTTTTGAAAATCCAAAAACAAAATCAACATACACAAGAAAAAAAAACTCTGATAACGTTCTTAGTGAATGCTAAAATAAATCTCTCTGAATGAACACAATTGAATAAAAAACATAACTTTCATTTCATTGTTGAATATTATCTCAAAGAAATTTTCCGAATTTCCTTTGCTTCTAAGCACGACAGTCCTTTGAATATACAAAACCGAAAGCAGTTTTTTGGAGTGTCGGGGTCATAAATAACAAATTAATGGTTCCCTCAAAACAATAAGTTATGGCTAACGTCCCATTAACAAAATCGCCCCGAGCTTCGGCGTAATATGAGCTCCAGATAGTTCCTTAATACCGAGCTAAGCCGGGTTGCTGGAATATTTATCACAGGCCGGCACGAAAACATCATTTTACTTATCAGGGCAAAAATATCTCGACTTATTCGTGTTATGCCATGTCCAGACAGAAGCGGTATTCAAATTTTTGTAAGTGGTTCACTTTGCCAATGTCACCCCTGCTTCAGAGAAGGTCGGCAAGAGTTGCAGGGCTTATGTTCATTTGAGATTGGGTTTTTTATATTGTAGGTCCACATGCGGCATGTGTAAGCGCAAAAAAATGCATGTCTGCCGGTGGGAATGCATTTAATATGAATCTCAAATGATACATATCTTTTCAGCTTAGATTTAGATTTAGATTTAGACTAGGTTATAAATGAGTTCGGTATGGACGAGAATATGAAAGTGAATGTACGAAAAAATACAATGAGATGTTCAGAAATGAATGGAAAATGAACTAGTGCATAAAGGGAATGTAAAAGATAAGCAAAGAATAGTATTACCGAGGAAAGAATGGATTGAACAAACAAGCTAGATTGAAAATTACTGGAACCTGCAGAAAGAGAAACAGATCAAAGCGTTAATGAAGATAGGGATGAATGTCAAGGAGATGAAAAAAAGTGTTGAAGACAAAAAAAAGTGACTTGACACAAGAGAGACTGGCCACTCAGCAAAAATATGGCTGGATACAGTTACAAAAACAAGAAATATGTTTACTGATAAATAATTAATGATTTGTATTTCGTTAGTAATACGTCCCTTTAGCACTTGTTTGTTTTTATCTCGCACAGGGTAAATTTCAGCGATTCGCCTTAAGAATGCTTTCTGCTCGTGAAAGCAAAACGTCGGTAGATAAAACAGCTGCAAATAGAGCATGGTCTAACTTGAAAAAACACAACACCGTTTTGTTAAACTTGCTTTTTCACTTTTGACAACATTTGCCTCGGAAATATAGTCTTTTATATCCTACATAACTTTGCATTCAAGTACTGTCATGGTTTGGACACCACGTTAGTGCTTGTAACATTATAAGTATGTACTGCAGAGATAAAAGGGGATTTGTTTAGCAAAAATAATTAGGTGATCCGCTGTAAGTGGCTATAAAATTTATACCCTAAAAAACACCACGTAACAATATTAAGGGGTTATAGACTACGGAGAGTCTGAAGCTTTGCAAAATATTCTCGTATGTAAGTACTTAAAGAAGGGATTAAAAAAATAACTATGAATTTTAAAGATAAAAATCATGCTGATGACGGTTTTTATACGTTTATCAAATACTCAAATTTTGTTTCAGTTTTTTTATGTGTCAAACTACATATGCGTCGTATAAAATCAAAAATGGTAATGTAGGATTTTCAACAACAACAAAAAACGAGTAATGTATTGTTACGAACATGTAATTGTATGTTTTGTTTGTCTGTGTGAGTTAATATGTACTTAAAAGTTAAAGTCTGTGAAGTCTCTCTAGAAATAAAAATATGTTAGGTACTTACATAATTTGTATTTGTTATTGATCTGCATTGTTCGAGATTGCTCGAGTGTTTGGTCGGATGTTCTAGTAAAGTCTCGCATGTATCATTTCTCAATGATTTGAGAATGACCCTTATTCTTATGATAAAATAAGGACCAAATCGCTCTGTAGGGAAACGCCAACGGAGCGACCGTTGTATTGTGTAGGTGTAAAGTGGCTCTGAATCGAATTTTAAACATATGGTAGAAACCCGCGTAAAAACATAACAATAAATAAAGAAACACAGAACATGGCATTCTTCGAATCCTCAAGAATCCACAGCTGTCTTCGGTTCTGGACCACTCATATAAAATAGCATTAAAAAAACGCTTACTACGCTTGAATTCAAATAATTTAATTAAATTATAGCAATTTTAAAACAGCGTTTTGTTGGCAAAAAAAAATTAAGAAGTAAAAATAAAAGGTCAGAAAAGATACGATTGCCACTGAGAACGAAACGTACTTTGTATGAAGAACGCAAATTAAAATGTGAATCGAGGCGTGCAAGTAAAAGACAAATTTTCCTAAGAAGTATGTGTGCATCATTTTTTTTTTCAAGGAATTTCATTGAATTATACTGCGAAATTTATACGGGCTTCTGTAATTACTGCACACTGAGAATCTCCTTCTAATTAGTCCCGCGATAAAATGAAAATTTTCAGTTTTTCCTTTTGGCGCGGAAATCGGAAATGTACTTACTCTCTGTGGACGCCAATGTACGTGTAGAAACTCCGCCAAAGGATATTTAATTGCAAAATGGGTAAATTTGCATATTTGAATTACATTTTTTTTTGTAATTTATAAATTACATATTTTATTCATTAACTACACGTCTCCCCAGTGCCTGTTTGGCTTATCTAACATTTGATTCAAAGATGACCTTTCAATGAAATGATTAATAATAATATTATTAGGATGATTTATTTGGTGAGCGCTGTTTTTGTGTGTATCACACCTCAAGAGCCCTGAGCTTGGTCGTCGCTGTACAAAGCGCCAATTGTCAAGCAAGACCCATTAGTTGTAAGGTTGGATGGACCTTTCAGTGACCGGTCTTTGGTAAAGGTGTATGAATTTTTCAACCCAGCGAAGAGCACATTTGGAAATATAATTGGTATTTTTGTGCTCCGCCAAGATTCGAATCTATAACCTGCCATTTACGAATCCGAAGTGTTGCCACTGAACTACGGACCAGTTCAACAAATGCCAACAACATGCGGTTTACCTAGCGGTCACCCATCCAAGTAGCATCTGCGCCCAATGTTGCTTAACTTCGGTGATCTGATGAGAACCGGTGCTTTTAACATGGTATCGTAGTATCAAGCTATAGTAGTCAAAAGAGTGGCAAAGCAGAAGTGGTCGTGGTCGCCCTGACCACATGTTGCCAGATAGAGCGAGCAAAGATGGAGGAAAAGAGTGGTAGAATGGAGACCTCGTGAAGACAAAAGAACTAGAGGAAAGCCTCTTACACGATGGTCAGATGATATTAAAAGAGTTGCTGGTGACTGGATGCAGAGAGCCCAGGACAGAGACGCCTGGAGAGATATGGGGGAGGCTTATGTCCAGCAGTGGACAAGAAGTGGCTGACTAAGTAAGTAAGTAAGTAAGTAATTATCTATATTCTATAATCTATAATCTAAGCTGCAAATATATGTTAACATTTAAGGCTCATATGAAATGCATGCCTATAGACAGGCACATGTAGGTTCGGGCCTACACGTTCTGCATGTGTGCATACAAATAAAGAAAACCTCACATGGACATACGCCTTGCAACTCCTGCCGCCGTTCCCTGAAACGGGGTGGCATTGGCAAAAGTGAACCGATTTATACAGCACGGGTGGTCAGCCTCATACCAACCTCAGTCAGTCAAGGAGCACAGTTTAGCTAAGAAAAAAACGTAAAAAAACATAATGTGAGAGTTGTTTAAAATATTTGTAAAATAAATTTCTAGTTCATAGGTCCAGTACACATACAAACATTGCTCATGTGAAATTATCTTTGACGGACATAAGACAAACAAGCAATAAGGGGACGTACAGTACTTAAGCTGTATTAATAATTTTATATTATGATTTATTATGTGATAGCTCTGTAAATTTTTTTCTAAATAAATTTCGTTACAATATAAAAAAAAAATGCCACAAAAAAATTCAGTGAAAAGATATGAAAGAAGTGTATTTATATGCTAATGGAAAGATTTTTTTAATAAGAGATTTTCTCAATAGCTTTTTGAAATTTTCAATTGACCTTTAGGTTTTCCTCGTTAAAAATTTACAGTTTGGGCACATTGGGGGTATTTATCTTTGTTTTATTTAATATCAAATAGTGAAGACGCTTTCCTTCAATGGATATTAAATATTTAAATAATATGTAACACAAGCCCTGTGATCGTGTGACATTTTTATCAATGCCAATTAATGAGTGAGCAGTAATCTTCTTATTGTAGTATTTTTGGGTTCGGATAGGCCTTAAACAAAAAATAAACAGTCTTATTTTTGGATATTTATTTACACCTAATTTATTTGACAATTTTATATTTATTTTTAACACTCTTAGCAACTTAAATTTATTTCACAGTTCAGCACCTCACACTTGTTCTCCGATCAAAGGTGAATATCTATCTGCTCTCTTGCACTCAATTTTGCTCCTTATATATCCCAGAGACAGAAGTCTCTAGGGAACAATTTGCTCGATTATTTCATTTCTAGATTTCTTAAGCCTATAATAATTATTGCTACCTACTATGTACACCTATATTAATCTACCATTTATGTACATAACACTATAATAATTATTGCTACCTACGATGTACACCTATATTAATCTACTATGTATTTACATAACATTATACTAATTTCACGTTATGATAGGTACAGATAGATACAATCAGCATTTGTAAGCGCGAACTACACGTGTTTGTTTGTGGGAATACATCTGAGAGCTTTGAATGAATATATCCTCGCAACTTAGATTATAGATAGGGGTTTTGTAGACTAAAAGAAGTGTGCAAGGACAACACAATGGAGACACATCTACGGAAATACTGGCCGCCCCTAAAAGAATGGTGGCATGATAACCGTAACAAGACAAGCCTACACAAGGGGTGGCAGGGTACAACTACTAGTTAATAAATAAATAGTAAATAGTTACAACGCCTACAAGGGAGACTGATGGCTATTTTGAATGGGTAATATTTCATTGGTAATATTATTATAACACAAAATGTAGGTAATGACGAAGTTGATTGAGATCCTAAGTTTTGTATAAACATGCCTTGTGTTTCCTAGTACTCCTCGTCAGTATTTCAAGTATAAAACTCTACGCTTAAACTCAACCTAAACTGTTCCCAAACATAAACAGCACCTCTACTGAGCTTTTAGTTTCCTTATTTTTTTTGTAAAAAGCTGTGGTTTAGTTTAAACGTGAAAGACCTGCCGTTAGGGATGGGAAAATGAAAATAAAATATCGATGTAATCTTATATCGAATCGATATTTTCGTACACTATGGAAAATATGTATTGAGAAAAAAATATCGATATTTTGATTTATCAATGCTTTTTATGTCCCCCGTGTTTCAGGGAAGATCGGAAAAAGTTGCAGGGCTTATGTTAATTTGAGGCTTAGATTTTAATTTGTTGGTACACATTTAGTATGTGTAAGCGCGAACTTACACGTGTCTGCTTATGGGTATAAATTTGATCTGAGTTTTAAATCTTAATATATCTTTGCAACGTAGATTATAGATAGCAAATAACGAAATTTCCATCAAAATATCGGTCACTGGCGCGTAACGCCTCAAAATTTCGAAACTTTTGTCTTAAAAATTCTGTTGAAGGGTAGAGGGGGCAGAAACGCGTTTCAAAAAACTGCTGGCAGAGAACATACTCCAAGAAATATATCAGAATATCGTTACTTTTGATATATCGATATACTTTGCCCATCCCTATCTGCGTATCAAATTTCTCCAAACTTGAAACACTTGTATCGTTGCGCTCTCGGATGTCTTCTCGGTAACTTTATAATAGGACCGTAACAAGCCCCGTAGCTAAGGAAAATATCGCGCTGAATAAATCAGCTGGCTTTTTTGGTAGGCCACGCTCCTTGGTAGTTGATTCAACACGCTCCCAGCCTGACTTGATAAGATAACAGTTTTTCTTTGTAAAATTTAACGAGGACATTGAAAAATTATGCTGTTAGTAAAATAATCTTACTCGTACAAGCTGAATTTGTTGAGAAAAAAATGGCTGTAAAAGATAGCGCAACGCTGCTAAGCTACACGTATAGTGTAACTTCTTGCGAGTGGAACCTATTTATTTTTACAGGTAAGCTTTACGCCAACAACTTCAGTTGAAGTGAGGTTTTGCCAACTTCTAAGGAGGCTTATTTCTTGTGAAGGCTGATTAGACTGCGGGTATTATTATTTGAGTTAGAAATAAACACCGAAACGGGAAATCATTTCGGACACCCTCGGTGGAATTCGAACCTGAGCTCTCGGTATGGAATGTATAATCACTCTACTAACTAAGCAATCGACCGGAGATAACTGATGACTTAACATTATTCCAAATATATTTTATTGAATATGACTTTTTTTTCTTGGATTTTCTATTACAGTATGTAAAAAAATTGTGCACATTTCAACATCACTCCACGTTTAATACTTATTTGCGGCATTGTGAATGGCAGATCCGAAGATGGAGTGATTCACCAGCTCTCTGCCACTTCAGGTATACAAAGCATCAAACTTCACGTTTTAACTCAGGCATAGCAATTCTAGCGAACGTTTCACTTTCCATGCATCTTTTGGTAAAACCCTGTGGTTGAGTTTGAACGGAATTTTTTTATACTTGGGTACAGGTTTACCGTACATCATCCTTCAAACGGGAGACTCTATCCCTCTTTCAGGGAATGCTAGCGCTTTCAATGGCTGGAGGTAGCGATGCGCTTTGTTCCAGAAAGTACTGTTCCAATGTGCACTAAGTGATGTTTGAACAAATGAGAATTGTAGCTGTGGCTGTAAATTCGCCACTTTACCGCTTTAGGTGGTTGAAATCTCTGCTGTTTTTTTCTATGTACTTATAACTTTAAAAAAATGTTCTGACTAGCGACAAACAAGCATGTAGAAGTCTCTTGAGTATGGTTCACACAAAAAAAACGCTCCTCAAATAAACAACCTTTTTCCTTGATTAAGATCTCTTGATCTGTGATTTACAAAAAAATATTTACCGCCTTCTGGAACCTGAGATGTGAATGTCCAGCTATCTTTTCACCTTTTACGAGTTTTTTTCATCTGGGCGTTGACTGAATTGGATCTAATTTGGTACGATGTGAGTCTTTTATGACTCCTTTGTTTTACAGGCTTTAAGTTTGAAGGTTTTGCCGATGCACTTTCGTAATGTTCAGCCTGTAATCAAATCTTAGTTGCAAAGATATGTTACATTGGCGATTAACATTATATGCATTTTCACAAGCAGACACGCACAAGTGCGCGCTTGCACATGCCGCATGTGAACCTACAACATAAATACCCAAATCTCAAATGGGCATACGCCCTGACGTCTTTTCCTGAAACGGGGGTGACATTGGCAAAGTGAACCATTTTTACAGCATGAGTGGTCAGACGCATACCTACCTAATAGTAATTATTCTGAAATATTCTTCTTTTCTTGTAAAAATATTTATTCTTTCATTGGGGATTCACATTATATTCATTCCCACATGCAGACACGCACATGTACGCGCTTGCACATGCCGCATGTGAACCTACAACATAAAAACCCAAATCTCAAATGGACATACACCCCGACGTCCTTCCCTAAAACAGGGGGGGCATTGGCAAAGTGAACGATTTTTTACAGCATGGTTTGCAGCCGCATACCAACCTTATAGTAAATATTCTGAAATATTCTTCTTCTTTTGCATTTCTTTTTCTTTCATTTATTTACTACATTACTTACATGTTTCCTTCAACGCACCACCCATAGCATCAAATTTATGTAAAAGGGCAGCCAAGCTTTGAATCGCATACCGCCAGCAGTAAAATACAATTCCAAATATGAATTTATCATATCGCGAAGAAAGTAAGAGTGGCGAAACAGGGATGAAGATTTTCAATACGTTTCCTCAAAGGAGCGAAGCAATTTTCTACAAATCTCTAGGGTGTTTCTTTGATACGCGTTTCCGAGTCGGGAAAATTCTTAAATATTATGTGCCGGTTGGTAGCCCTGAGCAACGGAAAATGGCATTCTCACTCATATATGTGTCACGCCTATCTACCTCCCGTTCTGTGTTTTTATCTATTTTAAGCTTATCTTTTTCTTTTTCATTTATTTTTGGTTACTTTTGTTATTTCGTTTTTTTCCAGTTTTTAAATGTTTGGTTGCCCACCATTTGATTTAAAGAGGAACTTTCAATGACATTGTCTTAAGAATCACATTGTACACAATCTGAGCTAAGAAATAACACGATAATATGAGAGATGTTTTAAATATTTTTCATAAGACACATTGGTCCAGTACACATACAAACATTTATCATGTGAAATAACCTTTGATGGGCATAAGACAAGCAAGCCCTAAGGGGGCAATTAGTCTACCACACATGCAGTTCTCTTTTTCTTACTTCTCTTTTTGTAAATGGGTTTTTTAAAATATCTAATAGTTCTTGAAATTCAGCATGCATTTGAAATGTGGATTCGGAAGAAGATGCCCAAGACATTAATGGGTCGAAAGAAAGTTCAACGGAAAGGTATTGCAAGAAGTAGAAGAAAGAAGAGAGCTTATATATCATATTTTTAAGAAGTAGCATGTAGCATGTGTACTCATAAAATGAACAAAACCTAACATGACCATAAGCTTTACAACTCGTCTCAATAGTTATTATTTGTCTTATGCCCATCAGAGGTAATTTGACATGAGAAATGCTTGTATGTGTACTGCACCAATATGTCTTGCGTTTATCTTGCGTTAAGTTGTGAAAACTGTAAATTGATTTTAAAAATATCTAAAAACACTCTCACATTTTCGTGTTGTACATTTTTTTCTAAGCTTAGAGTGAGCAGGATGTGATTATTAGGACAGTTTCATTGAAAGGTCATTTTTTAAACAACTGGTAGAAAGCCAAACAAGCACTGGGGGGGCGAACTTCTTCCATCTTTCGCTGAAACCAGGGTGACAATGGCAAAAGTCAACCAAGTTTGTACAACATCTGTGGTCATACTCATACTAACGTTTTAGTGAATGAAAAAATGTAAAGGTGGCCTTAGTTTATACAAAAAATAATAAAACAAATGAAAATTATTTAAATTAAACTTAAATGAATTTAAAATTTGATCTCTTTTTGCACATTTTTTTCATCTCCTAAACATTTTTCACTATCTTTAAGTTGTTAAAACACTGTTTTTATTTTCACTCTTTATTTTTTAATTATTTAGACATAAACGTTTTCGACTACACAGTAATCATCATCAGGTAAAGGTAATTAAAAAAATAATTAAAAAATAAAGAGTGAAAATGAAAACAGTGTTTTAATAACTTAAAGATAAGATGAATTTTCACAGTGTTAATGGTGCATTGAATGAAAAATATTTTTCAATATCTTCTTTTACGCTTTTCTCTTTTTTCTCTTTCTGCAGATTCCAGTCATTTTCAATCTAGCTTTTATATTCAATCCATTCTTTTCTTGGTTACATATTTTTTAGCCTTTCATTTTCCATTCATTTCTGAGCTATCTCATGGTATTTCTTTTTACTTTCACTTTCATCCTCGTTTACAACACGCTCATTTATAACCAAGTTATTCTACTCCTTTGTTATTCGTATTGAAGGGTCTCTTAAATTGGATGCATCTAGGTTTTTCGGAGTAAACATTCTCTCTAACAGCTGCTAAGATAAACTATTCCACGGTAGTAGCGTTGCTATAGTAACGCACACAGCCAAGAAACTGAGGAAGCAAGGACTCCCAGCCTAATTGGAGATTTGATTAATGGGCCGCGAGTTCCTCGGCGTAATCTTCCTCTGATTGATTACTGCACTTTTTCACGAGGAGCTGACGACATCTTACGGAGGAGAACCTGAAGTAAAGGAAAATTACTTCTTCTACTTTTGTTTGCGCCACTTCTATCGAAAATTGGTCATCAACGAGGCTATTCTTGGACCTCGGATCAAACACAACAAAGCTACGCAAAAAAAAAACGCAACTAAGCTACACAAATAGTGTAACTTCTTGCCTGCGTTATCCCCGAAGGGGTCGCATGTGGCGCTTCGGGACCTATTTATTTTTACAGGTAAGGGGGCCGACCTCACACCAACCACTTTCAGTTGAAGTGGGGGTTTCCCAGCTCCCGGGGGGGCTGGTTCTCATTTCTTGTGAAGGCTGAGCAAACCTTTGAGATAGAACCCTTGCTCTCGGCATGGAATGCAAGCATTCTACCAATTGAGCTATCGACCTTTTTACGAGCTTGATCGTCGTCGCTACAAAGCGCCAATTCTCAAGCAAGACCCAGTTGCTGTAAGGCTGGATGGACCTTTGGTGACCGGTCATTGGTAAAGGTTTTATGAATTTTTCAACCCGGCGAAGAGCAAATTTGTACACACACAGTATTTATTTTTTTCACAGTATTTGATTAAATAATGTGATTCACTCTGTACCTACTTTATTGTCGGTTTCACGGCTTGGGCGTAAATGGATCACTGAAGCACACACAGAGCCGCAGCTTATATTTATATGGGACCAAAGCCTATTCTCGCTTCTTCCTGATAATACAAAACACCTCTAGAATGCATATTTTCAGAGTGCGAGAAGTACGAGGTACAAAATATCAAAAACTCACGTCTACACTTACATAATATATTCAATAAATAAATACGCCTAGAGAAACGCAATCATAAAAAACCGGTCACCAAAGGTCCATCCAGCCCTACAGCAACTGGGTCAACTGCAGCGACGACGAACAAGCTCGTAAGAAAGGGTCGATAGCTCCATTGGTAGAATGCTTGCATTCCATGCCGAGAGCAAGGGTTCGTCTTTAAGATTTACTCAGCCTTCACAAGAAATGAGAACCAGCCCCCCGGGAGCTGTTAAACCCCCACTTCAACTGAAAGTGGTTGGTGTGAGGCCGGCCCCCTTACCCGTAAAATTAAATAGATCCCGAATCGCCACATGCGACCCCTTGGGGATAACGCATGCAAAAAGTTAGACTATATGTGTAGCTTAGTTGCGTTGCGTTGTAACCACCGACCTTGAAAGATTTTTTGTTCAACTTCTCCTAAAACAGCAATACTTTATCAAATAGGTCTATGTTAGTATGTTTCTAGAGACCAAATGGTGGCGAGAATAGATTATCAATTATTAATTATTATTAATTAATCTACAGCACCACACGGTAATTGTTGTGATGGCGGGCTTACTATGGCGACGTCATAACAGATTACTTCTTGGTCAAACAAGATTAACACCGCGACATCCCATTGCAACAGGATGCGCGTGGCATAATCATCATCATAACTCAGGGGCGTGCATCCCACACAGGCACATGCGCCTGATAGGTAGACAATATATTGTAACGACGCATTTAAGCTTGGTATTGAGATTTTATATTCTTAATTTAAGTCCGATTGGAGCCATCGCATCGTTAGCACTGCAGTCAATTTAAAATGAGTTATTTTAAAGGAATTATTCTGAAATGTATTTGCCTATAGATACAATTTTTTATTTTTTATAATGTTTATCCATATTATTATTTGTTTATTTCTAAAATGTTATTTTGTTGTGTATATTCCTTGACTTATTGGTTGGTATGCGGCTGACCACCCATGCTGTAGAAATTGGTTAACTTTGCCAATGTCACCCCTGTTTCAGGGCAGATCGGCAGGAGTTGCAGAGCGTATGTCCACTTGAGATTTGTTTTTTATGTTGTAGGTTCACATGCGGCATGCGCAAGCGCGAACTTGTACGTGTCTGCTTGTGAGAATGCATGTAATGTAAGTCCACAATGTTACATATCTTTGCAACTTAGATTAGATTAGATTAGATTATACTCTATGCACGCGCCTGTCATAACTAATAGGTTGGTGTGATGCTAACCACCCACATAGTAAAATCTAAAACACTTTTATCAATTGCTAGAAATTGTTTCTGTATGTTTTGCCGGTTTTGAACGTTTCTTTGCTACTATGTTTTGACCGATTCGTAGTCTAGTGGTTAACACTTCTGACTCGTAATTGGAAGGTTGTGGGTTCGAATCTTGGCGGAGCACACAAAAAAATATACCATTTATATTTTCAAATATTCTCTTCTTTTGGTAAAAAAATCACATAACTTTACCAAAGACCGGTTACTAAAGGTCCATCCAGCCTTACCTTAACTGGGTTTTGCGTGAGAATTGGCGCTTTCTACAGCGACGATCAAGCTAGCAGGGGGCTCTTGAGGTGTGACACACACAAACACAGCACTCGCCAAATAAATCAGCCTAATTTAATTTAATTTAATATTTGACAATACTACCTTTGTTTCAGGAAGAGCGGCAGTTATGCTCACTTACGTTTGTTCATTTCATTATCCCAAACTTTATCTTCTTTCAGACTTCGATTCAAAACTACGTATATCCAATTTTTCTGCTCTACAAACGTTCGTTTCAATCCGTCAAATCCAATATATACCCAAGTTTCTCAAACATCGTATTTTAAGGGAAGTAAATATTGCAAAAATGCAATTCACTCTAGTGAAAAGTTGGTTGTCGTGGGGTCGACCACCCCTTGCACATTCACCCTGGAAAATTCATGGCGACGGCATGCAGTCCTCAAATATAAAATTTCACATTCAAACTCAATCTAAGCGTTTTACAAAAAATGCATGAAAATTTAAACACTCACCAGAGGCGTTATTTTAATTTTCATACATATTTTGTGGAAAAATTTTCAGGTTCAGTTTAATCATGACTGATTGTAATGTCATGGTGCTTCACGACGTGGGGCTATAAACTCAATTGTTGCGTTTTACCAAAAATGTGTGAATATTAAAACGCTCACAAGACGTGTTGTTTTAATTTTCCTGTAAATTTTGTTGCGATTTCAAGGTTGCGTTTAAACGTAAATTTTCGTTGTAATGTCATGGTGCTTCACGACGTAGGGCTATAAACTATGTGAAAAATGAAACACTCACTAGAAGCGCTGTTTTATTTTACATATATTTTTTGGTAAAGGGCTACGATCTAGTATAAACGGAAAGTTTCATTGCAATGTCATGCTGGTTCACGGAGTATAAACGAAAGATGGGAGGGTGGGCTGATACAAAGGGACGTACAGTACAAAGAAAAATAAATTAAAAACTCATCTTCATCATCGTGTTATTCAATTCTGAATAATGATTACTTTCCTTTTGAGTTTTCACTTGCAAATAACATGATTTGAAAAAGATATTTTTCTCACAAATTTCCCATTTTGTAATGGTACTTTTTTATCATTTTTTCCAGTACATTTACTTTCTTTCATGTACAGATATTTTTTAGTTTGTATACGAGTATAAACTATAAATTAATTAAATTTATATTTAAAAAAAGACAACAATTAGAAAGATCGATGTCAATTCATTTTTTAGTTGTACTTTGAGATAATCTCCACTGTGTTTTTCCATGTATTTTGATAAAGATATTATTTTTTTAATAAATTCTTGAATAGGAGTGCAATTCACCGGCCCATTTCTTCTAGCCAGAAACAGGTTTCAACATTACCTATAAATATAATGCTTCCTTACCACTTTTAGAATCAATTATACAAAGAATATCAAAAGTAGGAAGATAAACAAAAACTTAACATTAACAGTAATATTGATTTTCTTTTCACTTTTTTTTTTCAAGGAATCCTGTGCGGGAGGCTCCCCGATTCTTAAAAATCTTGGGGGTCTATGTCACCCTGGAAGGGTGCCGCAGAGGTGTTGCTTGTGTTGTTGTTTATGTCGTGAGGCGTTGCAAGGAATTGGTGATTCATGTTGGTTTTGAATAAAACCAAATTATTTTGCATTGCATTGTGTAAAAATATCAAAGGTATTTTTTCAGAATCCAAACAAATGGGCACACGTCTTCTTTTTCTTCTTATAAAGCTTTAATATTGGTTTATTGCAAAACTCCATCCATTGATACAGAAGACCAATTATTCCATCTTTTGGATGGTTGGCCTGTTGGACGCTGGCTGACAGGTATTTCATGTGCAATGATTCGGGTTAACCAATTTCCCCTCATGCGGTTACATGGTCCCTACATAAACACCTCATCTTCTCATTCCACCTGTTCCTGTTCAAAACATGCACATAGAAGAACTAAGTCATGTAATTTTTTAGCTTAAAAAATATCTAAATATGACTTGCATTTAATAATTGCGCAGTCACAAGACGTTCTTAATTTGAAACTGTCATTGCTCAAGACTAACAAAGAAGCTTAACTTTGTACCCGGGCTTTTTCCATTAATAAAAAAAACCACAAAAGCTCTCAAAAAAAAATCTCTCTCTTGCACTCATTAACTTGCATTCGTTACTGTCATATTCTGTCACTTGCATTTGTTACTTGTTACTTTCACTTGCAATTGTTACTTGTTACTTTCACTTGCATTTGTTACTGTCACTTGCATTTGTTACTTCTTACTGTCACTTGCATTTGTTACTTGTTACTGTCACTTGCATTTGTAACTTGTTACTGTCACTTGCATTTGTTACTTGTTACTTGCCATTGCCATTTGCACCTGCAGTGCTTCTTTGACTTACCTACCATTTGATTCAAATATGAGCTTTATATGAAATTGTCTTAAGAATGACATTCTACACAATCTGAGCTACGAAAAACCTGTAATATGAGAGAAATTCTTAATATTTTCAAAATTATTTTCCAGTTTTCATAAGACACATGTGTACAGTACACATACAAATATTGATCATGTGAAAATACCTCTGTTGAAGATCATACAAGGAAGGACTGGCGGTTGATCTGTGATGTTGGCGGCTAGGGTTTGTTAAAGTGAAATTGGTTTTATGATTTAGTTTTTTATGTCCATGTATATATTGTTATTTTTATTCTTTGATTTAAAAAATGTAATTTGTCATGTATGTTCCTTGACTTAAAGGTTGTTATGCGGCTGACCACCCATAATATAAAAATTGGTTCACTTTGCCAATGTCACCCCTGTTTCAGGGAAGGACGGCAAGAGTTGCAAGGCTTATGTTCATTTGAGATTGGGTTTTTATATTGTAGGTCCACATGCGGCATGTGTTAGCGCGAAATTATGCATATCTGCTTGTGGGAATGCATTTAGTATAAATCTTAAATGATATATATCTTTGCAGCTTAGATTAGATTAGATTAGATTAGAAAAACATTACAATATGAGAGATATTCTTAATATTGGTAAAATTATTTTAAGATTTTACGTAAGTAAGATAAGTATTAGTAAGACACACTTGTACAGTAGGTACACATACAAATATTGCTCATGTGAAAATACCTCTGTTGAAGATAATACAAGGAAGGACTAAGTTGACGAATATACTACGAAAATGATCTACCGTAACTACCCCAAATATATAACATAACGCTTCAACTCAATTGTAGCGTTTACCAAAAAATGTATGGAAACTAAAACAGCAACTCTGGTGAGCGTTATTGTTTTGATATATTTCTAGGTGAGCGTTGAGTTAAAGCGTTATAATTTAAACTTGGAGTATAGGAGAGAATCTCAGATAGTCACAGTAAGGCCGTTTATTGCCTCTTCGCAAGTCTACCTCTCTTTTATCGTCCGGAAAGAGCTAGTATGTTCACAACCTGCAAATTACCCTGTAACTCACGTTTAAACTCAAACACAGCGTTAACCAAAAAGTGTATGGAAACTCAAACGCTCACTAGAGGCATTGTTCCAGCTTGAATACATTTTTGTTTGATTTTAAAATTAAAGTTTTATACTATCGGTTTTGTAGAGCACCGAGTTGATTTACAGTGAGGTCATGCAACGAGCGGAACAACTTTCATCAACCTTTTACATGTTACAACCTTCAGTTTAAAACTTTACGTGTGAACTCAGCCATAGCGTATTACAAAAAATGTATATTAAATCAAACAGCGCCTCTAGTGTGCGATTCAGTTACAATACATTTATTGTTAAACGCCGTGGTTGAGTTTTAACTTTGAGTTCTGAATGCATTATGCAAAGCTTTTCAAATTGTCGAAGTTTTTTACAAGTTTCTTTGTTAAAGAAAAGTTTTAGTTTTAAGGTTCAATGCCCTCTTGTAAAGATTTTTTATTCATTTTATGATCTATAATCTAAGTTGCAAAGATGTGTTGATGTTTATGCCTCATATTTAATGCACTTCAACAAGAAGACACGTGAAAGTTCGCAGATGCACACGCTGCATGTGAGCTTACAAAATAAAGCATAGCCCACATAAATATAAACCTTGCAATTTCTGTCGCCTGTCTCTGAAGCTCGGGTGGCATTGGTAATAGTGAGCAAAGCTTAAACAGCATGGGGGGGTTAGCCTCATACTAACCCATTTGTCAAATAATATTTTCTACTACTTACTTTTTTTTCCTTAAAAAAAATAGATTCGTGAAGAATAATAATTCATTATTTAATATTTTAAGATTAATTAATTAATAATTACCCGATGAGATCTATTTTTGTATGAGGCTGACTACCCATACTCCAAAGAATGGTTCACTTTGCAAATGTCACCCCTGTTTCAGAAAAGTTCGGTAAAATTGCCGGGCTTACATTCATTTGAGGTTTGGATTTTAATTTATAAGTACACACTCAGAATTTGTAAGCGCGAACTTACACGTGTCTGTTTGTCGGCATGCATTTGATATGAGCTTTGAATGCTAATACATACATCTTTGCAACATAGATTTTATTAGATGAGATAAGAACGCAACTCACTAACCTTTTTCGCCTGGCGAGAAACTGGTTAGCATGATCGATTAATAATGTAATTAATATGATCATTAAATAAATTAGCATGATCGATTAATAATGTATTATTTTTTTAAATTCATAATTACCCAATGGCATCTGTTGAACAAGGATCATAATCATTGTCGATAGTATACGGAGCAGGCGGGGTTTGAACTCGCGCTTGTTTCAACAACGCAAATTCGAGTTGCAACGCATTTTCCGCTCGACCATACCAGCGACTTTATTTTCATAAAATAATGTAAATCATTAACCGATAATTAATCAGACGGTTTAATTATTCAGATATAAGGGGAAACAATATGTTCCTGTTTACATATCTTTTGTTGGTAATCCTGGGGGCGCGTATTTTTGGCTGCGGGCCCAGTACCTCAACAAAGGCACACAGAGTCTTGGATCATTAAGCATATTAAACACAGGCAGAGATGTCTCGAGTGTAAGATGATACATACATGCGTATACTAGTTCATACTAGTACATATGTATATACCAGAAGGCCTTGTTCTTGTATACGATAAGTCCATTTTAACAACACTTTTCACTGCCTTAGTTCTTGTTTGCCGTATAGACCATTAAGCTAATTGTACATGAGCAATGTTTGCATGTGTACTGGATCAATGTGTCTTATGAAAACAGGAAATTAATTTAAAAATATTTAAAACAACTCTCACATTATCCAGTTGTACGTTTGTTGTTAGCTCAGATTTTTTTGGAATTTTATTCTTAAGACAACTGCATTAAAAAGTCATATTTGACAAAATTGGTCTATACGGCAAACAAGAACTGGGGGAGTGATTTGTCCAACAAATATTCTAAAGGTTGGTGGCTGACCTTTCATAGCTTTCAAGGACGGTCTGCAAGAGTTTCAGGGTTGTTAATTTGAGATTGGGGTTTTATTTGGGGTTTGTTGTAGGTTTACATACCGAATGTGAAAGCGTGAACTTATACGTGTCTTTTTGCGCTTCCTTTTGCTAAGCTGCGTCTATATATAATCTATATAGACGCAGCTTAGCAAAAGGAAGCGCAAAAAAAACGTCCTCGGCGGATTCACAGTAATCCTGTCCTTAGACTTCCTATTATTATTTCGTATGATGTATATTATTCTTCACGCTACTCGTGATCTAGCAACAATCCCACAAGGAGTGGCATCCGAGGTATGCTATTAGTTCAGTAACATCGAACCATTTACTTTTAGATTTATGGGAAAGCCTCTGAACTATAGATTCTTGTTTTGTCGTGCCGTTGCTTAAACTTGCATAAAGTATCCATAAGGAAGGCAAATTTTGATAAAAAGTGTAATAAAGTTAAGATTTAAAAAAAAAATTGTTCAATTTGAGTTATTATTAAGTAAATTAATATCATATGTGTGGTTTTCAAGAATATGGGCCAAATATTCACACTGAAATGTATCAGCTTCTACGCTATGCACGCGCCTGATCTGGATTTGTTATCCAAAATAAATGTTGTTTTCCTTTTTTGGAGAACCATTTTAA
Organism: Agapetus fuscipes; assembly: GCA_951799405.1. Classification (NCBI taxonomy): domain Eukaryota; kingdom Metazoa; phylum Arthropoda; class Insecta; order Trichoptera; family Glossosomatidae; genus Agapetus; species Agapetus fuscipes. The sequence continues at coordinate 5,563,413 of OX637337.1, read as the reverse complement.
AACCACCTCTGTTTGCAGAATCTTCTATTTTATGCTAGATTATTAAATCATCTTAATACTTCCATAAAATTTATTTTATCCAGCAAATATTTCTCAAAGATGGGTGTTTTTACATCAAAATATTCCTACCAACATTTCGTCCTAGTGGACTTATTTGAGATAGGAACCAGGCAACTCATATAATGTATATACACACAGAGGGGTGGTTACGTTTCGGGGCTGCTAGAGTATCGGGGATGATTTTGACAAAAGGGAGAGAGGCTTGTAATGATATTTTAATGGATGCGTCCATTAGTCTCACTCTCGCCGAATGTTTCACTGTATTTACAAAATACACCGAATATCGTGGAAATGTGTGTACCTGAATCATTCACGGAAATATACGTGTCAACAATGTTTAGTTCCGCGGTTTTGACGTCTATAATATTGTCGTGAACTTGAAATACGTGCGCTTATACAAGCATACATCATATTTATTGATTTTATTTTAATTTTATTTATGACGGACTATGAAATCAAAGTGACTACGCACCAGTGGCGAAGCGTGCCATACAAGCCGGTTCCTATCGGCTTCCCATTTAAAATGATGTAACAAAGTTGTTAAAAATATAGACACAAAGTAAAAAAATACATTTAAAACCAAAGAAACAATACGTATTTTCCCCCATTGAAACTATGCAGTCTACTTTATTATCATTTCTGCCTCATTTAAAACGGGAAACCGATGGAAACCGGCTTGTATGGCACCCTTCGCCACTGCTACGCACACCTGTCCACGATTCTAGAATCATTTAGGAGTATTCCATGATTGTATTCGTGCATTGGAATCTCGTTCTAGTGATTGTCTGTGTACATAATGTTCTGGTGGTGGAATTATTTAGTAAATGCGAGAAAGACTCCTCTGGTTCCTTATAAAAGAGATCAAAATGGTACGGATAGTAGAGTCGCAATAGAGCAATTCGCTAAGTAACTTCTATAAACAGTGATTGTTAATTTGTGAAATACATTGTGAAAAATATATTCTGTAAAACTAAATTATGTCATTTTAATTAAAAAGAGAATTCAGCAAAAAACGTTACTATATGATCTGTCATTTAACTTCTAGAGATATATTTGTGTTAAATAATTTGTACATTTTTTTTATAGAAAACGAATGCAATTTCTAAACCTCTTTTTACCTAGTCATAAACAGATATTAACATTACCAATTCAGAATTAATTTTATCATGTTAATGAATAATCATTCAAAGATATTTCGTTCTCTTAGAGCTTGTTAGTCAGTGCATCAGAGGTTATTTCACACGAACAATTTTTGTATGCATACTAGACTAAAGCGCCTCATGAAAACTGGTACCTAATTGATTTTAAAAATATTTAAAACAATTCTCACATTATGTTTTTTTCTTAACTCAGATTGTGTACAATTTTATTCGTGATGGGACTCGAACCAACGTTCTTTTTATTTCCAACATGCCAGTCAACGTAACCATCTTGACCCGCTTCATCGTAGCACCGTTGCATATTGTGACTACGTGACATGAACGTGACTACGCTACACATATAGTGTAGCTTCTTGCCACGTTAGCCCCGAAGGGTTTCGCATGTGACGAGTGTAGCCTATTTATTTTTACAGGTAAGGGGGCCGGCCTTACGCCAACCAATTCAGTTGAAGTGGGGGTTTCCCAGCTCCCGAGGGGGCTGGTACTCATTTCTTGTGAAGGCTGAGCAAACCTTGACGGGCCAATCATTTCTGACACCCTGGGGGGATTTGAACCCAAGCTCACGGCATGGAATGCAAGCAGTCTACCAACTGAGTGGACTTGCATTATATAGACACCAAATAAAAGACTTTTCAAAAGGTTCATTTAACTTTGTCAAAGAAGTTTTTAAAGAAATGAATTTTCGAACGAAAAAATGTGTTTCATTGAATCGTTATTCACACAAAAAATAAATCATTTTTTTCTCGATCAAGTTTACATGGCACACTTTTTTAGAGAGTATCGGTGACTGATGGAGCCTTCAAGGGAGTAACGCGGGGGGAGAAAGGGGGGGGGGGGGGGTCGTGACAAATCAGCGGACTAGCGGTGACAGGGGATGTCCGGGGAAAAACCAGCGGCTCGATCAAATCGATTACCATCAAACGAATGTGATTGATAAGATCGATGGCCAAACAGGAAATGTTTCTTTGTGTGTTCTTTTTTTTTGTTTTTTGGAAAAAAAGGGTAATGGATTTTCAATCGTAGGATGATATTTTTCCATACTATTTTCGTGGCACACATTTTATTTCAGGTTTGTGAATGGCTAAATTTACTATCAGAATAAAAAAATGACTCTCTTTTAATTTTTTTTTTTAAAAAAATTGTGAAGAGGAATGCAATTCACCAACCTATTTTGCCTGGCCAGTTGTCTTAATGCGAAAGCAAAAGCTTGTGTGCATGCAATGACATCTGAACCAGGGTCAATGTTATGGTCAAATGGGCCAGCCGTGGCTCGAACCAACGTTATCTGAACCAAATACGCTAGCTGAACAAGCGTCTTGACCGCCGTGGCCATAGCACCGTTAAAAATCAAATATGTAGGTATCGATAAAGCATAATATTTAATACTTAATGTTTTCTTTCAAATTTACATGTATTTTTCTCTCTCAGTTGTTTATTTGGTCTATTTGGAATGCTTGCTCTTGTTTTGCGTTTTTTGTATATTAAAAAAGTTGATATAAAATGACAGATGAGTTTTTTCAAACCTAAATACGAGTATATTGGCTAGTTTTTTTTATGAATAACAATAGAAGATTCCTTATTTTTAATGTTTGTCATTGTAAATGAATGCTCTCACGATTTAAAAAATTAAATATGCAACGCAACTAAGCTACACATATAGCGAATAAGTGTGAGCCACATACAACCTCGAAGAAGTGTGATCAAAACAAAAATAGCGTTCACCAAATAAATCAGTCTTACTTTATTTTATTTTTATAAATTAATCTGTCAATTTTATTTTAAATTTGAAATTAATTTATTCAAAGCATTTGTTTTCAGGATTTATTTCTATTTCAGAAGATTCACAGTTTCACTGATTATTTACTGTTAAGTAGGTACGCAAAAGTTTTTCATTTAATTCGTTGGCTACTACATCGACTCGTTCAGTGCAACTTTAACAATTTCGCGCTAAGACAAGTTTGCGTTCACATTCCTAATGGATAGTTATGGGCCGGCGTTCACCATGGATCGCTTCCCGGATATTAGCAGAGATAAAATAAACTCCAGTTATCGCTACTCACGTCAGGGCGCAGAGTCTAGAGCTAATTTCAAAGTTGACTGTGCTGCCGCTAGTCGCCTAGGTATTAACCCTTGCTGTGCCACTTATATGTAAATACGTTGCACATACCACGCTGCTTTAGGGATACACAAGAATATGATGATACAGCATGATTTTTTTTTATATTCTTCGACTTCGTTGATTTTAAAATGTAATTTGTTGTGTATGTTCCTTGAGCTATAGGTTGGTATGCGGCTGACTACCCATGCTGTAGAAAATGGTTCACTTGGCCAATGTCACCCCTGTTTCAGGGAAGGTTGGCAAGAGTTGCAGGGTGTATGTCCATGTGAGATTCGGTTTTTTCATATTGTAGGACCACGTGCGGAATTTTTAAGCGCGAACTTGTGCATGTCTGTGAAAGTGCATATAATGTGAATCTTTAATGTTACATATATTTTGCAACTTTGATTAGATTATGTAGATATCAGATTAGACTCAATAACATGAAAACCTGTTGACCTGAAACGCAAGGTCTTTGAGTCATGCGTGCTTCCAATTTCCACATTTGGTTTGGAAACAAAAGAGCTCACTCAATATAACACCAACAGACTGAGGGCATGCCAAGGAGTCATTGAAAGGAGTATGTTGTGAATTAGTCTCAGAGACAGTGTTCCAAACCAGGATATCCGTAGACGCACTGGTGTCACTGATGTCATACAGTGAAGGGCCTGCTTAAAATAGCGCTGGGCTGATCACGTCGCAAGACAAGACCATGACAAGGTGGCCGAAAAGGATCGTCTGTTGGCAACCCAGGATGACCAAGTGGAGAACGGGGAGACCCCAACTGATGTGGCTGGGCGACATCAAGAAAACTACAGGCAGAGGATGGCTGAACACAGTAGCCGATAGACAGGAATGGAGAGGATTGGAGGAGGCCTACGTCCAGGATTGGACTTAGAAAAGCTGAGGAAAAAGAAAGAAGAATAAAAAAATTTGGAGAGCTCACTCCTTCAGTGTTTTTTTGTATTTTTTACCATTTGATTCAAAGATGACCTTAATATACGAGTAAAGTTGTCTTACGAACCACATTCAACCCAATCTGAGCTAAGAAAAAAGCTTACAAATCGATAATGTGAGAGTTGTTTTAGTTATTTTTTAAATTAATTTCCAGCATTCATAAGACACATTGGTCCAGTGCACACACAAACATTGCTCGTGTGAAATTTCCTCTGATGGACAAATACAAACAAGTACTACGGGGACGAGACGGCCTTTAATGTTGCCGCCAGGACAATTAAAAAAAAACATGTACTTAGACATGCGAAGTAGCGCACTAGGACTAAAAGATAAGTTAAGATATCTCTCGAGTAGCAGATACGATTTCTCGACGCGATATCTTGTCTCCGGCAGTCATCGGGTGAAAATGTGCACCTTAATAAGTCATCGTGAGCGTTACCAAACTTTTAACTGCAAAGACTCTTCGCCATTTCTATTCGCTAAAATATTAACACACCGACATTCAATGCATAAATTTATTTCCAAGTTTCCGCGAATAAAATATACATTCAGCATAAGCTGGCTTCAAAGAACCCCTCGCTTTTGATTACATTTCATTCTATTTCTCAGAATCGCTAACTTATTTTATATTTTTATTTTTATTAAGTAATAGGTTGGTGTAATGCTGACAGGTATGCAAATGTCTTGGGGCAAAATTAACCAAAAAATTGGTAGAAAATAAATTTCTGAAATATGGTTCCATACGAAATATTGACTTGTTTCGATTGATTTTTATTTTTTTATGAAAATACGACATAATTGAAAATAGATTGGTGATGACATTCACAACTGATATATTATACTCAAGTAAAACTTGCAATAAAACGTGGCCTGCTAACGCAACTAAACTACACACATAGCATAACTTCTTACCGCGTTTTACCCACAGGGTTCGCTTTTGGCGCGGTTGTAACATATTTTTAACAGGAACATAAAAGTGCTTGCTTTATGCTCACAATTTCAGCTGAAGTTAGGGCTAGGCATTTGGATGTAGTGCTACGGATTGTAAATTATTTACAGTTTTTCAATCTGAAAGTTTTGACCCGCTTGTTTATATTTAACTTTCATTTAATTTATTTTTTAATTAGTTTTTAAGAAAAATATGTGTTATTTGAATTCCCGAGTCTTTTGAGTTTTCTTCCTGGAAACAAATTCTTTGACAACGTACACCTGAAATATTTTTCAACTAGGAGTCTTATTCACCTGAGAGTCTTGTTCGAAACCATATGATGCTTTACCGACATTTTTGATTTGTACCTACATTTTTAATATGTTCCTACATTAAGATCCTAAAATAACTGATTTACAATGTGCACTTTTATTTAAGTTACAGTAATGTGATCAACATAAATTCATTTTGCACTTTGCACTTTTAATTGATGTAGATATAATGTATAAAATTAATTTAATTGATTTAGATATAATTTGATTTGATTTTTTGTTTTCGTCAAGCGTTGGTGTAATTTATTGTACTTTTGATTTTATATTCTGTTGAAATTATTTTATTTACCATTTTAATATTTGTTTTAACGTGTAAAGCGCCCTTAAGGTGATTGCTCACGGTACGGCGCTAAAGAAATTGTCCAGTTTTTTTTATTTTTTTATTGGCGACAATCATCCAACTGGATGCACGCCAAAAAAAAAAGGTTGTTTAATAAATCAACACAAATTAATGAAGCAAAAACAGAGAAAAGTATTTCTTAAAAACCAGTTTCACTGAACAAAACAATACTTTTTGAAGCAAAAAATAAAGACTTTTTTTTTTAAAAGATACGGCATATAAAAATGAAAGTATTGAGTAAACGGCGAAAACATTTTAATAAAAACAAACCATTTGAGTAAACAACAAAGTTTTATCGGGAACTTAACCAATATTTATCAATTTCCCACCAGCGCTATTAACTGTGCGGGCGTTTTAAAAGAAACTGTAGATATTTTGTATTAGACCAGTAGCCTTAGTATAAAACATCACGTAAAAACTCAATCACAGCGTATACCAAAAATACTATGAGAAACCTCTAGTGAGTCTTAGAGTTTCAATTCATTTTGTTGTAAAACGCCGTGTCACGACAAAATGTCCTTTGTCGGCATGTCCAATGACAAAATGTCCTTGTGACAAAGTATTCACCCAACAAAATGTCCACGAGACAAAATGGCCATTGTTGATGTGATAAAATGTTCACCCGACAAAATGTCTACGTGACAAAATGTCCACCGACATAATGTCCACCGACAAAATGTCCAACGACAATTATTTTGTCCAACATTAGTCCAACGACATTAGTCCAACGACAAAATGTCCATCGGCAAAAAGGCCATCGGCATAATGTCCACCCGACAAAATTTCCACGCGACAAAATGTCCACCTGAAAAAATGTCCACCCGACAAAATATCCATACAACAAAATGTCCACCGACTAAATGTCCTCCACCATAATGTTCACCGACATAATGTTCACACGACAAAATGTCCACGCGACAAAATGTCCACGCGACAAAATGTCCACGCGAAAAAATGTCCGCGCGACAAAATATCCACGTGACAAAATTTTCACGCTACAAAATGTTCACGCAACAAAATGTTCACGCGACAAAATGTCCACGCGACAAAGTGTCCACGCGACAAAATATCCACGAACTTAATGATCACCGAATAAATGTATTCAAAATTATGTAATATACCTATAGACATTTCGTCACGTGAACATTTTGTCGGGTGGACATTTTCTCAATGGGCATTGTGTCGATGTACATTCTGTAAATGGAGATATTGTCGTGGAACTGTAAAACGCAATGGCTGAGTACAAACGTAAAGTGTGATTCTTGGGGTCCAGCTGTGTTTGAATGGGTCCACCCACTTTCCATAGACAAACAACAACTTTCAGCAAGAAAAACATTTCTACGCAGAGGAAATTTTTCATTGCCTTTTTAACATGGGACCTTTGGGCTTGGTTAGTATGTTTGGACAGCAAAAATATTCGTGCGCCTTCACAAGGTCTCTCTAAGGTTTAACACTTTTACAATATACTTTGAACATTGAAATTTTCGGGAAAAACTGTGATATATAAACGTTTGGCTTGCTTGCTAGAAAAAAGGCATGCATATATTTTGTTAGGGGTTGCTAAGAGCTGTAATAAAACAATAATAATATTTGGACGATGTATTAGTTATTAGGTGAGCGCTGTTTGTGTGAACCATACCTCAAGAGCCCTTGGCCGTTGCTATAGAAAGAGCAAATTTTCAAGCAAGACTCAGTTGTTGGATGGCTGGATGGACTTTTGCTGACCAGTCTTTGGTAACGATATATGAATTCTTCAATTTTTTAACCCAGTGAAGAGCATATTTGTAAATATGAATGGTATGCTAAGCGCCCTTGAATTGACAATCTTCAATATTAAATCATCAACATCATCATCGAATATGTTTGTGCTCCACCAGGATTCAAGCTCACAACTTTCTGTTTACGAGTCCAAAGCGTTACCACTTTACTACGGACCATATAAGTGTGACGTTTAACCGTCGAGAAATAAAAAAAAAAAACAAATGAAAACGACTGAATTCATAGTCCATCATTAACGTGCACGCCTACAAGCAAACACGAGTAAGTTCATGCTTACACATGATGCATCTTAAAGAAACATTAACTTTAAACGTCGCTTATTCAGTTGTAACTTTAAGGCATCGATATTTTTTTTATTATTATCAACAAAACCTCGTACAAATATTCCGTCATGTAATCTAGGCATGGCCATAACAAACGCCTCTAATTGATTCAAAACATCTTTGTTGCCTTCATTCATGATTCCTGAAAAATACTACTCTGCGTTTACACTTTCAATATCTGAGGTAAATAGTAAACCTCTACAAAATATGGCTATTTTTTGGTTGTCTATCATTTGAAAGCTTTCAAAGATCATTAAAAGTGATGTTTATTAGTAAGTAAACAATTCTTAAACAAAATCGATATTAAGGATAAAAGAAAAACAGCTTTGTTTTCGATTACTTGAGTACAAAGTTAATGTCTCTACAATCAATAAAAACGATATTATTAAATATTTAAGAATTAATATACGATAAGGGATTTCCAATCAAGATTGGTTCTTGTAACGTAAAGCAACTAAGCTACACATATAGTGTAACTTTGTGCCGCGTTATCCCCGAAGGGTTTCGCGTGTGGCCGGCTTACGTCAACCACTTCGGTTGAAGTAGGGGTTTCCCAGCTCCCCAGGGAGCTGGTAGTCATTTATTGTGAAGGCTGAGTAAATCTTGCCGGTATTTTATTTTGCGGTTTGAAATAAACATCGAAACGGGAAATAATTTCTGACACCGTCGATGGGATTCGAACCGATTCGATTTCGATTTGGCCAGTCTAAATTCAATCACATTACTTCTCTTCTCCAGAAGCTTCACAGGCTTCGTGTCCCAGAGCTCGTCAAGTTTAAAATTTGCCTGGTGGTCCACAAAGATTCATTTGAAAAGACACCCAAATATCTCGCTGATTTAATCAAGCTCGTCGCCCTTGGCATAAAAGCCTCACACTACGCTCGGCAGAAACCGGAGCCAAGTCATGTATTAAGGAGCCGATAAAAAGAGTTAGCACAGTGTTTGGAGAGCGTGCATTTGCAGTTGCTGGTCCTCTGGCCTGTAATCACCTGCCTCATCATCTGAGAGAGCTAGAGGATCATGAAAAGTTCCGAAATGCACTTAAAGACAACCGAATTCCTAGCATCATTTGCTCAAGCGCCTTTGAAGTGACTATAACACGAAACGGCGCTATAAAGAATTTATAAAAAAATCATTATTAAATGATCATCATTATTATTTTTCTCCTTGACTCATAGAATAGTATCAAACGGACTTCCCAAACTATCAAAAAAATTGACTTTGATCAATGTCACCCCTGTTTCAGGAATGGTTGGCAGGAGTTGAAGGATTGATATTAATTTGAGGTTTTGGTTGATTTTTTTTCGATACCCACTAACGCAGCATGTGCTAAAACTAAAAATTGATGCAAATGAGATTTCATTCAATAAAAATCATAAATTTTAAAACATCCATGCAACTAATAAAAAAATTATTTTATACTGGACTTGACGAAGATTTTCCAAACTTTTAAAGAGCTCTTAAAGGACTTTTCCATCTTCGGTGTAATCAAATTTATTCTAGTTTAATTACAATTTAGTACGGAAATTCTCCAGGATGAGATTTCGGGAACAGGTATTTAAATAAAGTCAGACATCAAAGGCGCAGTTCTTCAATGCCTTGTCGCTGAAGCTTTTTGCCTTGAGACAGGGGTCTGCAAGCTGCGACCCGTGGTCAAAATTCGGCCCGACACTTCCATCAATCCGGCCCGCAACATCCAACGGCTAAAATATTATTGGATATTTTATTTGGTGGGCGCTGCTTATTTGTGTGAATCATAATTCCTTGACTTAAAGGTTAGTATGAGGTTGACCACCTTTGGTGTAAAAAATGGCTCACTTTGCCAGTGTCACCCCACGTTTCAGGAAAGGTCGGAAAAAATGGCAGGGCTTATGTTCATTTGAGATTTTAATTTTTAATTTGTAGCTACAGTATTTGTAAGCGCAAACTTACACGTGTCCGTTTGTGGGCATGCATTAAATATGAGTTTTGAATATGAATATATATTTTTTTTGTGTTTTTGGCTTCGAATCTCACCGACGATGTCAGATATAATTTTCCGTTTCGGTATTTATTTGTAACCTACAGTAAAATACCGGCAAGGTGTACTAAGCCTTCGCAATAAATGAGTACCATCCCCCTTAGGGAGCTGGGAAACATCTACTTCAACTGAAGTGGTTAGAGTAAGGCCGCGCCCCTAAACTGTAAAAAGGTTCCACTCGCCACATGCGATCCTTTCGGGGAATACGCTGCAAGAAGTTACACTATATTTGTAGCTTAATAACGATTTTTAGAGTTCTTAATATGACCCGCTTGTTGAAAAGCTTGGAGAGCCCTGCTTCAAGGCAGAGTTCTCAGATAAAGAAAGCCTGTTTTGCCTTGGGCAAGGCATTGTCCTGAGGCTCCCAATATACAGGTCACAAAAGAATCCCACCGCGCTTTTCGGCGCTTTTTCTTTTAAAAAAATAGGTGGCGAGGAAATTAATAAAGATTGACTAATTTTGAGACTTAATGCTTAAAATCCTTCAACAAAGCGTCCCCTTAGTGCTTTATTTGTCTTATTTTTTAAAGAACCCTGTGCAAGAAACTCCCTAGATGTAAAAGACTCTATAACACTTGTTGTAGTGCCGCAGGTGGTGATGAGGCAGTTGATGTCCTGATCAAGTTGCAGGACCGTCAGCTGCGCAGTGCTTTGGTGTGTGTTGCGTCGCGGTGTCTTTGTTTTGAGACACTGAAAGTAAATGGTGATTGATATTGGTTTTGAAAAGGGCAAGGTTAAATTGGGATTGAAACAGAGATACCGGTCACTCGTTCCATAAGCGGGCAGCCTGGCAAAAGAATGAGTCGTGAAAACACCAAGTTCTCATAGTTTTGATATCGACTGCAAATGGATGAATCTTATGTCCATCAGAGGTAATTTCACATGAGCAATGTTTGAATGTGTACTGGACCAATGTGTCTCATGAAAACTGGAAATTGTTTTTTTTTTTAATTTAAAACAATACTCGCATTCCCGTGTTTTACGTTTTTTTCATAGCTCAGATTGTGTAGAGTTTGATTCTTAAGACAATTTCGTTGAAATGTCCTCTTCCAATCAAATGGTAGATAGGGCAAACAAGCACTGGGGGGAAGAAAGGTCAGAAGCTTATTTTAGAGCCGGGGAATTACATTAATTGCTTTTTGCCATTTCAAGTTGATTAAAAATAAATTGATGGTTCTAACTCAATATTTGAATTCCTGGATATTTAAATGAAAATTGTTTTATATTTTTGAAGCGGTTTATAAAGCATGCTGCATTTTATAATTCTTTTGAATCTTTTTAAAAAGCAAAAAAAAACTGTGTAGAATAAAAAAAAAAAAACGCAAAAAAATAACTCTTATAGCTTTAGACTTTTTAAAGGTTGTGTATTCACACAGTGAAAATTCATTTTTATAAATAATTATAAAAAATTATAAAAAACACAGAGTTTTATTTTCACAAATTGAGTTTTTATTTCCACCTCAAGTACTTTCGACTTATTCACGTCATTATCAAGAGGATACTAAATTACAAAAATTGACAAGACAAATACCATAGAGAAATAAAATAAAAATAATGATTTAGGTACGACAAATAGGTACAATAAGGAAATGACACATAATATAATAACAATATTATATAATGATATAACAAATTGACAAAACAACAAACCATAGAGAAATCTAAATAAAAATAATAATTTATGTAAATAGGTACAATAATGAGATGACACATATTATAATTACAATATTAAAAAATTGACAAAACAAAAACCGTAGAGAAATCAAATTAATAAGTCACGATAAAGAAGCACAATTAGTTAATAACAAAGGTGAGGCAGCAGGAATTTGGACATTGACCAAATTGTAAGAATTAGAATTTTTATGTTTGTGGATTTCTAAAGTTTCTAGGGCAATTAGTTGTCTGCCCTTGCATCCGGAATGGAGAACCCTGACACCGTCATTATTTAACGAGTGGTCATTTTCGATACAGTGGTCCGCCATCTCCGAATAACCAGACAAACCCCTAAAAGCCCTCTTATGTTCTTTCAACCTTACATTTATAGATCTGGAAGTTTGTCCAACATATACGGAATTGCAGTCATTACAAGATAATCGATATACACCCCCACCATCCATACGTTCAATCTTATCCTTATTGTTGAATAATATTTGACCTATATTACTGTTGGTATAATAGGCGCAACTAAAGGTATTTTTTACTAAGTGACCAAGGTTGGTACTCATTTGCCCTACATATAATATTCTTCTCCATTTCTGATCCTTACCATTATCCAAACAATGAGGGTAAATATATTTTTGGTACATGAGTTTTTTTTGTTTAGATAGTAAAAGGTCATTAATAATGGCCTCTTTATACCCATTATTTGACGCTATAGTCTTTATCGTATTCAATTCCAGGTTAAAAGCCTCCCTCTCGAGGGGTAAGTTAATCAGCCTATGAATTAAGGAATGAAAGACAGCCATTTTTTGCGATATAGGATGGTTAGACGTTGCATGAATAATTGCGTCCGTGTATGTTGGTTTTCTATATACACTGAATTTAAATTTATTGTTCACAATATTAATACTAAGGTCTAGGAAGTTTAAGGTATTATTTATCCCTATTTCCATGGTAAATTTTAAATTTTTGTTTAATGAATTCAGATAATTAAGAAATAAGTCCAATTGTCTCATACTTCCTGACCATACACACAAAATGTCATCAACATATCTATGATAAGAAGAAATACAGTTTAAAAGGGTGTTTTTTGATTTAAACAAAGAATTTTCAAAATAGTCCATATATAATTCAGCAAAAAGAGGTGTCTTATAGCTTTCTTTGAAACAGGAGCTACGATGGGTTGATTAAAGTTACTAGCATTTGCTTTCACTTTCATGGTTGGCTTAGGATATTTTTTTTGGGGTTCTTTTCGATTGCACCATGTACTTTTTGCAGATTTTTTGGTCTGCTAGCGTTTAATTTTTTCAAACAAGAAACATTTTCAAACCTTGTTATTGAAGCGACTCGGTGGTTTTCGTGTTCGTTTTATTTCGATAACCTACCCAAAAGCCACTGCGTCTCTTCTAAAATTATTCGATAACTAAACGCGGTGGAAGCTTTCACAATAAAGCGGACACGAAAACCACCGTGTCGCTTAGATAATCAGCCTTGAAAATGTTTCCTGCTCCTTCAAACCAAACGTCGGCTTATAAATTTACTGCAAATAGAAAACTGTTCAACCTAAAAGAATACAAAAAAAAATGTTCATGAGTTGAATTATCCTCTTTTACCAATATTCTTCTTCTTCGTGTCAGTTTCACACCGTATTGGCCCAGTAACGTGCAATGTCTACAGCTCTTTGGTTTCCCGCAAAGAGATCATCCATGGAGCAGCTTGTCGGACAAGAGGGACAACACCGCAGGAGCTCCATAGTTTGCTGAGCTCCACAATCACATAGTGTAGAGTCCTCCCGTCCCAGAAATCCCCAGGTCAACATGTTGGCCCGGGCTCTTACAACATTGGTCCTCAATCTGTTCATAGATTTCCACACGGGCCACTCGAGGTTCTTTCCTGGAGGTAAGCTCTCTGCAGGCTGCACAAAGCTCTCAGGGCATTCCTCTTTCCACATTCGCAATCTCTCCGCCACTGGATCCGTAAACAAGGGCTGCACGGAACTAAGGAAGCTGTGTCTCGACTTCAGGCGCTGCTGTGATGAAATGCCACTTCCGTAAATGCAGTGCTGTGTGCACGTTAGATCTTTCACCAATCATTGAAATAAAATCAAAAATCGTCTATGATTAATATTGAAATAAGGTTTTCATGATATTCTGATATTATTCCAAGGATATGTATTTGAACGTGAAATTTAGCAATGAAAGGTAAATAAACGTTTCGTATAAATTTTTCAAAATGGAAATATTTTATTTTTAGTTTCTCTCAATCAACTCTTAATAAATTTCTCGGAAAAATTGTTGTAGACATAAACAGTTTTTTTTATTTTGTTTGAACAGCACAAGTTTTTTTGTATTTGGACTGTACATTTTTTTATTTTTTCGGACTATCCAATATTAAATTTATGAAAAATTCAAGAGCGCTGTGTTAGCAGATTTTTTATTTAGTAGATTTTCCTTTAACATTTATTTTGTTTGATTTTTCAGTGATATAATTTTTTCCCTGAATTCCAGACATTTTATATTCATCTTAATGTCAAAATTAAGTCTTCAGCTTAAATAGTTTTATAAATAGATACTATTAATCCAGTCATTAATACCTATTGCACATTTGAATTGAAAAAATAAATGATTTTGTATGAGTTGTATTTTGTATGGTTTGTGTATTATCACTGTTTATTTAATGGATTTTTTTTTTGTACTTGATTATGATCGTGAGTGATCGAAAACGTTAGTTCAATTAAATGAGAGTAAACAGTATTTTAATAGAATAAAAATTCATCTTGTTTTTTTCTATTAAATTTACTAAGGATTAAATGATTTAATTTTGTACTCCACTGGGAATCAAACCCACAACCTTCCGAGCCGTAGAGTTAACAACTAGACTATGCACCGGTCATTTTCATAGTCTTATTTCGTCAACAAAAGGACCGAGTTTGATTTCCGGCGAAGCACAAAAAATATCATTTATTTTTTAAAATGGGTTGAAAACTTAATTTTCCATTTTAAAGATCGGTCACCAAAGTTCATCCAGGCCACCAGCAATTGGGTCTTGATTGTGCAATTGGCGCTTTTTATAATGACAACCAAGCTTGCAGGAAGTTCTGCTATGATTCACGCAAGAACAGCATTCACGAAATAAATCATCCTTATATTATTAACAAGTGGGTTTTTCTCGTGTTAATTTGCGATTTCTATAGCGCCGACAATGTTTACAGAATGCTCTCGAGGAGTGATTCACGCAAAAACAGCGCCCACTAATAATTCTATTATTAATTTCTCCTTCTTCTTCTTCGTGTCAGCTTCACACCGTATTGGCCCAGTAACGAGCAATGTCTACAGCTCTTTGGTTTCCCGCAAAGAGATCATCCATGGAGCAGCTTGTCGGACAGGAGGGACAACACCGCATTAATTTATTCATAAATCTATAAATATTTTCACGTATTTTTTAGAGCCAGCTCTTAGCCCTCTATATACTATCGCTTAATAATTATAAATATAATAAAAACCTATTGAATTATACATAATTCAATAGAATCAAAAATCTATTGATCTATAATTCCATAGATTTCTGATTCGGATTACAAATTCAGTCCCCGTTAACATAACATTGCGTGGAGTTGATGAATTTTGGAATTTCCCGTACTTGAAAATCTATCACGCGGCAAACCACATTATTGGCTATTGAAATTACGTTTACTCTGGAATGCGATGAAATTCCATGTAGGGCTATTGTCAAATGTGGATTAAATGCAACCAACAAATCCACCATACTATTTTGAATTTGCAAAGGGACAAATGAAAAGCAAAATATGGTATGATATGGTATGGCTTCAGTCTGTTCTGAATGCAGCCGGTAGACTGATCTTCTGGATATCCAAATTCTATCACATCACTCCGCTGTTGAAAGAACTACTTTGGCTTCGTTTTCCTGAGAGAGGGGTCTGCCGTGTGTGTTTGATTGTATCTAAAGCCCTCTATGGTATGGCTCCGTCATATCTGGCAGACATGTTTTCCCCCGTTGAGGTGATTGTGAGATAACGGACACTGAGGTCTGCGGGGAATGGTGCTGGTGAAGGGAGGTTGTCGTAGTCTCACCATTAAATGTGCACTAATTTTGGGGATCGCGGGGACCTCAACCGCCAACATTGCAGATCAACCACCATTTCTGTGGTCCTAGAATATACGTATGTATATCTGTTGTATAGTACTTTGGAAATCAATGGACTGGGATTTAAAATAATTCTTATCTAAGTTTCTTGTACTGTAATTTCAGCTTGCTGCCAGTTAATAAAAATAACTTTGCATGAGCGTCTTACAAAGTACATCTAGGTGATGTGAACGGGATGAGGTAGGTTGAAAAAAACTATAGATCTGTCCACGTTTTGGAAGCATAAAACTGTAACATAGTTTATTTCTGAACTATTTTTGTGGTCCATAAAACTTGGCAACTTTCGCCACCTTTACATTTAGTCCAGCTGTGACGTCACCCGGATTTGAATATTTTCTTTTTTATATTTGCGCGCTCCCCTATTTTTCCGATGCAACCGGCACTAAAACCTTCGACAAATAAAAGTTTGCAGCAAAAAAAAACACACACGTCAGGCGCATAACAAAGCAAAATAAAACTGAAAACATTTATGGTCGAACGACTGAACCGGAAATGGCCAACTTTTGTAGACCGACCATAAAACATTACGTTAAGAGTCAAACATAAATTATATGGCATGTTAAACGCTCACAGGAGACGCTAATTCAGTTTTCTTCCGTTATTCGGTAAACGCTATGGATGAGTATAAAATAACAATTGTATACTTAAGGTACTAGTTTCCAGCTTTAGGTCAATCGATCACAAGTAAAACACTCAAATGGATCTAAAACAAAAAATAAAAACGCAATAGTTCGGACTTACATTCGACGTCGATTCAATTTAAGCAGGTTCAAGAAAGCAAAGAAACCCTGAAGAAAAAATATGATTATTGTAAAAATAAATAACAAAGTTTTTACATTATTGCATTAAAATGAATCTACACAATGTCAATATACAATCCATTGAACTTTTAGAAAAGAAATAGAGTTATAGAATTATTTTAAATGTTTTTTTTAGTTGTTCATTTCGTTTCGTTCATAGGTTGGTATGAGGCTGCCTCCCCCTCCATCCCCATGCTGTAAAAGCTTGGTTCGCTTTGCCGATGCCACCTCGGTTTCAGGGAATGGCGTTATGAGTTAAAAAGTGTATGTTCATGTATCGTTTGGTTTATTTTGTATTTACACATGCAGCACGTGTAAGCGCAAACTTAAATGTACCTGCTTGTGGCCATGCATTAAATATCAATATATCTCTGCCACTGAATATTTTTTATTTTTCTTAACATTTTTACTGGCAAGCACATTAGGAAGACCACTTAATTTGTTTTTTTAATGTTAATTACTTAAGATTCTCGTTGCAAATGTGGATAAAATTGTTGATTTATAAAATTTATAAAAAGTTATTTATCTACAAATCTAATCTAATCTAATATAATCTAAGTTGCAAAGATATGTTACATTGAAGATTCACATTACATGCATTCTCACAACCAGACATGTACAAGTTCGCGCTTGCACATGCCTCATGTGAACCTACAACATAAAACCCAAATCTCAAATGGACACACACCCCGCAACTCTTGCCGTCCTTCCTTGAAACAGGGGTAACATTGGCAAAGTGAACCATTTTTACAGCACACGTGGTCAGCCGTATACCAACCTATAAGTCAAGGAACATACACGACAAATAATATTTTTTTTAAATCAATAAATAATAATATATATGGACTTCAAAAACTAAAACATAAAACATTTTTCGTAAATATTATTAAAAATTATAAAAGTTTATAAAAACTTATACAATTTATAAAAAGTAAATAATAAGTAATACTGAATGAACAGTATCATGTGATTTTCTGGCTTTAAGAATTCAATCGCTCAATTTTTTTTTATGGATAATTTATCCCGTTGATTTATTTGTTGAAAGCTGTATCACACCTCAAGAGTCATTTTCTTGCCTGCTTGCTGTCTAGTCCATTTCTCATGCAAGTTTCAGCAGATATTCTACAGTTTTTGTTCTCCATTGGTGATCGAATCCACTTACTATGAATCACAAGTCTGTAGCGTTAACCACAAGATTACAATTCATATTCATGATAATGCTATCACATAGTCAATGAATATTTTAGTGACAAATCGTATGTATGAAAAATATAAAAAAAAAAATTTACGTCAAAACGCAACTTTACTTCTTACTTAGATAGCATGCAAGAAAATACATAAAAACTTCAAAGCAAGTATAACATACGCAGTATAAAAAGTCCACGTACTTAGTTGTTGCCGACTTAAAAAATAAACGTAAAAAATTTAACGTCTCAATTTTTAAGTCCCCAACGCGAAAAATCTTAAGTGAAAAATATAAAAAAGTGCCTCTCTCTCAAGTTACCAGTTTACAAAATTTTTGCAAAGTGGGAACGATGAATTTATGGCCCCACCGTCTTCATAATTTTTGTGACAACTTGGTAAAGAAAACTCTTAAAAAAATGTGGAGTTTTTACAACGAGCCTGCGTTGCAAGAAATACAGCATTACAATTAAGATTTTTATTACAGAGAGATGAAAATAAATTGTATTCTTTCAGGAAAGTAAATTACATAAAAAAAAAAATTCAACTACATTATATTTAGGTGTGTTTATTTTATGATATTTATGTGTGTTATGTTTACTGAACCGGTCCATAGTCTAATGGTTAATACTTCTGACTCGTGATTAGAGGTAAGGGGTTCGAATCCCGGCAACAAATATTTCATTTTTCAAATTCAGTCCATCCAGCATTTACACAAACTGAGTCTTGATTGAGGATTGGAGCTTTCTGCAGCGACGACCAAGCTCGCAGAGCGTTTTTGAGATGTGATTCACACAAAAACAGCTGTCAACAAATAAATCGTTTTAATATTATTTCACATGAATTTACACAGACAAATTTGTAACATCACACGGCAGGGCTACTATCCCTAGTCAAACAAAAATATATTTTGAAATTGCTTACTAAGGACCGCAGTCCCATTCAAGTGTGACGTTTTTCTGCCGAGAAATAGTTCTAAATTCAAATTTGCAGTTGAGTCCATTGATAGAGTACATCTTCGTCGTTATTGCAGCTAAAACCGGTGATGGCCTCTTTGAGTATTTGTCTACACTTTTTCCTTTCTATCATCTTTCGTCTCCAATGGTTCACTCCAAAAGCTTACAAGAAGAGGTCCTTTCCACCCCATCACTCCGTCTCAGTTCCTGGTCTCCCAACACTTCTTCTACCTCATGGTTTGTGCAGTGACGTATTTTTTTGTTGACGTACATACTGTTCCTTTCTTCGACGTCTCTTAACCATTAAATGTATAACCTACACGCTATACGTGCTATTCATTGAAGATAGATAGAAAACAAACAATAATTTAACGTCATTGTAAACTTTTGCATATTATCTTTTAATTTGTTATTTGGGAAGTTCCTTGACTTATAGGTTGATATGCGGCTGACCACCCATGCTGTAAAAATGGTTCACTTTGCCAATGTCACCCCTGTTACAGGAAAGGACGACAAGAGTTGCAGGGTGTATGTCCATTAGAGATTTGGTTTTTATGTTGCAGGTTCACATGAGGCATGTGCAAGCGCGAACTTGTACGTGTCTGGTTGTGGGAATGCATGTAATGTGTATCTCCAATGTAACATATCTTTGCAACTTAGATTAGATTACATTAGGATTTCATCCTGTAAGTGCACATGCTACATGTGTAAGCGCGATCTTACACGCACCTGCTTGTGGACATGTATTTACAATGAATTTTAAATGTTTATTTGCAAAATCAAAATCAAATCGGTTTGAAGACGATGGGGGTATTGTTCTGTAATTTTAATTTTTTAAATAGAATTAAAGACGGATGGCGCCTTAGTTTATTTGAGTTTTGTACTTTTTGTATCTAAATAAATAAATTAGCGCTTAAATTGGAATTAAGAGAATTCCCTTTCAAATTTTATTTAAGCCTATTTATTCGTAAAAAGAAAATTCTAGATACTCGCGTAACAAAAAACAAAATAAAATCGTAATCAAAACAAGCCGCTTTTACAAGAACTTGTATTTTAAGGATTGTGCTTTTTTTTGTAAAATAAACAAACCTTTTTTTGAGAAAAAAAACATTGCATCGTAGAAAAACTTTTGTTGGCCCTTTAATAAAATTGGTTTCGTGATTTTCATTTCTGTTTGTACCTTACGATTTATACGTATTTTGATCATGCTCTTTGGTATGAGGCTGATCCTCACGCTGAGAAAGCTTGGTTCGCTTTTGACAAAACCACCCCGTTTCAGGGTAGAGCGTCCAGAGATGTAAGGCGCATGATCATGTGAGGCTTGATTTACTTTCTTTGTAAGTGCACATGCAACATATGTAAGCGTGAATTTACACGTGTCTGCCGGTGGGATCTCAGATTAAAGATTTAAGACCCATCTTTCAGGGAAAACCAACACTTGTTGCAGAATGAATGTTCATTTGGGGTTTGGATTTATTTTTTTAACTCCAAGTGCAACGTGCATGAAGTGTGACCTTAAATGTTTATTTATCTTTGTAACTTAGATTAGGTAGAGATAATTATACGTACACTCATTTATATTTACCTTAATAAATTTGTGAACTATGAAAACGAATAATGCAAAAGCAACTAAGCCACACATATGGTGTAACTTCTTCTTCCTGAAGGGTTCGCATATGGAGAGTGTACCTATGGATTTTTACAGCTTAGGGGAGTTTCCCAGCTCCCGAGGGGCCTGGTATTTATTTCTTGTGAAGACTGAGTGATCAGATTGAGGAGATTGTGAAAGAGTGGGATATACAAAGTGAGCGTAAAAGAAGAAAATGCATGAAAAAGGTGATGGATAAGAAGGAATTGAAAGAGGTATGTCAGGATAGGAAAAAATGGAGGCAACTCTGCAGAGGCTCTGGCCACCCCTAGCGGAATGGCGACAGAGTTACAGTTACAGTTACTGAGTAAACCTAGCCGGTATTTTATTTTGGGTTTTGAAATAAACACCGAAACGGGAAATCATATCTGACACACTCGGTGGGATTTGAACCCTTGCTATCGGCATGGAATGATAAATAAAATTTCTATTTTGTACGCACGTATTGTATAAGCAGAGAGCTGTTTTTTTTATTTCTACATATTTAGAAGTGAAATCTTCTCGTAGAACATTGAATAAACCTTGTTTTATATGTTATCTACGTGGTGTATTTATCAACCCAGATACAAAACATTCTGTTGGAAGGGGAGACTGGGTGTGTTTGTCCCACGGGAGGGTTGTCACAGTGATCATTAGGTACAGGAAACAAAGAATTTAGCTCTAACCATACAAGGATCAGAATTGCAGGATCTCTCTACGTATTTAATTTTAGTTTGATCTGAAGTATCTAAGAAATAGAACAAAGTATTTTTTTTTATATTAGCCAATATGTAAGTATGTGACTATCTACCCTAGGCATTGTGACAAACAAACCCGCAGCGGGGCTAAACGACAAAATTGTTTTTTTTTAATTGTTATAACTCCTTAACCTATATTTGAACTTACTACCTAGTTCCTACAATACCTTTTTGTTGAAGTTTTGATCATTTTTATCCATATTTACATTTTGAATACCTCTAACTGGTCTCTTTTAAATTTTGGGGTGGTCTAGATTTCACAGCCATACAACAAAATGCTTGAAACAAAAGCTTTTATGAATCCCTTTCTTGCTACCATTTTTTTTTATTCTCGTCACAATATCTTTAATCTAATTTGCAAAGATATATGGACATAATTAAAGGCTTATATCTAATGCACTTTTACATGCGGATACGTGTAAGTTTATGCTTGTACATGCTATATGTGTACTTACGCCCTTGGGGTGGCCAGTGCCACTAAACGGTGCTATATAAAAATTGGCCAATTTTTATTATTATTATTACAACAACAAAAACCTCACATGAACAATAAACCTTGGAACCCCTGCTACCGTTTCTTTTGACTGAAGTAGCATTGGCAAATGCGAAGCAAATTTTTTGAGCACTAAAACTTGAAACGAAAAAACTGTTACTTCAAGCCCCGGTGTCCTCAAATGGTGGAAGCATAAATCCCTGCTAGTATATCATTGTTTTTATGTTTTTTATTTGCAGTAATTCTTGATGTCTCTCTGCATGCTCTCAAGACCTAGATCCGCATGTCCTGGCATGGAAAATAAAACACCCAACTACATTTGTACGGGAGCGGAGAGAGAATGACATTTTGCCGACATAAATCTGAATTTAGCAAAACGCGGTGGAGCCCTCTGAAATAATGTTATCGCGATTTTTGCCTTGAAATGTATTTATTTATTTTTTCCAGAAAACAGATACAATTCTTGTGATTTTATTTTTTACATTGGATCATTCTGTAGAGCCTGTGGCCACCCGTAAAGTAATAACCCAATATAATGTTTTATTTTCTTCAATTATTTTTCAAAAATACATTAATAAGCTAATAAAATGTGTATTTTGCTTTTAATAAATAGCAATAAAGAACTTTTGAAATATAAATATTTATCATTATGATATGAGGCTGACCACCCATACTGCAAAAAAAACACTTTGACAATGTTATCCCTGTTAACGTTGGCAAAAGTTGCAGTATTTATTTTTATTTGAGGTTTGTATTTTAATTTGTAAGTTGTAACCGCGTCGCCCGACTTGTCGAGGCTTCACTGTCAAAAACCCTCCGGTTAACTGCAGGGTTGTGAGTGTGAGCATTGACGTCCTCGTCTCAGGGTGGTTATAGATGGGTTGTGACTACAGCCTGAAATAGAAAGTTCCAAAACCAAAGAAAAGAGAAACAAAAGGTGAAAGAGGGAATGTGGTTTATTTAAAAGAAATAATTCCTTTAACAGAAGAACAACATTTACAGAGGAGGTAACTCATAGTTATATTATCGATGTATAAACTCATCAAACTACAAGAAGCTTATCTAATAAAGTTTTCAATATCCAAAGTTATTGGTTTTATTTATGGTTTATTAATAATAATCATTACCCCTAAGGTAGACATGAACTTTCATTAATAAAAGTATAAACAGTCTTGAGACTTTATAATATCAAAGAAAAGTTCAAAAGCTTCCAGCACAAAACGAGATCATGTAAAACACTAATGTAAACAACAAAATCAAAATGGCGTCGAAAGCTTCTGGAAGGAATTGAGTACAAAAAAAAAACAAAATGGCGTCTGGGGACGCGCGAGGAAAACAAAATGTATTTCTCGGACAAATAATACACGTAGGTATTCACTGATTTTATTACAATAATGTGGAATACCTGAAAACACACTCGTAGAACAAGCTACATGCTCAAAGTATTCACAAAGAGAAGGTAAACAGTAAATGGCGTCTGAGGACGCACGAGAAAACAGAATGTATTTCTCGGACAAATAATACACGTAGGTATTCACTGATTTTATTACAATAATGTGGAATACCTGAAAACACACTCGTAGAACAAGCTACATGCTCAAAGTATTCACAAAGAGAAGGTAAACATTCACTTGATCAGTCTCACTACTGCGTGGATAGACCACGTGCAAAATTCTAAGTGAGGTTATTAATTTACGTAAATCACAATACAATGGAGGCTTAATGATTTCAGTATAATAACATTAAACCAATAGATGAAAGTCATATGAGAAACATGCTCTATTCTCTTGGAGGAATATCAAAAAAAAAGGAA
The DNA here is from genome assembly GCA_951799405.1 of Agapetus fuscipes. NCBI lineage: Eukaryota > Metazoa > Arthropoda > Insecta > Trichoptera > Glossosomatidae > Agapetus > Agapetus fuscipes. Next base: position 5,539,964 of record OX637337.1, on the reverse strand, counting down.
TTTAAGAAAAGCAATCGATTATCTGATTTGAATTATCCATAACTAAAAATGATAAATGTAGGCAACCCATTGTAATCAGATGATTATTCTTTGGTAAAGACAAGATAAAATGCTTGCGCATCCTGGCGAAAGAATCTATTAATCAGGATAAATTAAACAATAAATCCGTGAAAACAAATTATCATTATACGGAAACAGACATTAAACATCATTTATGATAACAATAATTCCATTAATCCATAGGATGCCAACAGATTAAACAACTTTACGTGAAATCCAAAATAGCAAATGGCCGAATCACGCGGTCACATTTCTAAATACTTGAAATTTTAAACAATTACAAATCTGAGATGAAAATAAATATAAGGGGGGATTATGGGACGTTGGTAGGGAAAAGGATTGGGATATAGGGAGGTAGGGGGTGTTACTTGTATTCTCCCGGCGTGGAGTCCATTTTCGTCCGTTGTCCGCGATGCAGAAAAAGGTCCTCTCGTCTCGCTGGTCGGTTCAAGAATGAGACGGTTGCTGCTGGTCGACTGGGCATGTGGCCTACTCGTTTTGCGCGCTCACCAATGGTATTAGCCTCGCATCCCTTTTGCGTGGGGGAAACGGAAGTGAAGCCAACGTAATGCTGTCAACGTTGCTTGCAGATCCCCGCTCTTTTCTTAATATTGTTAGCGGCTTGGAACAGGCGCGACACCCCATCCCTTCTTGGGTGGAAAGTTTTGGGACTCTTTCCTGGTGTGGGTATAATTGGAGTATCCATACTCTTTCAGGGACATCAGTCAATAAAGGTATTCAATGATTGGATTCCTTTGGTAATAGGAAGTTTGATCCAAGCGCAATAGAGATGGTATTTGAGGGGCTGTCCGTGTTTGGTTTTGGAGAATTCCTGGAAGGACATCAGTATGTGAAGTTCTTTACTGGTTGGATTCCTTTGGTAATAGGAAGTTTGATCCAAGCGCAATAGAGATGGTATTTGAGGGGCTGTCCGTGTTTGGTTTTGGAGAATTCCTGGAAGGACATCAGTATGTGAAGTTCTTCACTGGTTGGATTCCTTTGGTAATAGGAAGTTTGATCCAAGCGCAATGGAGATGGTATTTGAGGTGCTGTAGCGTCAGACGTTAGGAGTAGGCGAGATGAAATTGTGAGGCTTGAATGGTCTTCTCTCTTTAAGAATCTTGATTTCGAAGAGATTCTTCTCTCTTGAAGGAGCTTGATTTCTCTTCGTTGGTGAAATATAACTAAGAAGTCCTTATTCTAACCTTACTCTACGACTTAAGTAATTCTTAACAACTAGGTTCATTAACATTCCTCGGGGAGAAAAAAGTTTTTCTCACCGCCCACGCTTTGTTCGCAAAAACACAACAATGCTACAAGCAAGGAGTCTTCATGCGAGCACAACATGAGGTTTGGTAATGGCAAAATTACCGTTTCTGTCACTAGACAGGATTTCAATTTATACTAGAGGTTAGCTGTTGACAGCTACCAAATAATAGTAGATAGCAGCTCATGGTCATCGTCCTTTGATTAGGATACATGTTGAAACTTTTATCAGAAACTGAAATCATAAAAAATTACATTAATGTGCACAGCCGTCATCGACTTTGGGTGGATGACGTCTGTTGGATCCCTCGGGTAGAGAGTCTTTTTGAAGGGACATAAGGGCTAAAGCAACTTCCTATGTCTCTTCCGTCATCTTTTCTAAAGCGACATGATCATCGCTGAGTTGGTATGCTAAGTTCGCCCACTAAGATAGGTTACGAACTGTGACCCACAGTACTATTTTCAGAAGGAAAGATACTGTTTTGCGTACGGTGGCAGTCAGGAGGCTGCGCCAGGGTCTCGCGTCGGGGGGTTTTTTGTGAGTTTTTCAGGGATACTGAACTCTTTGGTTGAAACCACAAAGTTTCCTTCTCGTATTGTCAGGTCGACACCTATCATGTTTTTTCAATGACCAGGTCAACACCTGTCATGCACTTTCTCACAGATATAATCAAGTTAATACCTATTATAATATCTCTGATGTATTATCAGGTCGTCACCTATGGCGTCTTGTATTATCAGGTCAACACCTCTCATGTTATGTATTTTCAGGTCAATCACCTATCACATTTTTCTATGACCAGGTCAATACCTGTCATGCACTTTCTCTTTCCTACTTCCTTTCAGGTCAACACCTGCCACTCGTATTCTCAGGTCATCACCTATCATGTTATGTATTTGGGGTTTCTTGGGTAACCAAGAAGTGTACACGAACAAGTATCTCGAATTTTTGGTACGAGGCACTTGCTGGTGCATTTTCTGGAGAGGAAGGGGTACAACTTTAAAGTTCGCCACCGCATCCCGACGAGAGTCTACGTGTACTTTGCAGAGTTCCCGACAGTATGACGCAAGGGGGACTTTAGAGGTTGAGGGACTGAAGAGAACAGGTTTTCAAAGTGTGGTAAGTATTTTTAAGGTGGTCGTATATGGAGCCGTACAGAATGCTAGGTGATCAATCCCGCTATCTGCATAACTTCATAATAGAATTTTATTTTGATGTAGATGATTAGAGGAATTATCTACTTGTCCAGGATTGGACGAGATGATTTTACTTTTTCTGTTTTTATAGATTCTCTTCAAGGGACAGGATGGGATCGGGAAGGGAGTGCTTACGGACAAGCTCAATGGAGATTTGGACGCCAGGAATTTTTTGATAGAAAATAACAAAACTAGGGGGAGTTTGGAAATTAACTGTCCTTCATAACCCAATATATATTTTGTGTCGTTTACGCCTGTAAACGGGGAATTGTATAGCTAATGTGCTATGGTGAGCTGTGCTGATCCTCTGTATGGGTTCCATGGTTAAAGATAGAAGTAGCAAAGGAGTAATACAATTAACAAAATATAATTTAATAAAACTCACAGTTTTTATTCAGGAGATGTGCCAGAAGAATATCTAGTTGAAGCTTGGGGAAGACTGTAGTCGTGCTGGAGTTGATCCAGGTGGAGCCAACTCAAGGCGGAGCCAACTCAAGACGGAGCCAACTCAAGACCCGCGGTGGGCGCCAGTGTAACCGCGTCGCCCGACTACGTCGAGGCTTCACTGTCAAAAACCCGCCGGCTAACTTCAGGGTGGTGTGTGAACATTGACGTCCTCGTCTCAGGGTGGTTATAGATGGGTTGTGACTACAGCCTGAAATAGAAAGTTCCAAAACCAAAGAAAAGAGAAACAAAAGGTGAAAGAGGGAATGTGGTTTATTTAAAAGAAATAATTCTTTAAACAGAAGAACAACATTTACAGAGGAGGTAACTCATAGTTATATTATCGATGTATAAACTCATCAAACTACAAGAAGCTTATCTAATAAAGTTTTCAATATCCAAAGTTATTGGTTTTATTTATGGTTTATTAATAATAATCATTACCCCAAAGGTAGACATGAACTTTCATTAATAAAAGTATAAACAGTCTTGAGACTTTATAATATCAAAGAAAAGTTCAAAAGCTTCCAGCACAAAACGAGATCATGTAAAACACTAATGTAAACAACAAAATCAAAATGGCGTCGAAAGCTTCTGGAAGGAATTGAGTACAAAAAAAAAAACAAAATGGCGTCTGGGGACGCGCGAGGAAAACAAAATGTATTTCTCGGACAAATAATACACGTAGGTATTCACTGATTTTATTACAATAATGTGGAATACCTGAAAACACACTCGTAGAACAAGCTACATGCTCAAAGTATTCACAAAGAGAAGGTAAAAAGTAAATGGCGTCTGAGGACGCACGAGAAAACAGAATGTATTTCTCGGACAAATAATACACGTAGGTATTCACTGATTTTATTACAATAATGTGGAATACCTGAAAACACACTCGTAGAACAAGCTACATGCTCAAAGTATTCACAAGGGGAAGACAAACATTCACTTGATCAGTCTCACTACTGCGTGGATAGACCACGTGCAAAATTCTAAGTGAGGTTATTAATTTACGTAAATCACAATACAATGGAGGCTTAATGATTTCAGTATAATAACATTAAACCAATAGATGAAATTCAAATGAGAAACATGCTCTATTCTCTTGGAAGAATATCAAAAAAAAAAGAATTTAAGAAAAGCAATCGATTATCTGATTTGAATTGTCCATTACTAAAAATGATAAATGTAGGCAACCCATTGTAATCAGATGATTATTCTTTGGTAAAGACAAGATAAAATGCTTGCGCATCCTGGCGAAAGAATCTATTAATCAGGATAAATTAAACAATAAATCCGTGAAAACAAATTATCATTATACGGAAACAGACATTAAACATCATTTATGATAACAATAATTCCATTAATCCATAGGATGCCAACAGATTAAACAACTTTACGTGAAATCCAAAATAGCAAATGGCCGAATCACGCGGTCACATTTCTAAATACTTGAAATTTTAAACAATTACAAATCTGAGATGAAAATAAATATAAGGGGGGATTATGGGACGTTGGTAGGGAAAAGGATTGGGATATAGGGAGGTAGGGGGTGTTACTTGTATTCTCCCGGCGTGGAGTCCATTTTCGTCCGTTGTCCGCGATGCAGAAAAAGGTCCTCTCGTCTCGCTGGTCGGTTCAAGAATGAGACGGTTGCTGCTGGTCGACTGGGCATGTGGCCTACTCGTTTTGCGCGCTCACCAATGGTATTAGCCTCGCATCCCTTTTGCGTGGGGGAAACGGAAGTGAAGCCAACGTAATGCTGTCAACGTTGCTTGCAGATCCCCGCTCTTTTCTTAATATTGTTAGCGGCTTGGAACAGGCGCGACACCCCATCCCTTCTTGGGTGGAAAGTTTTGGGACTCTTTCCTGGTGTGGGTATAATTGGAGTATCCATACTCTTTCAGGGACATCAGTCAATAAAGGTATTCAATGATTGGATTCCTTTGGTAATAGGAAGTTTGATCCAAGCGCAATAGAGATGGTATTTGAGGGGCTGTCCGTGTTTGGTTTTGGAGAATTCCTGGAAGGACATCAGTATGTGAAGTTCTTCACTGGTTGGATTCCTTTGGTAATAGGAAGTTTGATCCAAGCGCAATAGAGATGGTATTTGAGGGGCTGTCCGTGTTCGGTTTTGGAGAATTCCTGGAAGGACATCAGTATGTGAAGTTCTTCACTGGTTGGATTCCTTTGGTAATAGGAAGTTTGATCCAAGCGCAATAGAGATGGTATTTGAGGGGCTGTCCGTGTTTGGTTTTGGAGAATTCCTGGAAGGACATCAGTATGTGAAGTTCTTTACTGGTTGGATTCCTTTGGTAATAGGAAGTTTGATCCAAGCGCAATAGAGATGGTATTTGAGGTGCTGTAGCGTCAGACGTTAGGAGTAGGCGAGATGAAATTGTGAGGCTTGAATGGTCTTCTCTCTTGAAGAATCTTGACTTCTCTTCGTTGGTGTAATATAACTAAGAAGTCCTTATTCTAACCTTACTCTACGACTTAAGTAATTCTTAACAACTAGGTTCATTAACATTCCTCGGGGAGAAAAAAGTTTTTCTCACCGCCCACGCTTTGTTCGCAAAAACACAACAATGCTACAAGCAAGGAGTCTTCATGCGAGCACAACATGAGGTTTGGTAATGGCAAAATTACCGTTTCTGTCACTAGACAGGATTTCAATTTATACTAGAGGTTAGCTGTTGACAGCTACCAAATAATAGTAGATAGCAGCTCATGGTCATCGTCCTTTGATTAGGATACATGTTGAAACTTTTATCAGAAACTGAAATCATAAAAAATTACATTAATGTGCACAGCCGTCATCGACTTTGGGTGGATGACGTCTGTTGGATCCCTCGGGTAGAGAGTCTTTTTGAAGGGACATAAGGGCTAAAGCAACTTCCTATGTCTCTTCCGTCATCTTTTCTAAAGCGACATGATCATCGCTGAGTTGGTATGCTAAGTTCGCCCACTAAGATAGGTTACGAACTGTGACCCACAGTACTATTTTCAGAAGGAAAGATACTGTTTTGCGTACGGTGGCAGTCAGGAGGCTGCGCCAGGGTCTCGCGTCGGGGGGTTTTCGTGAATTTTTTCAGGGATACTGAACTCTTTGGTTGAAACCACAAAGTTTCCTTCTCGTATTGTCAGGTCGACACCTATCATGTTTTTTCAATGACCAGGTCAACACCTGTCATGCACTTTCTCACAGATATAATCAAGTTAATACCTATTATAATATCTCTGATGTATTATCAGGTCGTCACCTATGGCGTCTTGTATTATCAGGTCAACACCTCTCATGTTATGTATTTTCAGGTCAATCACCTATCACATTTTTCTATGACCAGGTCAATACCTGTCATGCACTTTCTCTTTCCTACTTCCTTTCAGGTCAACACCTGCCACTCGTATTCTCAGGTCATCACCTATCATGTTATGTATTTGGGGTTTCTTGGGTAACCAAGAAGTGTACACGAACAAGTATCTCGAATTTTTGGTACGAGGCACTTGCTGGTGCATTTTCTGGAGAGGAAGGGATACAACTTTAAAGTTCGCCACCGCATCCCGACGAGAGTCTACGTGTACTTTGCAGAGTTCCCGACAGTATGACGCAAGGGGGAACTTTAGAGGTTGAGGGACTGAAGAGAACAGGTTTTCAAAGTGTGGTAAGTATTTTGAGGTTGTGCACGCTGTATACGGAGCTGTACAGAATGCAAGGTGATCAATCCCGCTATCCGCACAACTTCATAATAGAATTTTATTTTGATGTAGATGATTAGAGGAATTATCTACTTGTCCAGGATTGGACGAGATGATTTTACTTTTTCTGTTTTTATAGATTCTCTTCAAGGGACAGGATGGGATCGGGAAGGGAGTGCTTACGGACAAGCTCAATGGAGATTTGGACGCCAGGAATTTTTTGATAGAAAATAACAAAACTAGGGGGAGTTTGGAAATTAACTGTCCTTCATAACCCAATATATATTTTGTGTCGTTTACGCCTGTAAACGGGGAATTGTATAGCTAATGTGCTATGGTGAGCTGTGCTGATCCTCTGTATGGGTTCCATGGTTAAAGATAGAAGTAGCAAAGGAGTAATACAATTAACAAAATATAATTTAATAAGACTCACAGTTTTTATTCAGATGTGCCAGAAGAATATCTAGTTGAAGCTTGGGGAAGACTGTAGTCGTGCTGGAGTTGATCCAGGTGGAGCCAACTCAAGGCGGAGCCAACTCAAGACGGAGCCAACTCAAGACCCGCGGTGGGCGCCAGTGTAACCGCGTCGCCCGACTACGTCGAGGCTTCACTGTCAAAAACCCGCCGGCTAACTTCAGGGTGGTGTGTGAACATTGACGTCCTCGTCTCAGGGTGGTTATAGATGGGTTGTGACTACAGCCTGAAATAGAAAGTTCCAAAACCAAAGAAAAGAGAAACAAAAGGTGAAAGAGGGAATGTGGTTTATTTAAAAGAAATAATTCTTTAAACAGAAGAACAACATTTACAGAGGAGGTAACTCATAGTTATATTATCGATGTATAAACTCATCAAACTACAAGAAGCTTATCTAATAAAGTTTTCAATATCCAAAGTTATTGGTTTTATTTATGGTTTATTAATAATAATCATTACCCCAAAGGTAGACATGAACTTTCATTAATAAAAGTATAAACAGTCTTGAGACTTTATAATATCAAAGAAAAGTTCAAAAGCTTCCAGCACAAAACGAGATCATGTAAAACACTAATGTAAACAACAAAATCAAAATGGCGTCGAAAGCTTCTGGAAGGAATTGAGTACAAAAAAAAAAACAAAATGGCGTCTGGGGACGCGCGAGGAAAACAAAATGTATTTCTCGGACAAATAATACACGTAGGTATTCACTGATTTTATTACAATAATGTGGAATACCTGAAAACACACTCGTAGAACAAGCTACATGCTCAAAGTATTCACAAAGAGAAGGTAAAAAGTAAATGGCGTCTGAGGACGCACGAGAAAACAGAATGTATTTCTCGGACAAATAATACACGTAGGTATTCACTGATTTTATTACAATAATGTGGAATACCTGAAAACACACTCGTAGAACAAGCTACATGCTCAAAGTATTCACAAGGGGAAGACAAACATTCACTTGATCAGTCTCACTACTGCGTGGATAGACCACGTGCAAAATTCTAAGTGAGGTTATTAATTTACGTAAATCACAATACAATGGAGGCTTAATGATTTCAGTATAATAACATTAAACCAATAGATGAAATTCAAATGAGAAACATGCTCTATTCTCTTGGAAGAATATCAAAAAAAAAAAGAATTTAAGAAAAGCAATCGATTATCTGATTTGAATTGTCCATTACTAAAAATGATAAATGTAGGCAACCCATTGTAATCAGATGATTATTCTTTGGTAAAGACAAGATAAAATGCTTGCGCATCCTGGCGAAAGAATCTATTAATCAGGATAAATTAAACAATAAATCCGTGAAAACAAATTATCATTATACGGAAACAGACATTAAACATCATTTATGATAACAATAATTCCATTAATCCATAGGATGCCAACAGATTAAACAACTTTACGTGAAATCCAAAATAGCAAATGGCCGAATCACGCGGTCACATTTCTAAATACTTGAAATTTTAAACAATTACAAATCTGAGATGAAAATAAATATAAGGGGGGATTATGGGACGTTGGTAGGGAAAAGGATTGGGATATAGGGAGGTAGGGGGTGTTACTTGTATTCTCCCGGCGTGGAGTCCATTTTCGTCCGTTGTCCGCGATGCAGAAAAAGGTCCTCTCGTCTCGCTGGTCGGTTCAAGAATGAGACGGTTGCTGCTGGTCGACTGGGCATGTGGCCTACTCGTTTTGCGCGCTCACCAATGGTATTAGCCTCGCATCCCTTTTGCGTGGGGGAAACGGAAGTGAAGCCAACGTAATGCTGTCAACGTTGCTTGCAGATCCCCGCTCTTTTCTTAATATTGTTAGCGGCTTGGAACAGGCGCGACACCGCAAATGGCCGAATCACGCGGTCACATTTCTAAATACTTGAAATTTTAAACAATTACGTTGGGCGCCAGTGTAACCGCGTCGCCCGACTTGTCGAGGCTTCACTGTCAAAAACCCTCCGGTTAACTGCAGGGTTGTGAGTGTGAGCATTGACGTCCTCGTCTCAGGGTGGTTATAGATGGGTTGTGACTACAGCCTGAAATAGAAAGTTCCAAAACCAAAGAAAAGAGAAACAAAAGGTGAAAGAGGGAATGTGGTTTATTTAAAAGAAATAATTCCTTTAACAGAAGAACAACATTTACAGAGGAGGTAACTCATAGTTATATTATCGATGTATAAACTCATCAAACTACAAGAAGCTTATCTAATAAAGTTTTCAATATCCAAAGTTATTGGTTTTATTTATGGTTTATTAATAATAATCATTACCCCTAAGGTAGACATGAACTTTCATTAATAAAAGTATAAACAGTCTTGAGACTTTATAATATCAAAGAAAAGTTCAAAAGCTTCCAGCACAAAACGAGATCATGTAAAACACTAATGTAAACAACAAAATCAAAATGGCGTCGAAAGCTTCTGGAAGGAATTGAGTACAAAAAAAAAACAAAATGGCGTCTGGGGACGCGCGAGGAAAACAAAATGTATTTCTCGGACAAATAATACACGTAGGTATTCACTGATTTTATTACAATAATGTGGAATACCTGAAAACACACTCGTAGAACAAGCTACATGCTCAAAGTATTCACAAAGAGAAGGTAAACAGTAAATGGCGTCTGAGGACGCACGAGAAAACAGAATGTATTTCTCGGACAAATAATACACGTAGGTATTCACTGATTTTATTACAATAATGTGGAATACCTGAAAACACACTCGTAGAACAAGCTACATGCTCAAAGTATTCACAAAGAGAAGGTAAACATTCACTTGATCAGTCTCACTACTGCGTGGATAGACCACGTGCAAAATTCTAAGTGAGGTTATTAATTTACGTAAATCACAATACAATGGAGGCTTAATGATTTCAGTATAATAACATTAAACCAATAGATGAAAGTCATATGAGAAACATGCTCTATTCTCTTGGAGGAATATCAAAAAAAAAGGAATTTAAGAAAAGCAATCGATTATCTGATTTGAATTATCCATAACTAAAAATGATAAATGTAGGCAACCCATTGTAATCAGATGATTATTCTTTGGTAAAGACAAGATAAAATGCTTGCGCATCCTGGCGAAAGAATCTATTAATCAGGATAAATTAAACAATAAATCCGTGAAAACAAATTATCATTATACGGAAACAGACATTAAACATCATTTATGATAACAATAATTCCATTAATCCATAGGATGCCAACAGATTAAACAACTTTACGTGAAATCCAAAATAGCAAATGGCCGAATCACGCGGTCACATTTCTAAATACTTGAAATTTTAAACAATTACAAATCTGAGATGAAAATAAATATAAGGGGGGATTATGGGACGTTGGTAGGGAAAAGGATTGGGATATAGGGAGGTAGGGGGTGTTACTTGTATTCTCCCGGCGTGGAGTCCATTTTCGTCCGTTGTCCGCGATGCAGAAAAAGGTCCTCTCGTCTCGCTGGTCGGTTCAAGAATGAGACGGTTGCTGCTGGTCGACTGGGCATGTGGCCTACTCGTTTTGCGCGCTCACCAATGGTATTAGCCTCGCATCCCTTTTGCGTGGGGGAAACGGAAGTGAAGCCAACGTAATGCTGTCAACGTTGCTTGCAGATCCCCGCTCTTTTCTTAATATTGTTAGCGGCTTGGAACAGGCGCGACAAAGTACACATGCAGCATTGATAAGCGCAAACCTACTGTTCTGTTTGTCTGTTTGTGGGCATCTATTTGATAATGAGTTTTTAATGTTAATATGTATTTGCAACTTAGATTATAGATAGCTTATAAGATGCCAATCATAGGTAAATGCTCAGTTGGAAGAACTCCTAAAAGGTGTAAAAATAGCTGGACGTCTCCATCTCTAGATCAATGAACCGAGATGATATTTTATTATAAGCCCCAGATCAAAAGGTCCAAATGAAGATAACATTAAAATAAACGCATTTCTATAACGTCTTCAAGAGACACCCTCTCTGCACGAAGACTAAGGATGAACTTTTTTTAAGGAACCCTGTGCGGGAGACTACCAAGATTCAAGATACTCTAGGGGCCTATGACACTTGTTGTAGTTCCGCAGATGTGTTTGTGATGTGGCAGTTGATGTCTTGATCAAGTTGCAGGGCCGTTAGCTAGAAAATTGAAAAAACATCATCTTGATTTCGAATATAATGATTTAAAAAAATACTTCCTTATTCAATATTCGAATCTCTTTGTATCTTGCGGCTTCTTCACATCCCTCTCGTTTCGCTACAACGAGCGTCGAGCTCGGCATCGTAAAAACGAAGTGGTTTAGAGGTTGACATGCATTGTGCGTCCCCCGAGACTTGCAAAGTATTTCTGCCAACGCTGTCAGCCCGCCATTGGTGGGAAGACGGCTTAATTTTGCCGGTACAATTATGTGGGAATGGAATCTGTTCCGTCCTGATGAAATGCCACGAAATGGCGTCGTCTTTTTTGTAATTCATGGCTGTAAAGAGCATGTTGATAACGTTTTTTAGGCCAAAACTGTTGTTAAAAAAAATTGACACACTTTCAAAGTCACAAAAACACTAAACCTTTGAGATAAAAAAATATTCAGTGTTACTCGTAGGTACACACATTAAATCATTCATAATATTTTTCGTGGTTTGCATCTTTCGATCTCCGAATTTCTACTTTTATCTCTAGCTTCTCTAACTCTATTTCATCATCCTTTTCTGATGATTTGATTCTTATAAATTTCTAAGAAACACGAGGTTTTCTTGACCAATTAATCAGTTTCTACGGGAGGACTTCTTTCAAACCAGTGGACTAGAAAGAGCAATATAATTTTATCAACAACTGATTCTAAGGCCTGTGCCAGAAATTTGCTTGTATTCAGTGCTTTTCGGAACTTTCTATGGTCCTCTAGCTCTTTCTCATGATGAGGCAGGCGGTTCCAGGCCAGAGAACCAGCAACTGCAAATGCACGCTCTCCAAAGACTGTGTTTACTCTTCTGATCGGCTCTTCAATACGTGACTTGGCTCTGGTTTCTGCCGAACGTAGTGTGAGGCTTTTTTGCCAAAGGCGACGGGCTTGATTCAATCAGCGAGATATTTGGGTGTCTTTTCAAGTAATCCTTTGTGGACTATCGAGCATACTTTGAACTCGACAAACTCTAGGACACGGAGCTTGTGAAGCTTCTGGAGAAGAGGAGTGATGCATTGTATCCTAATTTAGTGTGAAATATATTGTTACGAAATTAGGGTTCAATTGTCTTCAAATTAAAAATACACAGGTCTTCTTCAATAGTTATTTATTTTACACAGTTACAAAATTTATTTTCACACTACTTTCTCGATTATTCCATTGGTTTCGGTTCACTGATCAGATGGCTTCGATGTGTTTGTTAGTCGCTATGATACTGGCCCGCTCTGCAGGCCATTCGCACCTTTATACTCTTCAGAGCAGTATGATCCAGAACTAAAGTTGCTAGAAGGTTCCAGAGTAATTATTACTTCTCGATGTTTCACGTACTACCTAGACACAACCAAAATCCTACCTACCAATGCAATACAGTATTCCTATAATTATAACAAATACCTACTTAGCCTAGAGAATTCTACACTTATACATAATTATCGATCTTACCTACCAATACTTTTGAGGATTCTTATAACTATAACTATCCATACTTATTTCAATATTTATATTTACATAACACTACCCCCCACCTAGACTGTTTCGTCCCGGAACAGTCTTGACTCTGTGTAGGTAGGGGCATGCTGATCCACGTCGACACCCTGTGGTCAGGAAGAAGTGGCAGTCCACGGATTTCTCCCCACTGGCTCTCGGCTGCGCTTGCTCGCAGCACACCATGACGCTGATGCCGACTCCCGAGAACACTGCTTCAATCATACTCCGGATTATCCGCCAGTCTCGATTAGCGCGGCCGCCACCCATCTTCGGTATTGCCAGACGCGCCTGCTGATCCTCCAACATGTAGTCACGCAGCTCAACAAGGCCGTCCCACAATGCCTTGTAGTCCTCTTCCAGGTTGCTGGAATCCGGGACAACCAGGCAGTATGCTTGTTGACGCCCCTTCGGTAGTCTCAGAGCTCTTCCTTGCGGGCTGCTCGAGGGTTGCGGTTCTCCGAATTTGTATCGGAAGACCCGTGCAATTCCTCTAGACATATCTAGATCTTCCGGTACACTGCATGCCAGTGTGTGGTCCCTAGTGACCTCAAATAAGTCCTTGTGGACTTCTGTGGTCACTCCATGGCGAAACTTCTGCCCTGCCTTCGCGTTCTCCCAAAACGTCTCAAAGGCTGGTGATCTTTCGGATGCGACGCACTGTCGTACTTTTTGGGCTGGTTGGTCATCATTATCGCCTAGGTATGGTGAGAGGCGATTGTAGTGCACGACCCTTGGTTTTCCGTTTGGTCTCTTTTTTATGCGGTAGACCACATCGTTGATGCGCTCCAAGATCTCGTACGGCCCGTCCCAGGAACGCTGAAGTTTCGGACAGTATCCTTGGCGCCTCTTGGGGTCAAAAAGCCACACCCAGTCACCAGCTTTGTACCCCATGCTGTCAGCTCTGGTGTCATAGCGCTCCTTCATTTGATCGCTGGCTTCCCCGATGTTCATGCGGACCTGATCATGGATGTCATCCAGCCTCCTGCGAAGGTCTGTCACATAGTCTTCTCCGGCTAGGTCTTCACCTGGTTTGCAGCCAAATTTGAGATCACAAGGAAGTCGCATTTCTCGCCCAAACAGTATGCTGCTGGGAGTCTTCTTCGTCGTTTCCTGAACAGCCGACCGGTAAGCCAATAAGAACAAAGGCAGATGTCGGTCCCAGTCCCGCTGATGGCTGGACACTACTTTGGCTAAGTACCTCCCCACGGTACGGTTCATCCTTTCCACCATTCCATCAGACTGTGGATGTAGCGCAGTGGTCCTGGTCTTGTAGATCCCTAGCCGCTCACACATTTGCTGGAAGATAGCAGCTTCAAAGTTCCTTCCCTGATCAGAATGTAATTCCAGGGGTACGCCAAACCTGCTGATAAATTCGGTAACTAGAACTTCAGTCACGGTTACGGCCTCTTGGTTAGGGATTGAGTAAGCTTCCACCCACTTGCTGAAGTAATCCATCACCACCATGATGTACTTGTTACCCTTCTCAGTTGTAGGAAATGGGCCAGCTATGTCGATGGCAATTCTTTCAAAGGGGCTGCCAACATTGTACTGACGCATTGGTGCTCGCCTTTTCCTTTGCGGTCCATTGGCCGTTGCACAGGTTACACATTTTCGACACCAATCTTTGACGTCTTCGCTGCAGTTGATCCAGTAAAATCGCTCTTTCACTTTCTCCAGCGTCTTCTTAACGCCTAGATGTCCTCCAGAAGTTCCTCCATGCAGCAGTCCAAGGATTTCCGGTACTCGGCTCCTCGGAACGAGGGTTTGCTTTCTTCTAAGTGTGCCGTCTTCCTTCTCGATCTTTCGTTTCAGAAACCCTCCTTCTATCACTATGGATCCCCATTGAGCCCAATAAGCCTTGACAGTTGGTGATAAGGGGGCGAGTTTTTCCCAGGTTGGCCTTTCTCCTTCTCGCGCCCATTCCATCACATACTTCAAGTCCGGATCATTCAGTTGGTCTTGCGCCAATTTTTCATCTTGCCAGTCCTCATCTTCGGTGGTCGTCCTTTGGACAATTGCTACCTTGTCCTCCATCTTGCTGCAATGTTTGCAGTCACTGGCGCATGGTCGTCTGGATAATGCATCCGCATTTCGATGAAGCGTGCCAGGTCTATGTTCGGAGTCATAATCATACTCCTGGAGCCTTTCAATCCATCTAGCCACTTGCCCTTCTGGGTTTTTGAATTTCAGAAGCCAAACCAGTGCAGCATGATCAGTCCGTAGTGTGAATTTTCTCCCGTACAAGTATTTGCGGAAGTGTTCCACTGATTTTATCACGGCAAGAAGCTCTCGTCTGGTCACGCAATAATTTCGTTCTGGCTTGGAAAGCACTTTACTGAAGTAACCCAGAACAGTCTCATGCCCATCCTGTATTTGGGAAAGGACGCCTCCTATCCCCACATTACTAGCGTCGGTATCCAGGATGAACTTTCCATCTTTTCGTGGGTAGCTCAAGATGGGGGCACTTGTTAATCTTCCCTTAAGCTCTTCAAATGCTTGTGCGCAGGAATCACTCCAATGGAAGCGAGTGTTTTCTTCCGTAAGCTTGGTGAGCGGTTTTGCAATGTCCGCAAATCTTGGCACAAACCTCCTGTAATAAGTGCACAGCCCCAGGAAACTCCTAGTTTCATGTTTGTCCTTCAGCACGGGCCAGTCTCTTACTGCCTTGATTTTAGCAGGGTCAACTTCAACTCCACGTTGAGAAACTATGTGTCCCAAGTAATTTACTTGTTTCTTGAACAGGTTACACTTTTTCGGGTTGAGCTTCAGTCCAGCGTCTTGTAGTCGCCCGAAAACTTGCTCCAGATTTCTCAACTGATGGTTGAAGTCCTTTCCTAGGATGATTATGTCATCCAAGTATACCAGGCAGGTTTCCCATGACAGTCCTCGCAGCACATTCTCCATCAGCCTTTCAAACGTGGCGGGGGCATTGCATAAGCCAAATGGCATCACGGTGAACTGCCAAAGTCCAGATCCAGTCGAGAATGCAGTTTTCTCCTTATCTTTGGCATCCAATTCAACTTGCCAGTAGCCACTTTTCAGGTCCAATGTGGAAAAAATGGTGCATCCTGCCAATGTGTCCAAGGTGTCGTCAATCCTTGGCAGAGGGTAACTATCCTTTTTCGTAACATCGTTGAGCAGTCTGTAGTCCACACAAAATCTCGTGGTACCATCCTTCTTTTTCACCAGTACCACCGGGGATGTCCAAGGGCTACTTGATGGTTCTATGATGCCATCCTTGCTCATGTCTTTGATGATCTTGTCAGCTTCTTCCCGCTTTGCAAAGGGTAGTCTTCTTGGAGCCTGTTTTATTGGTCTCGCTTCTCCGGTGTCTATGCTATGTCGCACTACCTTGGTTCTTCCCAGACGGCCATTAGAGTCCTCGAAAATGTTCTGGTAGCGGCAGATCAAACTCCTCACTCTCCGTTTGTTTTCCTCGGTTAGACCTTGGGAAGCGTCGTGGACCAGGGCTTCCAATTGTGTTGACAATTTGTTTCCTTCGCATGACATGTTTGTCATCTGTTGCACAATGGAAGTTATCCTCTCACATCTGCCCAAAACAAAACCTTCATTCATTTTAACTGGGTAGCTGTTCACATTCATGATCTTGACAGGAATGGTCTCCTTTGCGCGAATCACTGTTCTTGCCACCATGACTCCTTTGTTAACATTGTCCATGTTCTCCGGTTCTATCATACAGATTTGGTCATTTGTACTACCGGAATCCAGGCGGGCACTCACTATCATCTCGGATCGCCCCTTCACTTCGGTATTCTTGGCTAGGATAACACGTGCAGCCAGTTCTTTCCGTCTTTGCAGGATGACTTCTTCATTTCCAATTTTAATGGACCCTTTCTTTAAATTTAAACTGCACCCAAATCTGTCCAGTATGTCCATTCCCAATATAACGTCTTCTTCAATGTTGGCCACCAACGTCCGATGATCAAAAGTGGTGCTGCCAATTTGGAAGGTGGCAATCGTCTCCCCATACACCTGTGCTGACTCTCCCGTGGCGGTGTGCAGAGACCACTTTGTTGGTGCAATCTGCTTACCTCGTGCCACTATGTCGCGTCTCAGAATTGTCCTGGTTGCTCCCGTGTCCACCAGTAGTTCACGAGTTACTCCATCTATTATGCCATTGATAAAAATGCTGCTGGCTTTTCCTCTCACGGTTGCGACAGTAGCAGCAGATTTCAGGGCCTCTCCAGCGTGGGTCAACGGTTGCCCCTTCCCATTAACCCTTTCTAGTTTTCCGCAGCCTGTTTTCTGGGTTTCTGAGGCTTGGGACACTTGGTGCTAAGGTGGCCCAGCTGTCCGCAGTTCCAGCAGCGTGGGTCTCGTCTTCGAGGTCTCAGACGTTCCAGCACTTTTTCAATTAGCTCCTCGGTTGTAGGTAGCTTGACCTCCTCTGCCTCGACTGCACGATCCCTGGCGTGGCCCCTGATGGACTGTTTGACAGCCTCAAACTCGAGAGCTTGGCTGAGCGCCTCGTTCAAAGCCTTGGGATGGGCCAGTTTTACGGCTTGTTGCGTCTCCCATTCCCGCAATCCATTTAGGAACTTGTCCACTGCCAAGCTCTCACAGATGTCGTCGGAGGCTGTCGAGTAAGCGTCTCGTACCAGGCGGGCGATGTCCATTTCAAACTCCTGGAGGCTCTCGTTGGGCTTCTGCACCCTTGTGTTCAGCTGCGACTTGTACAGCTGCTCCAGGCACTTGTGGCCATAGCGCATATCCAAGCGCTGCTTCAGCTGCCCAAAGTCACCACGGTTGTCCAGGGGTATGGCCTGCAGAACCCTGAGAGCGTCTCCTCGGAGCGACAGGCTGAGAACCGAAGCCTTCTTCTGCTGGCTCCAGGCTCCCATCATGGCAGCCGTTTCAAAGAGGGTCAAATACTCCTCCCACGACGTCTTCCCGTCGAAGGTCGGGAGGTTGTGCTTCGCCAGCGAAGGGTCATCATCCCCTCTAGTGACCCTGGTTGGAGTTGAGCATCCCTGGTCGGTCTCGTCGTGAAGGCCTTTGGGGGATATTCTGGTGGACTCCATCTGGCCCTTGTCGGCCAGCTCGGCACGCAGATGTACCTCCAGATTTGACATCCGAGTCTCCATTTCCCCCTTCAGGGCTGTCATCTTCTCCTCCATTTCTCCCTTCAGGGTTGTGAGATTCTCGTTCATCTTCTCTTTCATGTTGGCGAGGTCTTCCTGCAGGGCCTTGGCGTTTTCAGCCATCTCCACTTTCAGGTCCGTCAGGTTCTCCTGCAGGGTCTTGGCGTTGTCAGCCATCTTCTCCTCCAGGGTCTTGGCGTTGTCAGCCATCTTCTCCTCCAGGGTCTTGGCGTTGTCAGCCATCTCCACTTTCAGTCCTGTCAGGTTACTGGTCATCTTCTCCTCCATGGTAGTGAGGCCTTCCTTCAAGTTTCCTCTGATGCTGAGGTTCAGCTCCTCAAGGGCGCGGTCTCCCCCAGATGCCATGACAAAGTATGCCGGGTCTTCGCCTGACTGTTCTAGAGCTTCCATGAGGCGTGCTTGTAAGGCCGCCTTCCCTCCTGAGGTCTCCAGGTCCCTCTCCAGAAGCTCATTCTTAAGCTCAGTGACTTTGAGGTCCTTGATGTTCACCTTAGCCATTTTTTTTTTTAACAAACTTCAAAACAAAAATATTTGCAAATTTATTTAATACGGGTTATGAGTTTTATATATAAAGTTATTTTGAATACGTACTTTAGCAAAAATAATAATTTGTCTGATTACACTGATTGGTAGGTAGGTACTGTCTTTTAATATTTATTTTTAATTCACCAATATTTTTAACATAATAATGTCTGATAGTACATAATTATTTATTTCGTCTCAAGTCTTTCAAACACACAGGTAGGTACTTAATGTACATTCACACACTTGTAAACAAAGGATAGTTATTCAAAAACTTTTTCTCGATGAATCTGGAACGTTCTTTTGTAATATTTTTCAAGATTTTTATTTATTTATTTTATTTTTTTAATCACACACAATAATAAAAAAACTATGGTCCAGAATTATGTTCCATATGATGTTCCAGAATTTATAAGCAACTTGCTTTTGCGTCTTTTCTTTTAACAAAAATTTATTTAAACACTTGTTTTCACAAAAGTCAGTTCACACAAAGTTCAATTTGAATAAAGTTCATTTTAACACTATTTAATTTATTTTATTTATTTTTAGACAGAAGATCTTAATTTTTCTTGACAATTCCGCACCTGACGCCAATTGTTACGAAATTAGGGTTCAATTGTCTTCAAATTAAAAATACACAGGTCTTCTTCAATAGTTATTTATTTTACACAGTTACAAAATTTATTTTCACACTACTTTCTCGATTTTTCCATTGGTTTCGGTTCACTGATCAGATGGCTTCGATGTGTTTGTTAGTCGCTATGATACTGGCCCGCTCTGCAGGCCATTCGCACCTTTATACTCTTCAGAGCAGTATGATCCAGAACTAAAGTTGCTAGAAGGTTCCAGAGTAATTATTACTTCTCGATGTTTCACGTACTACCTAGACACAACCAAAATCCTACCTACCAATGCAATACAGTATTCCTATAATTATAACAAATACCTACTAAGCCTAGAGAATTCTACACTTATACATAATTATCGATCTTACCTACCAATACTTTTGAGGATTCTTATAACTATAACTATCCATACTTATTTCAATATTTATATTTACATAACAATATACAATGTCGCTGTTAAGACTTGGGCATCCCGTTGTAACATGTAAATACAATTAGTATCCGAACAGAGCTGATCCACATCCAATAGCCATTAATGAACAATATAAATGAACCCGAAACTATTTTAACGTAAATTCGCTGTTGAACGAAAACGTAGATTTGAAATACAAGCTTAAACTTATTTTTTCTAAAAAAAGACCATTTTTTTTGTCACACACACTGATTAGTATTGCTTGGTAGACTGATTTACTTACTCTCTTACTTCTAATCACCTCGTATCTAGGTTGCAAAGATATGTTACATTGGGGATTCAAATTATATGCATTCGTACAAGCAGACACGTATAAGTTCGTGCTGGCACATGCCGCATGTGAACCTACAACATAAAACTTAAATCTCAAATGGAAATACACCCTGCATCTCTTGCCGACCTTCCCTGAAACAGGGATGACATTGACATAGGAAACCATTATTTACAGTATGAATGGTCAGCCTCATATCAACCTATAAGGCAAGGAATCTTATTATACAGGGTAACAGGGGCATGCATCCCATACAAGCACTTGCGCCTCATAGGTAGGCAATATCGATTAGAGCCATATTAGCACTTGAGTTAATTTTAAATGCGTCTTTTTAAAGGAATGGGAGAAAACATTTATTCGATTTTCCTTGACTTATAGGTTGGTATGAGGCTGACCACCCATACTGTAAAAAATGGTTCACTTTGCCAATGTCACCCCTGTTTCAGGGAAGGTCGGCAAAAGTTGTGGGGCTTATGTTCATTTGAGGTTTGGATTTTATTTGTAAGTACACATTCAGCATTTGTAAGCGCGAACTACACTTGTTGGTTTGTGGGCATACATCTGAGAGCTTTAAATGAATATATCCTTGCAACTTAGATTATAGATTATTATAGATTATAGATATCTACCTTTACCCTATGCACGCGTCTGCAGGGTAATATTGAAGGGAGGAGATCTAAGGGACGCCGAAGGACATTGTGGCTGATAAACCTGCGGCAATAGTTCGGCTGAAGCACAAAGTTCCTGTTTCAAGCTGCAGCATCCAAAGTCAAAATAGCCATGATGATCGAAAAGACGAAGAAGATAAGCTAGTTTCGGTTCCACTTATATGTTAACGCCTCTAGCTAAAGCCGTACTCCGCGTTCACGGATATGACTCTCGAATATTAATTGACTGATATGTGAATACCTTTGGCTTTGTTGTATTCAAAACAGGCTTAGCTACTGAAACTGCATCATATATATAATGCCTTTGGAACGATTTTTGCACGGATGTTCCAAATTTTAATTTTTCCTCGACACTATGTAACTAGTGTGGAAACAAAATCTTTACAAGACTTTGCCTTACAAACACAGCCGTGTGACGTCATACCTTTTTTGTGATTTTCAATTGTGTGTACTACACTCAATTACAGAACGTTGTGGGATGTTTATTTGTGGGAAAAATTCAATTGTAAAAATTGTTACTTTTCTATTTTATCATCTATGGACTATGGTTTATTCCAGTGTTTTTCGACCTTTTTCATGACACGACCCCCCTAGTATCAAAAAATATTTCGCGACCCCCCAACCCTTTTTTTAATACATTTGATTTAATTTAATAATTTAAACTCTTATCGACTTTTTATTTAAGTCTCACAAATTATATGTTGTATAAAAAAAACTGTTTTCGCGACCTCTAGCGACCCCTTTACAGAGGCTCCGCGACCCCCCAGGGGGTCGCGATCCACAGGTTGAAAAACGCTGGTTTATTCCATATAGATCTCCTTAATTTTTCACATTTATCTATGTACTCGTACTCCATGAGTAACACTCATCCATGTTTTTTTTTAACTTTTTACTTCGACAATGTGTAAGCACCAAATCTAAATTTAGTCTTTTTTCTAAGCGGGCAAATGTCACATGTCACATGGGACTAAATGAAACTACACATGTCGAATGGGACTGCAAATGTCACATCGGACTACCACGGTCCCTTTTCTACGTTTTCCATAGCAACTCGGCCGTATGACGTCACATTATTTTGACTATGGTGTATGTCCCGGGTACATTAAATGCCGTCAAACAATTTTTACACACCCTATGTGACCGGTTCGAAGTTCAGTGGTAACACTTCGGACTCTGAATGGGAAGGTTGTGGGTTCGATTCCCGGCGGAGCACAAAAAATATACCATTTATATTTTCAAATTTGCTCTTCGTTAGGTTGAAAAATTCATAAAACCTTTACCAATCACCAAACAAATTTTCCAGACCTTTACTTTTACCAGGTCACCAAAGGTCCAACCAGCCTTACAGCAACTGGGTTTTGCTTGAGAATTGGCGCTTTGTAGCGACGACAATCAAGCTCGTAAAAAGGTCGATAGCTCAATAGGTAGAATGCTTGCATTCCATGCCGAGCGCAAGGGTTCGATCTCAAAGGTTTACTCAGCCTTCACAAGAAATGAGAACCAGCCCCTCCGGGAACTGGGAAACCCCCACTTCAACTGAAAGTGGTTGGTGTGAGGCCAGTCCCCTTACCTGTAAAAATAAATAGGTCCCGAAGCGCCATATGCGACTCCTTCGGAGATAGCACAGGCAAGAAGTTACACTATATGTGTAGCTTAGTTGCGTTTTTTGAGTTGCGTTTTATGTAAATTTTTCGAATTAAAAAATTCAAAAATATATTTATTGATTAAACAGTGAAAATAGAGGATATAAAAGGCTCAAGTCCTTGGAAGGTGGAATAATGGAGAGACCCCTGTTCAGATGTGGACAAGCGAGGGCAAGGTGATTATCTATATTAATCTGTAATCTAAGTTGCACAGACATATTACATTTAAGATTCATATCAAATGCATTCCTATAAGCAGACATGTATAAGTTCGTGCTTACAAATGCCGCATATTGGTGGTCAACCTCACACCAACCTAAAAGCCATGATGATGATGTAGATCTTTTTATCTTTATTCCAATCTCTTGCATCTCACATTCCCTCTAAAAATTACTAATCTCAAATGAGCATAAGCCCTGCAACACTTGCCGACATTCCCTGAAACAAGGATTACATTGGCAGAGTGAACCATTTTTTAACAGTATTGGTGGTCAGCCTCACACCAACCTTTAAGCCAAGGAACATGATGATGATGTAGATCTTTTTCTCTGTCTTTATTCCAATTTCAAATGAGCATTATCCCTGCAACTCTTGCCGACCTTCCTTGATACAGGGGTGACATTGGCAATTTTTTTTTTTTTTCAGTATTGTTGGTCAGCTTCATTCCAAACTTAAAGTAAAGGAACATGAACTGATGCAGATATTTTTCTTTGTCTTTATTCAAATCTGTTGCATCTCACATTCCCTCTAGAAATGTTTTCCATCCTTTATTTCGTTCCGATGATATTTGCGTGAAGTTATGTATGTCCGAGTTATTTTAACTTCAACACTCTTCAGGTGTTCGGGCAAAGTTGGAGCACTCGCGGAGGCCATGAATACGTAAACATTGTTTGAAGAATGAAGGCTGAGGTGTTCTGTATACATACAAGTGCGGTGTATACATTAAACTAGTTATCTGAGAGTGAGGCAAGAATAACATGAATTTCACCAAATGCGAAGTTCAACCTTCAAAATAATATGATTCCAACAAAACACTGTTTATTTTCACTATAAAATTTATTTAAAAAGATTAAAATCTTTAAGCAAATTACTAACGCGTATAGTGAAAATAAACAGTGTTTTGTTTGAATTCATCCAAAAATTATAAAATTAACCAATATGAATTTTCACAGTGTTAATACACAAACAATACAAAATATAATATGATTTTCATTTAAGAATCTGAAAATATTTTTTTTTTACTTTTTTCTTGTTTCTCTCTTCTTAGGCTTAATAATCTAATAATAATAATAATCTAAGTTGCAAGGATATATTCATTCAAAGCTCTCAGATGTATGCCCACAAACAAACACGTGTAGTTCGCGCTTACAAATGTTGATTGTGTACTTAGAAATAAAATCCAAACCTCAAATGAACATAAGCCCTGCAACTCTTGCCGACATTCCCTGAAACAGGGGTGACATTGGCAAAGTGAACCATTTTTTACAGTATGGGGGCTCAGCTTGATGATTGAAATAAAGATGCAAACGGATTGTTTGCAAAACCGGTCGTGGAATTTAAATATATTCGCCGTAATAAAAAACAGAATTAGTTTTAATTTTTATCCTTGAAAAAATAGAGTCTTAACGTTTTCATCATGGTTTGTAATTTTTAATTACACATACAGCATTTATAAATGCGAACTTACACGCATCTGATTATGGGCATGTATTTAGTATGAGTTTTGAATGTTAGTAGGTATATCTTTGCAACTAAGATTAAAGATAAATTAGAGATAATGGTAATTAGAGATAATGGAATGAAAGAAGTATGCAAGGACAGGAAGAAGTGGCGGCAAAATCTGCAATGCTGATTTGTAATGTTAGTTTATTAGTTTGCTACATTTTTTGCATAAGAATTTTTTGACTTTTTTGTATAGATTTATTTTTAAGGTTTTGTTGTTGTTGTTGTTTTTTTTTTTTTTTTTTTTTATATAATTAAATGTAATTTATTACTCGTATTCCTTGACTTATAGGTTGGTATGAGGCTGACCACCCATACTGTAAAAAATGGTTCACTTTGCCAATGTCACCCCTGTTTCAGGGAATGTCGGCAAGAGTTGCTGGGCTTATGTTCATTTGAGGTTTGGATTTTATTTGTAAGTACACAATCAGCATTTGTAAGCGCGAACTACACGTGTTTGTTTGTGGGCATACATCTGAGAGCTTTGAATGAATATATCCTTGCAACTTAGATTATAGATTATTACAGTAAAGAGATGTTTCTCCCGGGTTCTTTAACCTAGGTGTATGGGAGCTGGAGCTTCCAGACGGTTCGCCCATGTCTACAATGGGCTTCTTCAGCGTGAAAGTGAAATGATGAAGATGATCTTGATGAAACTCAAACTAACTTTTTGTGGTATAATCAGATATTTTCTCTTTTTTATTGATTGTAGAGGCATTGGCTTTGTAATCGTTCATCATTAAGGATAAAAGAAAAACAACTTTGTTATACAATTACTTGAGTATAATATATTATATTTTATACCACAACCGGTTTCGTTTATCCACCTGATGATGCGAACGGATGTTTGCGAAACCGGTTGTGGTATAAAATATAAGATATTTTCTCACTCAGACTTTCTTTAATAAACGTGTAGCATTACTTGTTATCTGTTTGTATTGTTTTGATTTTTCTTGGGGTTCTTTTAAATTAATTGGGATTAAAATTTATTTTACAAGATTTGTTTTTCACAAAATCTTTTTCAATATACTCTTCACTCTCTGCTTACAGGTCTTTGCGTCACAATAGTCAAAGAGACTCTGTCTGTCCCACATTGTCTTTACTCGTATTTATATGTGCGGCAGTGACGATTCTTGAATGTTTGAGAACATGGTAGATATCTACTTCCATAATGGATGGTACTAGAACATTGTTCCACACTATACCAGATATGTCATATTGGTCGATAGCTCAGTTGGTAGAGTGCTTGCATTCCATGCCTTGAACTCGGGTTCGAATCCCACCGAGGGTATCAGAAATGAATTCCCGTTCCGGTGTTTATTTCAAACCCCAAAATAAAATACCGGCAAGGTTTACTCAGCCTTCACAAGAAATGAGTACCAGCCCCCTCGGGAGCTGAGAAACCCCCACTTCAACTGAAGGGGTTGGCGTAAGGCCGGCCCCCTTACCTGTAAAAATAAATAGGTTCAACTCGCCACATGCGACCCCTTCGGGGATAACGCGGCAAGAAGTTACACTATATGTGTAGCTTAGTTGCGTTTTTGCGTTCACACACAGCAACCAGCGTGCCTTGGGTCACGTACAAAGTCATACGTTCGTAACATTATGTATTTTCAATTATTTGTAAATGTGTCGTCAGTGCTATTTAGTCTATCCATTTCATCATAAAACTTTTCACTGACTGGAAACTTGTGTGTGCGAGTCGTCCCACTCGGGAGACAATTTATCAGAGCTTACGTGAAAATTCATGAACTTTGCGTAATTACAATTATAATTAGTTACCAAGTTAACATTCTGGAGGAACCGCTTTAACTTTTTCGCAACTTTAAATAATTGAAGACGTGATGACGCCGAGGAGTGGGAAGCAACAGAGAAACGTGGGCGGATGTGTTGATGAAAAATTTAAAAACGTGAACTGAAAAGGAAAGGATCAAAACAAGCAATAACCTTAATGCAGAATTGCTCAAAGTAATCGTTTTAAAAAAAAGATTGTTTTTTTCCAAAAACACGAAAATTAGAAAGATCCGTGGTCCATTTGTAACGCATCGGACTCGTAAATCGACGGTCGTGAGTTCGAATTCCGGTGGAGCATAAAAAATATACTGTTTGTATTTTCAAATATGCTCTTTGCTGGGTTGAAATATTCGTGTACCTTTACCAAAGACCGGTCACCAAAAGTTCATCCGTAGAGCAACTGTGTCTGACTTGAGAATTGGCGCTGTTTGTAGCGATAACTAAGCGTGCTGAGGGCATTGGGGGTGTGATTTACACTAAATTACCCCTAACCAAATAAATCTATAAAGTATTAATATTTAAATAATTTTGACTGCCATTCTACAAAGCGCTTCTATAGCAACGTATTATTTAAAGAAAATATTTAGATTCGATGTAACAAAGCAGCGAATGTTATTTTGTTTAATTAAATTTTGTACATTAATAGTTATTTATGCCACTGCCAAGTAATGATAGTCTTTTTAACACGAGTGCTAGTTTGTGCCATGAGGCGCAGCCGAATGGCACAATAGAAAGCACGAGTGTTACAAAGACTAATTACGTGCAGTGGCATACAATACTTTTTCTACGACCATGAGAGAATTAACAATCTAATCTAATCTAATCTAAGCTGCAAAGATTTATATCATTTAAGATTTACACTAAATGCATTCCCACAAGCAGATATGTATAATTTCGCGCTAACACATGCCGCATGTGGACCTACAATATAAAAACCCAATCTCAAATGAACATAAGCCTTGTAACTCTTGCCGTCCTTCCCTGAAACAGGGGTGACATTGGCAAAGTGAACCAATTTTTATATCATGGGTGGTCAGCCGCATAACAACCTATAAGTCAAGGAACATACATGATAAATTACATTTTTTAAATCAAAGAATAAAAATAACAATATATACATGGACATAAAATTTTTGGAACAAAATAGTGAATAATAGTCATTATAATGTACTCGTCCATTTGAAGTAATTAAAACCTTACCTTTGTCAAAACGTGTGATTTATCATTCCCTTCGATTATCTAATCTAACCTAAGTTGTAAAAATAAATTATATTTAGGTTTCATATTGAATTCATGCCCACAAGCCGACACATATGTATAAGGTCGCGCTTTTACATCCTGCATATAAGCTTAAACATTCAAACCCAAAACTCAAATAAACATATGCTCTGCAGTTTTGTACAGCATAGGTGATCAACCTCATACTCACCTATTAACCAAGTAACTTTTTGAGTTTGTTTATTTTTTGCGGTGAAATTTTTGTATTGTTTTCCTTTCAAGCCTTTTATTTTCCATTGAAAAAAGGAAAGCTTTATTTGGAGCAATCCGATAAATAAATTCGATAAATTTTAGCACTATTAACAATTTTTATTTGACTCTACACATAAAATATACTTATTTATTTTCATCTGAACAGGGCTGAAAGTCTCATCACCACGGTAATTCCTACCTACCGAATATCACTAATATTGTATGAAGCCTAATCAGCTGATCGCTTGCGGCCATCTTGGATTGACAGGTCTTCATACCCCCATACAAGGTTGACATTTGAAATTAAAAAATGGTTCCAATTCTGACAATGCGCATGCGCACATGTTCATTTTAACACGGTTACCGGTTGCATTATGTAACATTATGCAACGGGTGTAGAAATGTATGGCATTGTGATTGCGTTAGCCGTTTTGTAATTAGTAAATTACCAAATGGGAGTAGAAAAAGACTATTTTATTATTTGAACTAGCTTTACCCTGTCACCCCTTGTGTCTCGTTACTGTTACTCTATCATACTGCTTTGGTTCGCTTTTGCAATGCTACCCTGGATCAGGAAAAGGTGGCAGAAATTCCAAGGTTTATTTTAATGAGATGTTTGGTTTATTTTGTAAGACTACATGCAGCATATGTAAGTGCAAACTTAAATGTGTCTCATTTCCTTTATTGCTACAATTTTTCCACCAAATTAGTGCCTATTTGACGGCGAGACTTCGTCAACCTGACAGCACCACTCCCCGCTGGCCTCAGTGTCTACCCCCTCACACTCACCTCAACGGGGGAAAACATGTCTGCCAGATATGCCGGAGCCATACCATAAAGGGCTTTAAATACCATCAAACACACACGGTGGACCACCCTCTCAGAAAAAAGGAAGCCTAGAGTTAAGGTTTTTTTTAAGAACTTCTGTACGGAGGACTCCTTAGACTCTAGGGGTCTATGGCACTTGCTGTAGTGCTGCAGAGGTGTCTACGAGCTTGGTCATCGCTACAAAGTGCCAATATCCAGTTGCTGTAGGGCTGGATGGACCTTTAGTGACCGGTCTTTGTTAAAAGTTTTGTACGATTTTTTTTGTGCTTCGCAGGGACTCGAACCCACAACCTTCAAGGTACATTCAAACATCAATATCTTTCTTCAATTCCAACCTACGTGAAACTTAAACAAATTTGTTTATTGTTTATTCCTCTATGGTATTATCTAGTCTTTTTTTTTAAGAAATCCTGTGTGAGAGACTCCCTAGATTCTAAAGACTCTAGGGGTCTATGACACTTGTTGTAGTGCCGCAGAGGTATACGAGCTTGGTCGTCGCTACAAAGCGCCAATACTCAAGCAAGACCCAAGTGCTGTAAGGCTGGATGGACCTTTTAGTGACCGGTCTTTGGTAAAGGTTTTATGATTTTTTTCAACCCAGCGAAGAGCATATTTGGAAATATAAATTGTATATTTTGTGTGCTCCGCCGGGATCCGAATCCACAACCTTCCATTTACGAGTCCGAAGTGTTGCCACTGGACTACGGACCGGTCCAAGAAATGCCAACGACACGCGGTGTACCTGAGCTAGTCTGTACATAAATGTAAATTTTATTGTTTTAAGCTCCAGACTACACAATTTGGCGCACTGATCCACCAAACTAATGTGGATTTACTCTCTCTCTATTGCTTCTTAGTTTCCTATCTCATTAATGTTAATACAAAACATTGTTCCAAGTACAAAACTCTACTAAAGCATTTTAACACAAACATAAACAAACTGAAACTCCCACTAGTAGTGCGGTTTCAGTTTCAATACACGTTTTATTTACGCTATGTTTGAGCTTAAACGTTAATTTGTAGGAAAACATTTTCAACTAAATACTCTCAATGTTTATCGATATAAATTCCTGCGTAATGTAAATACACGCTGCTTGATTTCAAGGTTAATAAAACTATTTTACTCTTTGCTAGGTTAACATTATTGAAGTTAATTTCAAGGTCATTAAGTTATCGAAATTTATTTTAAGGTCATTAAGTCATGCTCTTCTTAATTTTAAAGTCATTAAGGGTTCACTTTGCCAATGTCACCCCTGTTACAGGGAGGGACGGCAAGAGTTGCAGGGTGTATGTCCATTTGAGATTGGTTTTTGTGTTGTAGGCTCACATGAGGCACGTGCAAGCGCGAACTTGTACGTGTCTGGTTGTGGGAATGCATGTAATGTGAATCTCCAATGTAACATATCTTTGCAACTTGGATTGGATTGGATTGGAAGTCATTTTTCACAGTTGTATGGTGGGTAGTGGGCAACGTCACAGTTACAGGTCAATCCATTTCACTTCTTTCATGTCAAGGTTATTTGAGACCTTTTCGTACCTTGGCTTGAGATTCTTGAGATGGCTTACCACCTATGTCCTATACTGTTAAAATTGGTTCACTTTCGCCAACGCCATGGGTCGTATTTTGGAATACCACCCACAGCCTGTGTAAGCGGCTTGCGTACTTGTACAAGGTTAATATGAATCTTAAATATCAATACATTTTTGCAACTTAGATTAAAGGTATAAATAGTTCTGACTAGTACGAAGAATAGTCTGTTTTGATCCAAATTATGGCTCTCACATTATTCAAAATATTCCAAATTCATACGTAATTAATTGTTTTCTTCATAATACCGATGAATGAATGCGGAGTAAAAGAAAGCGTGAAAGTGAAAGTTCAAAGAAGTGTGATGCGATGGTTTGGACATATTGAAAGGATGAATGATGACCGACTGACAAAAAGAGTGTATAAAGGGAATGTAATAGGTAAGCGTGGAAGGGGAAGACCTAGGAAACAATGGATTGATCAGATAAATGAGATTGCGAATGAATGGAATTTACAGAGTGGAAACAAGAGAAGAGCATGCATGAAAAGAGTGATGAAATTAGATGAGATGAAAGAAGTATGCAAGGACAGAGTCAAGTGGAGGCACTTGTGTGGAGGTACTGGCCACCCCTAGAGGAAAGGCGGCAGGATACAAGACAAGACAAGACCGCTTTTCCCTTATCAAATTCCCCTCCCTTTATTGTTCTTCGTGCTTTCATAGATCATCAAAGGATAAGTTTGTGCCTCTACTTCCTCCTGTGAGGTAGACTGTCAGCTATCACGCCATATCTTCGAAGGTCTTCCCGGGCGTCTTTTTCCGATTGAGTTCCCTTGAAGAGCGATACGCTGGATCCTTTCGTTTCCCATTCTTTGTAAACACACAAATTGTAAGCAAACAATTTTCAAATCTGAAATTAGACTTCGTGGGAGTAGAACGTAAACGTGTCTTATCTGGAATTCAGGCTTGCAAAGTTCTCCCTTGATGTAGGGTGCATGTATAAAACTGGTTTATGAATTGTATTAGGCTTGATATGCGGGAACATTCACAAATAACGTTAAAAGGTTAAGAGGAACCTTCGAAAGGCAATGCAAATTAGAAAACCAGATTAAATACGGCTGTAGTACCCTAGATATTACAAACAAAGCGTTTTATCTATTATGATTGAAAACTTAAACGGTTATTATTGGCGCTGTTTTAGTTTTCATGTTTTTTTGGTAATACACTATGTTTGAGTTTAAACGTCATGTTTGTACTTTTTGTACAATGGGTGTACACTGTACAATGTACATACAAATGTCATAAATTACTTCGAGTATCTTTGTTTATTTCAAACCCAAAATCACGACAAGGATTATTGAGCATAAAAACAATATAATAATAATTATAATAAAAGCTTTATTCCAGATCGATCACGCGGAGGATGCAATACGTGACCAGCCATATAAAAAGAAATACAATGATCGAAAAATACATATAGGAAAACAGAAACAGAGAAAGGAAATATAAACAGAGAAAGGAAATTACATTGAAAGAAAATAAACATTGATCAAAAGAAACATAATTATAAGAAAATATAAACAGATGACAGCGTGGAGATGAAGAATGCGTTGTGGCGGAAAAACCTATGCTAACGGTTCAACAAAAGCATCAACTCCCTGTTGTCAAACCTGCTCTCTAAGAAGCCTACACTCGAGTAAAATGGTTGGCTGAAGCCTGTCCCCCTTACTTGTGAAAATAAAATAAAAACAATCGCCTCATGCAATCCGCTTGAAAAAAAACGCAGTTTGAAACTGCACTTTATGTGCAGCTTAGTTATGTATTTATAGCATTTTCAGGAGATGAAAATCTGAGTCATATGTATTCAATCCCTACTAAATTTTATAGAAAAAAAAAGCATTTCTAATAAAGAAATGTTTCATTCGAACTGGTTTGGTTCTATAAAATTTAGTAGAAATCAAATATTAATTTTCAGTGTTAATGTGGTGTTAATATACAAACAATACAACACATATGTTTTCAATTAAAAATTTAAAAATAAGTATTATGATACGCAAAAACGCAACGCAGCTACACATACAGTGTAATTTTTTGTCGCATTATCTCCGAAGGGGTCCCATGTGGCGAGTTGAACCTATTTATTTTTACACTTAAGGGGGGCTTTGAAGTTGAAGTGGGGGTTTTCCAGCTCCCGTGAGGGCTGGTACTCATTTCTTGTGAAGGCTGAGTAAACCTTGCCGGTGTTTTATTTTGGGGTTTGAAATAAACACCGAAATTGAAATCATTTTTGACACCCTCGGCGGGATTCGAACCCGAGCTCACGGCATGGAATGCAAGCACTCCACCAACTGAGCTATCGACCGGACAAATACGCATAAGTATTTGCCATATTTTTTGCATAATTTGTACTTACATTTTCACTGCAGTTTTCCTTTGAAAGTTTTAAAGAATTTGTGGATTTTGTATAAATTTTAACTTTTAAATATAATAAATTGAATTATTTCAGCCCTTTCATCATTCATAAAATAAAACAACACAGTGACGCGTTAAAAAGTTGCGTTTTACTCTGTGAATTCGCAATAAACGCGAAACTTTTTTTATTGCAAAAGAGACCAGAAAATATAAAACGATCGCAATAATATTAACGGTGGGAGGGGAGGGTCGCTTTTACCACTTGCGTAATCAAATGGCGAAAGGGAAAACAGGGGCGGGGAAGGCTCTCATTTGGTAGTAGCCTTGCCAAATATTAAAGCCTTTCGAGGCTTAACACAACGGTCAGTAGTTAAATGAATGTGTTTTAGTAAGAAAACTCGCCTTAAATTTATGTGCCTCTCAATCAATCAAAAAATATTGTTGCGAATTTGTGATTATGTGTTTTGTTTGTCTGTGAAGTCATTACATGTTAAGTACTTGTATGATTGTAATTGCATTTGTTGTAAATTGTGTGACTGTGACTCGAATATTCTAAACAGGAGGCTGTGAAGTCTCCATTTAAGTGAAATGATTGGCTCGAGCTTGGCCCTCTTAACTGTGAAAATAAAAATATTACAATCGCCTCATACGATCCGCTTGGAGACAACGCAGTATAGAACCGAACTTTATGTGCTGGAGTGATGTTTTCTGGAATCTGTTGCCGTGGTCTGTTGGAGCTGGAGCTTCCGGACGTTTCGCCCATTTCAGAACTGTGACACAGTTCTCATCAAAATCGTCTTCATCATCATCATACTTCACGCTGAAGAAGCCCATCGTAGAAATGGGCAAAACGTCCGGAAGCTCCAGCTCCAACAGACCACGGCAACAGATCCCGGAAAACATCACTCCAGCATCATCAGCCGGCCGTGTAAGCTTAAAACTCTAAGCCTAAAAAGGGGCTAAGTAGTGTATGTATGGCATTTTTAGGAAAAGAAAATCTGAATCAATTAATAGAAATTTCTATCAAAAAATAAAATCATTCAAAATAAGGATTATTGACTACAATAAGGATTATTAATACACATTATGTAATAAGTTTGAACACACGTGTTTTACGAACTTATCTACCGACCGGACACTTCAGGCAATTTACTACTTTCCACTTACTAGATGTGAAGCAGTCTTAACAGAGGCTTTTCGCGCGTTAAGGCCGCGGCACCAGATGTGGCTTTACGATATTTCGGTCACTTGTCGTCACTCCGTTCGTTTACTAGTTTTCCCCTCGACTCCCCGGAGGTACATTTCGCGCGCCATCTTGCGGGGTATCATGTAGTTTAGGAATATTTCATTTACGCATCAACGTTAAAAACAAACAACCAGTATTATACCAGGAAACAACCAAGCTAGTACGTTCAATGAACGACAAATTTCAAACTGTTTTTTCTTGTGTTATATTTAAATCTTCGCTGGGATGCTCGAATTTGTGTTACATGCACTAACTATGGGTCGAACTTCGCTTGTATCATGTTCTATCACCAATAACTTTGACATAGTTTGGTATTTCTTACCAACCGTTTATACATGTGTAATGTTTGTTAGTGAAGAATCTAGTGTATTTGTTATGCAAGATTTTCGCATAGAAATACCATGCTTCCCAGTTAAGTTTAAAGTTTTTTTGTCTAAAAGATAAGAAGGTACACAAAGATCATTTTTAGGTTGCCTATGAATATTTCCCCCGTTTTGAGTGTATTCGATGGACTAACTTACTAAAGCAAATCACTGGCCACTCTTTTATATGAGATATACGTTTAAAAGAAGATAGCCAATATTAAGTCTTGTCGGATATCGAAAAGAACCTTGCAGGAAAGTGCCGAACATCAGTCGTGAAGCAAATGGCTGAAAAGACAAAGAAAAAAAATAATCAAGTTTTGTTACTGCAATGTGTGAATCCAAAAGCGTTTTCTTAAGCAAACATGTAAAATTTACTCTAACACCCTAATTATAATATTATTTTAATTTGAATACATCGCTTTGTTTGAATGTCAAATTACAAGTTAACCCTGAAATAACCATTTCATCATAAATATACATCAGTGAACTAAAATCATATTCTCTCTGAGTATAAACACGAAAGTTATAAAACAAAATAAAACTTTGTTTTGGATTAAAGCGAATATATTCAGTTCCATGACCGGTTCCGTAAACAATTTGTCTGCATCCTCAGGTGGCTAAATTATTATTAAATGGTCCAGACACGGAAATATCGTTGAAAGTGTCATCGTATGTGGGTATGAAGGAAAAAACATTTGCTAAGAAATAACCCAAATGATACAAACTCTACACATGGTCATCCATATCCCCTTCCTCCCTCATACCCTCACACGATAACACTCTCAACGATTGATTCCGTATCTGGACCATTTACATGTACTTTTTTCTTTTCTTATTTTCTCTTCCATGTATAATTTACATAATTTTTTCTATTTTTTTTGTTCCATTTCTATTTATACTCAATTTTTTATACTGTCGATTTTAACACTAACATGTATGTATATATTAATTATAATATATATATATATACATTGTGAAATTGGCATACCGCCGTAAATAAAGAAAAATAATAAATAATAAAATAATTACGTATTCATTTAGCCACCTGAAGATGCAAACGGATTGTTTGCAGAACCGTTTGTGGCATTGTAAGCCGTAATCAAGAACAACGTTTTTTTTTTTATATTTTAAGATTAATGATTCCAAAGTGAATGTCTCTAGAATCAATGAAAATTATATTTGGATAATGGCATGAAAAAGGTGATGGATATGAATGAATTGAAAGAGGTATGTGAGGATAGGAAAAAATGGAGGCAGCTCTGCAGAGGCTCTGGCCACCCCTAGCGGAATGGCGACAGAGTAACAGTTACAGTTACGTTTATTCCTAATATCCAGTTTTTTGGTCACACCACACATAATTTGCTAGGCAGCCGGCAAAACTTGATAAGCTCGTTGTAACCGGAAGCCTGAAACGAGAGAATAAGGTTGATCTTTATTGATAGAAATATTTTAATAATGTAGTCGTAACTAAAAAGTAGGAGCAAAAATTCTTACGTATGCCCACCAAGTGGTTTGATTGATGCTATGAATCCTAGTTTTCTAATCTGTTATTCACCGTCGCAAAATTCCAAACAAGATTCTTTTTTTACTGGAAAACGTCATATGTAGATGTAGATTCCTTTGCAATTAGTAAAAAATATTAGTTAGCCTTTTTCCGAGCAGTACGTATAACGACACATTTGTTTGTCTATGTATTCTATGCCTAGTGTGTACCAAATTTTGGTTTCAATTCATATATTTCCTTTCCTATTATGAAGCTGACAACCAATACTGTAAAAAAATGGTTCACTCTGCTAATTTCACCCCTGTTTCAGGGAAGGTCGGCAATAGTTACAGTGCTTATGTTCATTTCAGATTTGGGATTTTTTATTGTAGGTCCACATGCGGCATGTGTAAGCGCGAACTTATACGTGTATTCTTATGGGAATGCATTTCATATGAATCATAAATATAATATATGTTTGCAACTTAGATTATAGATTACGGATTCGAATGACTAGATTAAATAAATACAAAATTATTCCTAGTCCTGGATCACAGCACAAGCCTTCAGTACATAAAAACCAATAAAACATTTACCCCAAAAAAATACTATCATAAAACCACCGTAATTCGAGGGTTAAATTTCCTTCCCACTAAACATATGCAAAGGATTTTCCAACCCTTTCAGTCCGCTCACCTGAAACTTGAAGGTGCTCGAATGATGATAATAACCCTGTGCGCGCCTGAAACGTTTTTAACCTGAGTCTCGGAGCGAGATTTATCAACACTTGAATGGGAACGGCCTACCGGGGTGAAAGGGTTAATTCAATTTGCAAGACGGGAGGGAGTTTAACGTTTCTATGCGAAGGGAGGAAAATTTAACGAATTTTCGTTGAAATATTATTTCCATAAATGGAGTAATTTAAATTTCACTAGTGCATTTCCATAATGTTAATGCATTATGTTTTTTAACGCAACTAAGCTACACACTTACTTTAATTTCTAACCGCGTTCTCTCCGAAGGAATTTGGCAAACCTATTTATTTTTACACCTTACTTCAACCAATTCAGTTTTGTTTCAAATTACGCACAAGAGTAACGAAACGTCGGCAATAGTAGAAAAAGATGAAATAAACTATGACGATACTTCAACCGGTCCGTAGTGTAGTAATCTAATGCTTGAGACTCGTAAATGGAAGGTTGTGGGTTCGAATCTCGGCAGAGTACAAAAAATATATCATTTATACTTGCAAATATGCTCTTCACTGGTTTGAAAATTTCATACACCTTTACCAAAGGTTCATCCAGCCTAACAGCAACTGGGTATTGCTTCAGAATTTCCGCTTTCTATATAGCGATGACCAATGCTTGCTCTTGAAGGGTAATTCATACAAAAACAGCGGTCATCAAATAAATCATTCTAATATCATTATTATTATTATGGACGGTCAACTCTTGCCGACTTCCCTGTTTCAGGGAAGGTCGGCAAGAGTTGCAGGGCTTATGTTCATTTGAGACTGGGTTTTTTATATCGTAGGTCCACATGCGGCATGTATGAGCGCGAAATTATGCGTGTCTGCTTGTGGGATGCATTTAATATGAATCTCAATAGATACATATCTTTGCAACTTAGATTTAAATTTAGACGGTCAAAATCCGAAAGAGCAGTATCAAGTAAAATTAAACTTTTGATAAATTTATTTTTCTGAAGACTATCTTAGGTATGTTTATTTCAGAACTTCCTCTTGTGATGTAGAAGACCAGCTGTTCTTTCATACATGAATGGTCGGCCTGGTGGATGCTGGTCGTCTGTTGTTGGTCCCTCCAGAACCATTTCCTTTTCCTACTCCATCTGACTATATCCTTGCTGTGTTGAACATGCTTCTAATTTCCAAATTTTTTGAGGCATTTCATTTGAACCCACTTATCATTTTTTTAAAGCATAGCCAACTTTAGATGTCAAGAAAACCAAAACACAATTTTACAAAGTTAATTACATTTTTGTTTCTTTGACGATTTTATTTTCAACATAATCATTAAAATTCTTTTTCCAGCGACTTGATGAAAATTGTGAAAACTTTCAAAGAGTACGCATGTCACGAGTTGGAAGATTTTCTTAATAAAAGTCATAAAAAAGAAAGGAAAACTCAATTCGAGGCTTTTTCCTCTGAAACGCTCGTTACAAGAATGTTGGAAACAAAGAAAAAATTACATAATAAAAAATTCACTTAGCGATTATCTTTCATGTAGAAATAACACGACAAAGCTTTTATCACTTTATATACTTTTATTTTTTTATTCATTTTATCTAGCTTTTTTTATATCATAAAAAATAGTGTTAGTGAATCTTTTTAAACTTCAATCTTATCATCAATACACTCCCGGATATAGGTCTCTTTCAATATTTTTCAAGCCAGGACGCTGGGTGTCTCGTTCAGCCGCTTCTTTTTGCAGTCCTCTGAATATCATCCATCCATCTTTATTTTCATTCTGACCGCATGTCCAAACCATTTTATTCAGGCAAGAGTTGAAGTGTCTATGTTAATTTGAGATTTGGGTTTATTTTATGTTATAGGTTCACATACGGCATGTGCAAGCGCGAACTTATACGTCTCTGCTTTTGAGAATGCATTTAATATAAATCCCCAATGTTACATATCTATGCAATTAAATTAGATTCTAAAAACATCCCCAGAGTTTTTCCTGTGATACTTATAAAGCAGCTATCGGGGAACCGGGGTAAATTACCCCAAACGGGGTAAAAATGATTTTTCTTGGGGTAATAAGGTTTTTTTTCTTTATTTTCCTTTTTAACTTTTTCTTAATTTCCATGTAAGTTAATTCAATAAATAATTTTGTAGGGTTTGTGTATTCACACAGTGAATACACAAACTCTTGATAATGACCTGAGTATTGAAGGTCGAAAGTGCTCGAGATATAAGATATTATTGTGAAAATTAAACAACGTTTTAGAAAAAAAAAAAAAAAATTAAATCAATAAATAATGTTTATTTAAATAAACATTGATTGTTTTCTTTTAAAAATGGGGGAAGGGGTAATGTCGACTTACACAAAAATATTTTGGGGTAATGGTTAAAAAAGTTCCCCGACCGCTGTTATACTCGTAAAGTGTTTCATTTTTAAAAGTAGGTTATCCTTTAAATTTATGGCATCTAGAGAGAATAAGCGATGAATGACTGACAAAAAGTACGAAATACAGAGAAAATAATGGCATAATAAAAAAAACAGATTTCAAATGAGAGGAACCTGCAGAGTGAAAATGAGCGCAAAACATGCATGAGAGAAGTGAATGTCGATGAAATGATAGAAGTGTTTGAGGAAGGAACAAAGTGAAGACACATCTGCAGAGGTACAGACCACCCCCAGCGGAATGGCAACTGGATACTAGAACAAGGTAACAAAGTTATCTTCTGGATCAGTCTATGTCCTAGCCCGTACATTGCACAAGTAATTAATCACATTTCTCGATTGCTCTGTTTAATCAAGATCAGCTGTCACATACAATCAGCATAGCAACAAAATGGATATTATATACGCAGGTATAGAGCTGCTCTAAACCATATCCCTTGCAGATTTCATATCAGACACGTAATGAAATACAAATCACTATAGACGGATAGAGCTTTCAACATCATGTATAGATGATAAAATAGTTTTATCATTTTTGCTAATTGTGTAATAGAGGGCTCTTAGGGTGTGATTCACGCAAAAACAGCCCTCCCCGAAGAAATCATCCTAACATTATTATTTAAAAATGGGTGGTCTAAAAATGGTCTAAACTGGTTCGGATGTCGGAATAAGAAAGGAGGGTAAGGAAGAGAGGAATCCTGGACAAAACTGCAGAGGACTACAACTCGCAGAAATCAAACTGTATTTCAACACGCCATTTATTTGGCTCACTGCCGCAAACACATGTTGACGGTCGTAGAGCCGGAACACAAGAGAGTTTTACAACTAAAATGACATAAGACGTCAGACAAGTCTTCTTCCTCTTTTATCTTTTGAGTTGTTATACTAAATGATGTTAGACGTCAGAATCGTCTTCTTCTTCTTTTAATATTAGTTATCATATTAAATTCAGACCAATGGGTGTTCTGTTCGGGCATTTTTTTACGCGCCTTGCCCATTTTACGGTCGCCATAGCGTCACATCAGTGCTTGTTTGCCTTATCTCCAACAAAGTTTATTTTACATGAGCAATATTTGCACGCGTACTGGACCAATGTGTCTTTTGAATGCTGTAAATTGATTTTGAAAATAATAAAATAACTCTCATATTATCGTGTTTTACGTCTTTTTCTTTGCTCTGATTGTATAGAATCTGATTCTTAAGACAATTCCATGTATAGGTCATATTTGAATCAAATGGTAAATAAGCCAAGCAAGCACTGAGGGGACGATTTGTTAAGCCCAATTCATGGATGAATGGATATGTCAATAAACCAAATTTGTCGAATTTGAAATAATCTTAATGAGTGTGTTTATCACATCTCAAGAGTCCTCTGCCATCTTGGTCGTAGCTTCTAACAAAGCGTCAGATCAAACAAGATCCAATGTGTATACGAATTCCCATCATTTTCATCACTTTATTTTAGAGAGCCTTTGAGTTTGCTTTTCCATATTAATTTTTTGCTCAACGACCCAAATGTGTATTCAACTGGTATTGTTTTATTTCAAACGTACATAAAAACTACTGCTCTTGACGTCTCGGCTATTGCGTCAACTTAAACCTCTTTTGACGTATTCCAAGTTGCGTACATGGCTTTGAAAAAAAGCTTTGACCCATATATTTACAAACGTGAACTAGCAATGATATCTTCCCAAAGCGTTGTCTTACGATTTTTCTATCACAATTTGCTTTCGAGACACGCACGATTGGCATAATTTTCTGACGCAAGAAATATTACCTGGGCAATAAAAGGCACATAAAAAATGTAGGATTTATCATTCGCAATAATATGACATCAACATTATCATGTCGTGAATACATTTCCAGAAGAGGCACACAAAATGAAAAACAGAAAGTCAAGACATTTGGAAATTGCTACGTTTGTATAAGTTTATGTATATGCAATAATGCATGTTTACGTCTAATTTTGTGTCTATTGTATGTGTTTTTACTTTCTTATGATTTTGTGTCTATTGTATGTGTTTTTACTTTCTTATGATTGTGTGTCCATTACCCCTACATTAAGAGACCAGCGTCACTGGCTTAAAACTGGGGAAAGGATTTAATATTAAGTCTGTTTCAATTTAAATTGACACAGTGTGTTGCCCCGCGGTTTATTTCAGAGCTTTGTTAGATGGAAACAGTGGAAAGTAAACAGCTGGCATTAAGATCTGCAAGAAGTACTTTTGTTAATATCTTACTTATCTTACTTAGCCGAACTATGTAAGCTTGACGAGATTTTTGATAAGCGGTGCACTCTTCGCTCGGCGCAGAGTGATGCTATCAACAAGCTAAAAAATGCCATCTCGACGGAGCAGAATGGGCTTTGGGGATAGGGCGTTCAGTTCGGCGGGACCGTTGTGCTGGAACCGGCTGCCTTTGAATCTGAGGACGGAAACCAGCGAGGAGCGCTTCAGGAAGGAGCTGAAGACCACCATCTTCACAAGAAGAGAGTGAGCAGTGGGTGCCCTTGGGGTGGCTGGAGCCACTAAACGGTGCCCAAAAGAAGAAAGAAAAAAAGAAGTCATCCAAATATATATATATATAAATATATAATATATGATTATTCTAAAACGATCTAATAAAGCAAAATACTTGGATCGTGCTTTTTTGCATAGCCGGCCCTGTGCTATGGAATGTCCTACACCATGAACTTAGGCTGCACATATGGTAGTATACAACACTTTGTCACAATGCCTACCGAATGAACCGACTTTGGCAAATACAACCAAACATTTTTAAGAAAAGAAAACGAGAGGTACTTAACTGGATGTGGGAAGTTCCCTACTTCCAAGTGAGTAGATTATCATTTCTAATGAAGGCTGGATAAACCTTGTTCCGGATTTGGGCTATAAGAAAACACGGAAACGGCAAATCATGTCTTACAACTTCGCTTCGGGGGGATTTGAACCCTGCCTATGTTGCCGGTTCAACAATTTTGCGATCGACAGGACTAACTAGGTCATATCAAAGTCAAAATGAAATCATCTTTTGACTATCGAAAATTTTAATTTCTGTTTTCTTTCTTACGTACTTATGGACTGGAAGGATACTTAAAATAATAAAAATAATTGTCCTATTTTATAACGCGTTACTGGTGTTAGCCAGAGGCGTGCATCTCACACAGGCACATGCACCTAATAGATACGCAATATATGGGAATATGGGGAAAAAACATCAGCTTGATATTCAGATTTTAAATTCAAAATTTAAGTTCAATTGGAGACATCGTTAGCACTTCAGTCAATTTCAAATGAGTTTTTTTTTTTTTCAATAGATTTGTGGAAAGGAATGCAATCAACCAACCTATTTTGCCTTCATGCGAAAGCAGAAGCTTGTGTGCATGCAACGGCATCTGTTGAACCAGGGTCGAAGTTATCGTCGCGGGATTCGAACCAGCGTTATCCGGTTCCAAATAACCTGTCTTGATCCCCGCGACCATAACACCGACGAGGTTTTAGGACGAGGAATGCGAGAAGATATTCAAGGGCTTTATTATGTATTAAAGCTACGGTTTAACATTTTGTGTCTTCAGTAGCCTTCTGAATCTGCAGACATTGCTTTCTGTCTAAACTTAAGAGCTTTGAGCAGGAACTTTAATTAATTCACCTTTGTTTACTTTAATATGGCAAAGTTTTTATAGGTAAATTTGAGTCAGATCACCCATACTGTACAAATGGTTCACTTTGCCAGTGTCTATTCCGTGTCTGGAAAGGTCAGCAAGAGTTGCAGGGCCTATATTTGAATTAAGATTTGAATTTTTATTTTGTAATTAGAAATGCGGCATGTGTACAGGTGAACTTGTACGTGTCTTCTTGTGAATATACATGTTTTATGAATCTTACATGAAAATATACCTTTGCAACTTAGGTTATAGATATAATTAGTCGTAACTTGATCGAAAAAAATTAAATAACCTAATCTGACTGTAAAAAAATCCTCAGACTTGATGGTATTCTCAAACCCTTCTCCTGTTTGTATGTGTCAGAAGGACCCACAGCACAATGACGATCATAACTGGAAAATATTTAAAGCCTTCGTCAAGCAGGAAGCGTTCATAGCGCACGACAAAGCTTCTCGGACTAGCATCGAGCTATATCTAGTTCTGTGTTGTGTCGAGACCGTCCGTAGTTCAGTGGTAACACTTCGGACTCTGAATGGAAGGTTGTGGGTTCAATTCCAGGCGGAGCACTAAAAATATACATTTATATTTTCAAATTTGCTCTTTGCCGGGTTGAAAAATTTATAAACCATTACCAATGACCGGTAACCAAAGGTCCATCCAGCCTTACAGAAAGTGGGTCTTGCTTGAGAATTGGCGCTTTGTAGCGACGACGACCAATCGTAAAAAGGTCGATAGCTCAATCGGTAGAATGTTTATTCCATGCCGAGAGAAAGGGTTCGATCTCAAGGTTTAGTCAGCTTATACAAGAAATGAGAACCGACCCCCCCCCCGGGAGCTGGGAAACCGCCACTTCAATTAAAAGTGGTTGGTGTGAGGCCGGCCCCCTTACCCGTAAAAATAAATAGGTCTCGAATCGCCACATGCGACTCCTTCGGGGAAAACGCAGGCAAGAAGTTACACTATATGTGTAGCTTAGTTGCGAGTTGCGTTCCGTTGTACTAAACATGTCTAAGCCGGTCAAATACAAAGTACGCGACGTTACTGCGTTTTAACGCTGACGCTTTGACGCGTGCTGCTTCCTGTTTGACAAAGCCTTTAAAGTTTGTTACCTCAGTTTTCTTGTACCAAAGCAAGGCCATTACAAAATCAACTGAATTAAGTCCGCGCGAATAAAGTTTTTCGTTAATGGATCACGACGGCGCGGCACATATAAAATATACAATATTACGGACGCATTATGTTCGGTTGAATGGGCCGGAAATATTCCGCGTGGGGCGGCTTTTTCAGCCGCCAGTTTTCGGGTTCGTGTCCGTGATTAATGAATGCTTCATTCACCCCTCGCTAGATGTCACTCGTCAACGGCGGAATTAGGAGATCCTTTGAATAATAACTTAAAATGCGGCGGGAATCAATCGGCGCGTTCACAGGTCGGTGGTTGCGATTAAATTACTAGATTAATGATATTATAAAAACTAAAAGATAAATTTAAATTTAAAAT
Organism: Agapetus fuscipes; assembly: GCA_951799405.1. Lineage (NCBI taxonomy): Eukaryota > Metazoa > Arthropoda > Insecta > Trichoptera > Glossosomatidae > Agapetus > Agapetus fuscipes. The sequence continues at coordinate 5,496,690 of OX637337.1, read as the reverse complement.
ATCTATTAAATTTTATAGAACCAAAATAATTATAATGAAAGACTGTTCCTTGACTTATAGGTTGGTATGCAGCTGACCACCCATGCTGTAGAAATGGTTCACTTTGCCAATGTCACCCCTGTTTCACGGAAGGACGGCAAGAGTTGCAGGGTGTATGTCCATTTGAGATTTGGTTTTTATGGTGTAGGTTCACATGAGGCATGTGCAAGCGCGAACTTGTACGTGTCTAATTGTGGGAATGCATGTAATGTGAATCTCCAATGTAACATATTTTTGCAACTTAGATTAGATTAGATTAGAAAGACTGTTTTATTTTCACTCGATTTATTCATTTTATTTTAATTATTATATCAATACCTACACGAACGTTTTCGATCTCTCGATCATCTTCAGGTTTCAAAGTTTAAGAGTTAGTATTTTTGCATCGAAAAGATAATTTTTAAATTAATATTTAAGAAATGAATCACAAAGCTTTTCTTCACAAGTTGATTTATTTCCTCGAGCGCTTTCAATGTTATCACTTTTTCGATGTTATATTTCGATGTTATCAGTTTTTCTATGATAATGTTGTGATAACATCGAAAGTGCTTGGGAAAATAAATGAACTCGTGAAGAAAAATTGTGTGTTTTATTTTTACTTTATTAGTTTAAAATGTAAATGTTTGCTTTTTTTAAAACCAAATACCTACAAACTCAACAGCTGCTTTTGATAAATATTTCCAATTCAAAATTCAAGATATTCACTTTCATTGTTTAGCCTGTTGTGTTGAACGGATGTGAAGCCTGAGGTCTGACTCAGAAACAAGAGAAATCTCTCCAGGTCTTTGAGGACAAAATATTTTGCCGCATTTTCTGAACTCTATTAGCCGGTTGACAGCTCAGTTGGTAGAGTGCTTGCATTCCATGCCGTGAGCTCGGGTTCGAATCCCACCGGGGGTGTCAGAAATGATTTCCCGTGTCGGTGTTTATTTCAAACCTCTAAATAAAATACCGGCAAGGTTTACTCAGCCTTCACAAGAAATGAGTACCAGCTCTCTCGAGAGCTAGGTAACCCCCACTTCAACTGAAGTGGTTGGCGTAAGGCCGGCCCCCTTACCAGTAAAAATAAATAGGTTCAACTCGCCACATGCGACCCCTTTGGGGATAACGTGGCAAAAAGCACTATATGTGTAGCTTAGTTGCGTTTGCTTTTATCAAAAGGTGACAGATAGCGCATCCGGACCAACGTGAAGCTGATGTTCGTTTTTAGTGTCGGTAATGAAGTCAAAAAGATCTCAGTGGACTGGATACGTAGCATATGCAGAGGACTCCAGGATTATCATAAATGTCTTGGACTGTGCCTCCTCCGGTGTTAGACCACTCGGACGTCCCAGGATGCGGTGGGCAGACAATATCAAGGCTGACGCCGAAGTTATGGGAGTAAAGGGACCATGGAGGAGATTTAGGGCCTTTGAGGTGCGACACACACAAAGACGGCGCTCTCTTATCATGTGCAATTTAAAATAAATAAGCCTGACATATATATATATATATGAAGGGAAGCGGCACAAGACAGAGAGTTCTGAAGGATTGTAGTGCGGGAGGCTCTGAGCTCTCAAGTGTATTGAGCCAAAGAAAGTTATGTGAAGTAAATAAATAATATCGAAGAGACTAATCGTTAATTCAGTTCAAAATTCAGGGTTAGAATCACACCAAGTACGTCAAAAATGATTTCTAGTTTCCACAGTTTTTTTTAATGGAATATTCAGCTTAGATACAAAATGAGCCATGGCTTTTCTGTTTTAGAATAACACCGTTTGACGTTATTTATTGTACAAAAAAAATCAAACACTAAATATATTTTGAAACGGACAATGAACTTTGCTGAAATTGCGGTGTAAATCATTTTCTCATTATTGTTCCCGATCCATAAAGACTTAAGTACCACTTAAAACTACAGAGCCATTTAAGGCGTCATTAATTATTCTGTTAATTAAAAAGTTCAGCATTTTTCTTCATAAATTGAACAAGGAACAAACTAAGGTGGCTTATGGTATGGAAAATAATGAAAATGTCAGAGGTTTCACGAGAAAAATTAAGGTCAACAATTTGAATCTTTTTTTTGTGAACATACCAATCTTAGGCATTCCTTATTCCTTAGTTTATTGAATTTGTCTTTTATTTTTACGACCTTCATGACTGAGATTGAAATTTAAAGGTATTTATTTAAAATAATTTTGAAAATCACTGAAACTAAAGTAAAAATGATAAAATTTTGATTGATAATGTTAATATTTGTTTCTTGCCAGTCAAAAATAAGTTGCTTAATTGCATACCTTTTCTCGAATTTATAAAAAAAAACACACAAAGAGCAAAACTAAGAATGGATTTTTTTTTTTATTCCATTTCTTACCCATTAAAAAAACAGTAAAAATATGGAGTATGCAGATCAAATAACTTGAAAAATGTAACACGAATATAGGGATGAAATATATTCAAACAGACAAGCATTCTTACTCATTTTTCTTCCTCACAAGCACATTCCCACAACCTTGGAATTTTTAATTAATCCCAAGACGCAAATTAAATTCTTTCATTCCAGCCCTTCATAACTCATTAGTTGTTTTAACAAGCAAACAAATTATGTCGAGGGCGGAAAAATGCTCGGTCGTTTGTTACCCCCAAGGTGTTGCGGTACCCCACATTTTTCCAGAGGTCTGCAGGCTGCTTTTTTTCAACAGCCTCCTTCACCATTCACTGGAATCTTCATGCAGAGGACAAAGGACCCAAGATCCAAAGAATACCCTCTAATGATGATAAACCAGCGAGTCATTTATCACTTAGTTTTCCGCGGAAAAGGGAACAAGCAAAAGAATGGCGCCCGCTCGCTGAATATCCTTTTTAGCTTTGATTCCTTTTTAACGTTTTCTTTTTCTCTCTCTCTCCTTCTGCTAAACGGGCAATAAGGATTTTCATACTTTATTCATATGCTGCTCTCGCGTTCATTCCACTTCTTTTATCAGAGGGTAATAATAAATTTTAAAGCGGAGGGGAAGAGCTGAAAATTTTGTCTTTTTTTTCGTTATGACTTGATCAAATATTTATGTGTGTTTTTGATATTGAATAACGTATAAAAAAGAAGATTTTTTTGGAGAGTAGTATTAATTGAGTTTTTACTATTATACCATTTAAAAAAAACATCGTAGGTACTTCTAACATAACAAAGTCATTGATTTTGGTTCATCAACCTGGATTTTTTTCAAGAGGTCGTCAGATTTTAAAGTTTTATATAAAGGTACAAAAACAAATGTTTTCTATTCTTTATTTAGTCAAAAAAATATTTTGACAGACATCCAAAAAAAAATTGTGATTGGCAAAACATATTGAGTAAAATATTTGCCAATAACAAAGGCGCTAAAACTGGTTGATAGTGATTTCTTGAATATATATTTTTTTATACTTTATTTTTTCCTTATTTTTTCAAACAACCATATTAAAACATCGTTATGACATCCCGTTTTCAGCGGCTAAAGTTGCCGGGTCTATGTTTATGTGAGGTTGGTTTATTTTCAAATACAATTACAGCATGTGTAAACGCGCATATACACGTGTCTGCTTGTGGAAGTGCATTTAATGTAAGCCTTAAATTTCAATAAATCTTTGCAAATAAGATTAAAGATAAAAATATATGCTTGAGGATTTTAATTTTTTTTTAATCTAATAATCTTTTTTTAAGTCTTTACAATACAATTTTTGCTGATTTAACTTATGCATTTTAAAAACAAAAAACTCTTACTGTCAATGAGATGGAATGAGTTACCGGTATCTGTGTTTCCATCCCAATTTAACCTTGCCCTTTTCAAATCCAATATCAATCGCCATTTCCTCTCAGTGTCTCAAAACAAAGCAACGCCACACACACCACAGCACTGCGCAGCTAACGGCCCTGCAACCGGACATGGACAACTGCCACATCACCAACACCTCTGCGGCACTATAACAAGTGTCATAGACCCTTAGAGTCTCTCGAATCTAAGGAGTCTCCCGCATAGGCTTTCTTAAAAAAAAAAAAAAAATGAGGAACTTTTAAATATGAGGAATATTTGTGATGTTACCTGGCCGTTTTACATGCACTGCAGATTATTATAATTTCAATACATATTATGTACGCCGCCGTTTGAAAAGACATTAAAGTGCACCGTCTTCATTTAGCATTACTGCTAACTGTATGGGCTGACAGTGCTGTGAACTACAAAAAATCCCTTGTTATCAGGAATCCATTTTTATTTACTATGAGTGACGTCACATAATCGAGGGATATTTTAAATGGTTAAGATTCATTACTTCATTAAATCTTATTCTTCATTACCTCAATTTCTTTTTATATATTTTCGTCTTATTTTTTTTCTTCACCATCTAGTTCGTTTATCTAAAAACTATACGTTAATGTATTAAAATGCTGAAATGGTCAACGTAATAAAGCATCGACACTCAAATTTGCGTTCTTGAGAAAATCGCAAGTTCGAACCCCGTCTGCGTTGTGTGCTATCGACAGTAACTTTGACCCTGGTTCAACAGATATCATTGGGTTATTGTTAATTAATAATTTATTAAAGTAAGGAATTATTAATTTTCTGGCAAAATTGGTGTTTTGGCCGAGGGAGCAAGTGGCTGATCTTTCTAGCGTTTTGGAATAGAATAACGTTGGTTCGATCCCCGCTTGGGTCTTTTGACCATAACTTTGATCCTGGTTCAACATATTATGTCATTGGGTAGTTATAAAAGAATAATACATAAACATATTTAAATAATGAATAATTAATTGATAATGTTGATATCTGTTTCTAGTCACGAAAACTGTACATGTGTCGAATGTTATAAAGTATTACATCTTTTTACTTTCTTGCTATAGCTGAAGGCTATAAAGAAAGTATTGATTTGGTGTGAAAATTTGTTTTCGAGGTTTTCACGGAAATGAGTTGTCCTGGTGCAGGACATGCCAAAAAACACTATCTTTCAAAAACGTCCGTCTGTATGTGTGTGTGTGTGTGTGTGTATGTGTGTCACTTTCCAAAGTATTAGACCCAGAGATACCAAATTTTGGCTAGTTCAACTTTTTTGGACATAAATTAAGTATGAATAACACGGCATTACACCAACTTGAAAATTCAAGACGGCTGCCATATAAAAAAAACATAAAATTTCACTTTTCTCAAAAACGGTTTCAAGATTTTTGTTGTTGCCACAAATTAATTTTTAACTTAATAAATTAGTTATGGCAACACTCTTGCTAATCTGTGTCTATGGACTGACATATGAAAAAAACAAACAATTGTGATTTTCTCGAAAATCAAGGGGTTAACCAAAATATAATGGTCTACAATACTATTAATAACATAAATTTCTACAAAATTAAAAAAAAAATTTTTTGAAAAAAATATTATAAAGCTCCGTTTACACGACCTGAAATTTTAAATCGAAAATATTACAAAAACCCATTTAAATGCAAGATATTTAAATTTATTTTAAATTTGATATAAAGAATAAGTTTATTACTTTAATTCATAATAATTTTTTTTTTACTTTTTTGAAAATTCAAGATGGCTTTCGAAGAGCTGAAAATTTTATATGCGATTTTCTCAAAAACGGTTCCAACGATTTTTCTCAAATTTTCTGTGAATCCGTTTATAAAATAGTGCTATCTAACGATTATAAGCATTGCTTCATCATAATCTCGGTTGAGGGAGTTGCCATACAAAAGAAAAAAAATATTGAAAAATTCTCGGCAGTTAGAGGGTTAATAAAAAAATAATCTTGTACAAATGTAAGTAAATAATGATAACTTTTTATATTGTCATCATTATTTTTTCCAAAAAGTGAGTAAGAAGTATAGCCGCCATACAAAGTGAAAATTTTGCATACAAAATGTATTAGCAATTTTCTTGGTAGTCAAATGGTTAAAATTAGATAAAAGGCTACGGTTCTTAAAATTTTATAAATACCAATAATAATCAGTCGTTACTTTTTCAAAATATAACTAAAAAGTTTACCCACCATACAAAGTCCTAGTTTGCATACAAAAGGGTTCAATGACCGTCTATAATAATCTAGATTCTAGATTCTAAAATTTAAGTTGCAAGGATATATTTAAATTAAAAACTCATATCAAATGCATGCCCACAAACAGACACGTGTAAATTCGCGCTTAAAAACGCTGAATGTGTACTTACAAATTAAAACCAAATCTCAAATGAACATAAAACCTTCAACTCTTGCCGACCTTCCTTGAAACAGGGGTGACATTGACAAAGTGAATTATTTTTTACACTATGGGTGGTCAGCTTTATACCAACCTATAAGTCAAGGATCTTTCTTGTGTGATTGGCGCTTTTTCCAGAGAAGACCAACCTTGCAGAGGGCTCTTGAGGTGTAATTCACACAAAACGGCGCTCAACAAATAAATCAACCAAATATTTATATTCATTGAAGTATTTATATGACTATATCCATATTGTACGAGTATGCAGGTACACACCGCGGTGGAATAAAATTGATTTATTATTGATATATTATATTTTTATTGAAACGGTATAAGCTGGTAGATGATTCTAGCTTTACATACGTCATACAGTGGGTTAATTTTTGCAAGAAAGTCGATTACAGATTCTGTGCAATTTATTAATATTTTAATTGTTTGTTTTTAATAATGTTGTATGTATAATTGTATATCTTTTTGCTTCATATTTGTTTGTAAAAAAGGCTCTTAAGCCGTACATTGTGTCAAATTAATAAATAATATATAAATAAAAAGGTTGGTGAATTTCATGCCATTTCATAAATCTATTTTTTTAATTGAAAAATTAAAAAAAAAAACCTACCCTCAAAGTCCATGAATTGCTTCCTGAAAATATTTAATGTATAATATGAGAGTTGAGTTTTCAGGTGAGGCCTCCGGTGGCTACATTTGTAGGCAGCTTTTGTAGCGGAAGAAAATTAATTTCAGAATTTGCATGTGCGAAAACGCCTAGCATGAAAATCCCTGTTTCCGCAATCTTCTCACCTCTTGCACAATTTGCGAAACCTACTTGCATATTTTAAAATTCGGCACGTCTCGCTCTGAAGCTTGAATCTCTCCCTCTCTCTCTTATAAATAATACGCTTCTGTGTTGTGGTTTTCTTTGTGATTTTTCGTACCTTATTCTAATTTTGTATGAATTATTTAAAAATTTCATCATAAAAAAAATAAGATTGTTTTGCTAATTTGTGTGTTATTGTTTACAAATAAAAATATTATTTAATTCTTTTTAGTTGTTTTGCATCTGCATTTGAGTTGTATGTTTTATATGGCTGGTCACGTGCTGCTGTATTCATATTAAATGGATGCCTTTTTTCAAACTCTGTATTCATCAGATTTCATTATTTATTTTGCATTTCCCTTATGCAAAAGCAAACGCTTGTGTATACGATAAATATAATCATACTGTCGACAACACTAGAGCAGTATGTATACAAAATAGAGATGTTATGGTGATTTCATAGGTTTATATGGTGATATGTACATAGATTGAAGGCAGAGTAGAGACTCGTTGCTTACATAGAAAATGACAAAAACATTACATTGGTCGTGAGTGACACATCAAAAATGTCTGGCGTCAAAGACTGGTGCTTCATATCGTTAGGAATTAAATCATATTCGTAGCCAGTCCATCGAACTACTACCTCCACGCCCTCGACAACACTAAAATTGTGTCTTGCTCTTGGCTTGGCTCTTGCATACTTCTTCATTCTCCCATATCATTTCACCGACAGCACTTTTGACCCCTGGGGTGGTCAATGTGGAATCTTTATTCCTATTCGCATTGATCCACCTCCAGAGTTCCTTCATACTGTCGGTGAATCTTCTGTTTATTATTTCATCAATCTTCTTCTGTTCCTCTGTTCAGTAACGAAATAATAACTTCGATAACTGGTTCTTCATGTTGTTAGGAACGCGCTATATTATTATTAACCATGGTGTTAGTACTGGTTTCTATCTTCAACCTCTTCTCCAGGGCTAACGCTTTTGCTAGATCGTTGATACATACTTTAAGAGGTATTTTCTTACATATACAAGGGTTTGTATCGTAATATTGTCTAATTGGTAAATAATACTACATCGTAGCTTGTTAGCAAATAAAACAGTATATATATTTTATACCTACGTTTAGATATAACAATTTCTCTGATAACATCATATTGCCTTTCTCCCATCAAAGCGAATCTCCTCCCAATCAATATATTATTAAACATTTCCTATTAGGGTATCAGAACCACAAGTAGCTATAAAAACTCAACCACAGCGTTCACCAAAAATGAATAGAAACTTAAACAGAATCTCTATTGAGCGTTTGAGTTTATATATATGTTTGGTAAAACCCAATGGTTTAGTTTGAGCGTAAGTTATTTACTATGAGGGGAAGGTATGAGTATCTGTTAAGTTGTTGGATCGAGGGTTGATTAATTAAAACTATTATATTTACGAATTCACAATATATTTTTATTAGTCAGCCATGCTGATGACAGGAAGAAGTACCAGAGACAACAATTATAATTTAGTAGTGATGTAACATATATACCTACCTAATATTTCTCAACACTCCTCCTCAAATTTAACTTAGAACATATTAAATTTGCCTATAAAATATGAGCATTTTTAAACAAGCAAAATAAACTTAAGTTACAACAAATTACTATTTAGTTCTTTATTTTACAACAGCTCTACTCTATGAATACATTTTATAAAGATTTATCATTAAACAAAATAACCTTAGTGACTCTTAACTCTAAAATCAACTTTAGGAAAATACTCTTTATAAACTAAAATTTAAATTAATCCATAATTTGGTTAACAAAATTTACAAACTTTTCTTTACACAGGCTTTTAGTCATTAAATCAGCTAAATTGTTATTAGAATTTACATACTCAATTGAGATGATGTTCCTTTCAACAATGTCTTTAAGGAAATGAGCTCTTATATCTATATGTTTGGTTCGCTTAGAATTTTCATAACTTTTAGACATAGATATAGCACTTATATTATCAACGAGTAATAAAGCATCACAGTTGTCGTTAAGATGTTTACTCAGGCCCTTAAGATTTACCAACTCTTGTGCAGTGGCAGCAGCAGCTATGTACTCAGCTTCTGCTGTTGACAAAGCAACACATGATTGTTTCTTCGAGAACCAGGCTATGGGATTTGCTCCATGTAGGATTATGCCTCCACTTACGCTCTTTCTATCTCTTCTATCACCAGCCCAATCCGAATCTGAGTATCCATATAAGTTTGCATCTTCAATTTTTCTAAAAATAAGCCCTTTGTCCTTAGTCTCCTTAAGATAGCGCAGGACTCTTTTACCAGCCTTCCATAGACTCTCATTCGGCTTATCCAGATATCTACTGAGATATGAAACAGCAAATGTCAAATCTGGTCTTGATGTTACTGTCAGGTATATTAAACATCCAATTAATTCACGATAAGGCACATCCAGTATTTCATCATATTCATTAACTTGTATATTATATTGTATTTCTATTGGTGTCTTTATTCCTTTGCAGTCAGTCATATTAAATCTTTTAAGGATATTCTCTATCATGGTTTCTTGTTTTATTATCAAGGTGTTGTTACTTCGTTTGATTTCCATGCCAAGAAATTTTCTTACTTCGCCTAAGTATTTAGCATCAAATTCATTCTTTAGTGCCTTTATGATATCTCTCCCATTTCCAATTATTAAGATATCGTCTACATATATCAGCATCCACGTGTCGTTTTTGTAGTAAAGACAGTAGTCATATTCTGACCTTTGAAATTTATTTTTCTTAGCAAAATTATCTATTGTCTCATTCCAACACTTTGGTGATTCAGTCAATCCATACAATGCTCTTCTTAGTTTTAATACTGTATTTGAATTCTTTGATTTCAATCCTTGAGGAACTTTTATGTATACATCTGACTTTAGTTTTCCGTTTAAAAACGCTGATGGTATATCAAGTTGAGTAATCATTAAGTCTTCTTGGACTGCCTTTGATAGAAACATTCTCACTGTAGAGTGTCTCGCAACAGGGGCATAATTGCTATCAAAAATATCTCCTTTCTGCTGTTGGAATCCTTTCACAACTAGTCTAGCCTTTTTGGTTTCTTCATCTTTTTCTTTAAAAATCCATTTGGTATCAATAGCTTTCTTTCCTTTGGGTAATTCTTTTTCTTCCCAGGTCTCTAACTTTTCAAGTGCTTGTAACTCTTTATTGATAGCTTCTTTCCATTCTGTATTGCTTATAGCCTCTTCATAGGAGCTAGGTGTATTTGCACTCAAGCAAATAACTATATTTGTCTCATACTCATCAAGATGTGCAGGTTGTGTTACTATTCTTCCTGATCTTGTTGTTTTCTCTTCTCTTGTTGCATCCTTGTTTAAATTTCCCTCATCAGTGACTTGTTTGTTTCCTTTTCCTTCCAAATTCTCAGTTTCTTGTTTCTCTTCTTGTCTCATCTCTATTTTATTTTCTTGGTTTTCTTCTTCTTCTTCTTGAATATATCTTCTTTCCTCGTTTTCTTCCTTTTTGTAAACTGTATCACTTTCATCAAATCTCACATCTCTTGATATTATTATTGAATTTTCTTCTGGATTCCACAATCTGTATCCCACTGTATTATAGCCAACCATTCTTGTCTCTTTTCCTCTTTTATTCAGTTTGTCGCGTTGAGATACTATAGTGGCCCACGCTTTTGCGCCAAAAGCTCTTAGTCTTGATAGGTCACAGGTTCCATTTTTCATGAAACACGGTGTTTTATAATTTATTGCTGAAGAAGGTGACCTGTTCAGCTGATAGGCAGCACATTGAATAGCTTCGCACCATAAAGTTTTGGGCAAATTAGTATCTGCAAATAAAGTTCTTACCTTATCACACAAGGTACGATTTAATCTTTCCGCTACACCGTTGGACTGTTTTGTGTAGGGTAAAGTATATTCTAAACTTATTCCTTTTTTCTTACAAAAATCTTTTAACTTATTGGCTGTATATTCCCCGCCATTGTCGCACCTGATTCGCTGAACTGTACTTCCAGTTTCATTTTCAATCCTTCTTATATAGTCAATCAGTTTCTCTGTTGCTTCAGATTTGTTTACCAAAGGGAACACTACACAGAAATGAGAATAATCATCTAATACCGTCATGAAATATTTCTCACCATTTAGTCCACACTCCTTGACAGGTCCCGCTATGTCTGTGTGCAACATTTCTGCTACTCTTTTAGATCTTGGTCTTGTTGTCTGCTGAAATGGTTCTCTAGTTGTCTTTCCTTCCATACATGGGCTGCACGTTTTATTACTTATTGGTAGGTGCATAATACCCAAACATTTTCTATTTAAATGGCCCAGACGTTTGTGCCAAAGAACATCATCACATTGGTTTTTACCTGTACTAATATTACACACTTCATGACATACATTAGCATTTAATTTGTACAATTTCCCATCAGAATTACCAGTAACAAATGAATTTTTTCCAGTAATAACAACTTTATATTTATCAAACTTTACATGAAATCCGGCCTCGGTTATCTTTTTGACTGAGAGTAAGTTATAGATTATGTTTTCTACAATTAAAGCATCAACATTTATTTTTAAGTTTTTGTATTTTATTTTTAAATTACCTTTTTTGTAAGCATTAATGTACTGGCCATTTGCAACTAATATTTTTACACTTTTATCTAGTATTTGAATGTTTGTCATGTATTTTTCAAATTTTTCACTTACAAGATGTTGTGTGCACCCTGAGTCCACAATGAAGGTGATATCATAGCCTTTGTTTATACTTTCAGCACTAAAAACATTTTCACTGGCTACAAAACCGATCTCCGATTCACTCATTAATGAAGTAGCACCTTGTCCCGGGAAGCCTCTGCCTCGGGATACTCGTCCTTGAAATCTGCCTCTTCCTCTGCGATTTTGACCATAACCTCGACCTTGACCTTGGTTCCGTCCTCCTCTGTATTTTCCTTGTTCCTTATTACCAGTACTACACTCATAAGACTTGTGCCCTGGTTTCCCACATGTGTAACAGTACATCATAAATGCGTTCTCCTGGTTCACTGTATCGGTGCTGATCTTAGTTTCGGCATCCAACAGTCTGGCCTTGACAAAATCAAAACTTAACTTCTTTTCTGAAGCCATTGTTTCTATTGATGTAATTACAGGATCATATTCTTTCGGCAGTGATGAGAGTAGGTAACAAATTTGATCTTCTTCGTCTACTTTGACGTCGATGGCTTTCAGGTCGCTGATAATCGAACTAAACTTGATTAGGTATTGCTGCAGCGGCTCATTATTGCATTTCAATGTTATTAATTTGCGTTTCAAGTGGAATCTGTTGAAAACACTTTTTCTTTCAAAAACATTTTGAAGAAAATGAAGCATTTCTCTTGCAGTTCTGCCATCCTTAATGATTTCTATATATTTATCAGACACGCTTTGAGCCAAGATTGATTTAGCTTTCGCATCATCCTTTTTGGATTTTTCTGTATTAATTTCACTTTCATCCAACACATATTCAACCTGCTTCTCCTGTAGAATAAGTTTTAGACGAAATTTCCACGTACTAAAGTTTGACTTCTCATCCAAAAATGGCAAATTAGACAGAGCAGCGCCAGCCATTTTTTACTATCCTTTTTTACTGCGCGGATCGCAACCCCAAAATATACTTCACTATTAATCAACCTCACTCACTATTAACCACGTTCTGCTACCATGTTAAGTTGTTGGATCGAGGGTTGATTAATTAAAACTATTATATTTACGAATTCACAATATATTTTTATTAGTCAGCCATGCTGATGACAGGAAGAAGTACCAGAGACAACAATTATAATTTAGTAGTGATGTAACATATATACCTACCTAATATTTCTCAACAGTATCAGGGTAACAGAAACCCATAGGGAGTTACCGACTTCCCTCCGAGTAGCATCGTCAAAGCCAGCATGCAATACACGAAAATGCAGCGAGCACAAAGCGTGATTAAGAAGCCTTCCGGGAGTGAAACTTTGGTATTAAAGCAGTGTTTCCCACGGTGGGGCGTACGCCCCACCGGTGGGGCATCACGCCTCAGAGGTGGGGCATCACGCCTCAGAGGTGGGGCACGTCGAAAAATATCAAATATTCCATTTATAAATGTATAAAACGTATATGCAAATTCACGACTTAAATATACCTATCCGCAATTTCATTTTTGCATTCTGGCAATACTGTGCATACTGGCAATTTAAAAATCTCGAAGGCAACGCTACGGCTTAAAAACAAAGATGGCAACGCTGACTGTCAATACATCGTAGTTCGACTGTTATTTCAATTGAATAGACGTGTGACTGAGCTCTGTTTTCTATCGCAAAACACATACCCTGGACGTCTCTAGAGTAAATGTTATTGTTTTATATTTACGTAGTTATTATTGACCCTTAAAAATCAGCATTTTCTTATTATTTATCTCTTTTAGCCCATTACAAAATGAGTGATCAACCAAAATCAAAAATAAAAAAACGTCAGTACTCAGCGGAATTTTTAAAATTTGGATTCATACCTGCTGCACACGACGAATGCCTACCTTTTTGTCTTCTGTGTGAGAAATCCTTTACGAATGAAACTATGAAACGAGGCCGACTTGAAGCACATTTGAAGGCGAAACATCATGCATTTGTTAATTCAAATATAAATATTTTTCGAAATCTTAAGGAAAAATTTGAAAAACGACCAATATTAACAAATCTATTTTCTGCACAAACTGAAATAGTTGATCGTAGTCTTGAGGCTAGTTACCAAATTTCATTACTCATCGCTAAATGTGGAAAAAACCATACTATAGGAGAGGATCTAATCAAGCCATCAATATCAGCATTTCTTAAAACAGTTTTACAACAAGATGATAAACTCGTGAAGGCTATGCCACTAAGCAACACTACTGTTTGCAGAAGAATAGATCAATTGAGTGAAAACGTTGAAATACAACTTGTTGAAAAGCTGAAAACAAGAAAATTTTCACTACAAATAGATGAATCAACTTTGAGAGACAGTGAAGCCGTGTTGATAGCTTACGTAAGATATATTGATGAAGGAGAATTTGCTGAAGAAATGTTATTCTGCAAATTATTAGAAAGCACCACCACCTCCAAAGATATATTTAGTAAGCTAAAAGAATATTTAGATTCTAAAAATATACCAATGAAAAATATAATATCTTGTGCTGCAGATGGTGCCCCCAATATGATGGGCAAGAAAAATGGTTGCTTGAAATTAATGAAAGATGAGAATCCAGAAATGACTTTGGTCCATTGTGTCATTCACAGGGAGAACTTGGTGGCTAAACATATTTCACCTGTTCTAAATGAAGTACTATACTGTGTTATTAAGTGTATTAATACAATTAAAACGAATGCCAAATGTGAGCGTCTCTTTAAGTTATTTTGTAAAGAACAAAATGCGGACCACGTTAGGTTGTTACTTCACACTGAAGTAAGATGGCTTTCAAAAGGAAATTCCTTAAAAAGATTTATGGAATTATTTGATGTCCTTAGTGATTTTTTAAGCAACCGACCTGATATGAAGTTTTTGATGACAGTCGACGGTAAAGCATTTGTAAGCTATTTAACGGATATATTTGAAAAGTTAAATATTTTGAATAGCCAACTACAAGGATCTAATAAAACACTTATTGATGCAAAAGCAAAGATATTTGGATTCACTACTTTTATTGAATTATCTAAAACAAATATTTGTAACCACAATTTTGAAAAATTTTACTGGCTCCAAAAATGTGCAGTGACTGATAATGCTAAAACTGTTATTTTAGACCACCTGCAAACATTATTAAATGATTTTAAAGAAAGATTTGCTGATTTAAAAGAAATAAATTTTCCAGCTTGGTTGACACAACCATTGCTGATAGATATTTCAAAGGAACCACTGTATCAAGAAGAACTTTCAGAAATGCAAAATGATGATTCAATGACAAATTTATTTAATTTAAAAGGAATGATGTTATGGATGTGCGAAGAAACTAACACAAAGTATCCTAATATTACTTTACATGCCAGAAATTTATTATTACCCTTTCCATCATCTTATTTGGTGGAATGTGGTTTTAGCGCCATAAGCGATTTACTTAGTAAAAAAAGAAATCGAATGGATATAACTAACAGAGGGGACCTAAGACTGAAATTGACTAAATTAAATCCAGACATTAAATTTCTTTGCAGCAAGCATTAATTAAAAATTGAAGAATGGATTATGTGTCAAGATGTGAGTGTTTTTACATTACATTTTCAATTTGTTTTGTAATAATTTCAGTTTTGTTTTTTTGTTTTGTTTTATTTTGTTTCAAAAATTATATTATATTTGCAATATAACTATGAATTATAATTATAAATAAAGATGAATAAACATTATATATGTTATATATAATTCATGTTTTAAAAATTAGCTGTTGTTTTATTTATGAAGAGTCCGGTGGGGCATATGACTTTTGAAAAGACTTCGGTGGGGCACGGCATTAGGACGGTTGGGAAACACTGTAATTAAAGCCACTTTCTGCGGATTGTGTGCAGAGCACGGGGCTTTTGATAAATTAAACCACGTGTCGGGAATAGCGCTTTGCCTTGTTATCAAAAATTCATTATGTATCTGGACCTACAAGCTGCTATAAGTGTGAACGCAAGTAAGCTACACATATGGTGTTACTTCTTGCCGCGTTATCCCTAAAGGGTTTCGCATGTGGCGAATGAACCCTTTTTTATTTTTACAGGTAAGGGGCCGTTCTTCAGTTGAAGTGGTTGGCATGTAAGATTCACTATAAACAAATTTTATTTTGAAACCTGTACCTGAAGTTTACAATATTGCGTAAACACTTAGATATCGCGTAAACGCCGTTTACTGAAAAATGTATAATAGATACAGCAGCGTCTCTAGAGATTGTTTTACTTTTCATTCATTTTTTTCTGTTCACGGATGATTGACTTACGAAATCTTTAAACTCGGGTAGCAGTACCCCAAGCATAAAACTTTTGTTTTAACTCAATCATGACGGATATTGGTAGTTGTGTTTGTTTTGTCTGTGTTGGTTTGATAGTAGGTCTACGAAGTCTCTAAGAGTGAGTAGAAACTTAGGTTGGTGACAAATAATAATTTGTATATTTTGTTCGAGATTAATTAAGTGTTGAATTAAATGTTCTGGTGAAATCTAGCAAAGTGGTATGTAACGATTCTTCATGTTTCTAGAATGTTTTTAATAATCTGTATAAATTAGGACGCAAATCGCCTGGAGAGGGAGAAATCTATCAACCGTGTGCAAATGTAACTTTGACCAAAAGCAATACAATAAATAGTGTAAAATAAATAAACTGCAATTTTTATTAAAAATAACCCGCTCAAAAACATAAATATAGTATTTTGGACCCTGGCAACGAAACTACGAGTACAATACTTAAAATTTCCACGTCTATACAAGTAGCAAGGAATGAAACGATCTTTCCAAACTATTTTTCAGGATATGACACATCGTTTACTCTATACTCTACTGTCGCTAAGAACAGGACGGAATGCTTAAGTGTTTTTAAGTATGCAAGTTTGTTTCCCCCGGCATATGGGACTGTTTAGTATTCTTCCCTCACCAGGGGCGTGACGGCTCAAAGTTCTGAGGTGATGCGGCCAACCTGAAGGGATCGCAAAATAACTTGGATGTCATTTTGATGTTCTCTGTGGTTCAGCATTGAATTTAAAATACAAAAGCGTATTTTGTAACCATTACCCTTAGTACGAGTTGCAAAACCTGAGAAAAGTAAAGTTTACGGAAAATATTAAATAGTGCTTTCTCCCAAAATCTGCCGTTTTTGTTTCTTACACTTTATGGTCTTAGCAAAAGAGTTACTGTGATGAAGAAAATCAAGTTCAAACAAACAAAAACGGCAGATTTTGGGGGAAATCACTCTGTAATAATTGTCGTAAACTTTACATTACTCAAGTTTTGCCACACGTACTGTACTAAGGGTACAGATCTCTGGAAGATAGAATGCAAAGAACAGGGTGCAAACACTCCAAATTTTTTTGTAAGGGGATTTGGCCAACCTGAAAGAATTATAAAAATAACATAGATGTCATTTTGATGCTCCCCGTGGTTCAGTATTGAATTTTAAATACAATAGCATATAATGTAAACAAAGCTCTTTAGGATGTTATGCCAATAACCAGGTGCGAACAATTCAAATAGTTTTTTGTAAGGTTTTGTATGGCCAACCTGAAAGGATCCTAAAACCACTTGGATATCATTCTGATGTTTTCGATGCGATGGTTAAGCATTGAATTTAACATTAAAAAAAACATATTTTGTATCCAGAACTCTTCAAGATATCATGCCAAGAACCAGGTGTGAACAATTTAAATAGACAAAGTTTTTAGTTGATACGGCCTATCTGAAAGGATCGTAAAATAATTTGAATGTATTTTTGATGTTTCCTGTGGTTCACCATTGAATTTAAAATTAAATCAAAAAAATTGTAGCAAGAGCTCTTCAAGATATTATGCCAATAACTAGGTACAAAAAATTCAAATAGATAAATTTGTTAAAAATTCCCCTTTTGCAATTATTCTCATATATTTTGTGGAAAATAGGTACTTACCACTTTTAAATATTCAATACCGCATGTGATATAAGAATTATTTGTTTGGACAGTATACTGTTTTCATACTAATCACACCTGAAAAACCCTCCGCAAGGTTGGCAGTTGCTTTAGAAAGCTCCAATGCTCAAGCAAGACCAAGCACTTTAAATGTATAGATGGACCTTTTGTAAACTGGTGAAAGTAAATTGTTTATTTTAACCCAGCAATGAGTGCATTTATACATACTTCAGATTCAATGGATATTTTGTGTTATCCGCCGGAATAATAACAAAACTATCTTTCAGAAGTCAGAAGTATTCAACACTAGACTACAGGACTGAAAATAAGCGAAAAAAACTAGCATGAAAACAGTCTATGAAACGATTTTCTTCATCGAAACGTGACGACTGCCGTACCCTTTAGTTATTTTTTCAGGTTAAATTCAAAAGGAAATATTTCAACATGGGATTAAAAGCGAATTGTACTTACCATTAAACTATCGATCGATTTTAAACGCATATCGAACTTTTTCTTTTATTTTACGTTTTCAGGCAGGTATTGCAATATCCAAACGCCTGATATTAAACCGATATGCTCCAGTTTTATGTAATACCAAACGCTACAAGCCCGGTTTATCTTTATATTAAACTGACTCTAGAGGTTATTACAATAGTATAAATCTTCCGAGACTTCGGATGCACTTTCTTAACAAGCTGAGATACTACTCGTACTCCTGAATATTGCAAGTCAATTACTTCTCGACTTGTTTCTGGAGTTTTAGAAAATGAGAAATTTAGATGTTAGATTTTCAGAAGCTAATGCAACGCTTACCAAAATAGTTCAAGACTGTAAGGAGTTTCAGAAAGTACTTTATAATATAATAAATGTTTGTAGGCTTTGGTAGAGTGCTTGCATTCCATACCGTGAGTTTGGGTTCGAATCCCACCGAGGGTGACAGAAATGATTTCCCGTTTTGGTTTTTATTTCAAATCCCAAACTTTTTTCCAAAGCGGTTTTCCCAGCCCCCTCGGGAGCTGGGAAAACCCCACTTCAATTGAAATGATCGGTATAAGGCCGGCCCCCTTACCTGTAAAAATAAATAGGTATATAAATAATGATATCACTATAATCTATAATCTAAGTTGCAAGGATATATTCATTCAAAGCTCTCAGATGTATGCCCACAAACAAACACGTGTAGTTCGCGCTTACAAATGCTGATTGTGTACTTACAAATAAAATTCAAACCTCAAATGAACATAAGCCCCACAACTTTTGCCGACCTTCCCTGAAACAGGAGTGACACTGGCAAAGTGAACCATTTTTTACAGTATAGGTGGTCAGCCTCATACCAACCTATAAGTCATCAACATTCATCACAATTCAAAGAAATAACAAAATGGCATACTAACTGCAGAAAATCTTGATCATTAAAAATAAATTGAATGTGACTTGTATTTTAGATTTGCTATGCAGAAAATATGTATGTATTTTTACTCCAGTTTCCTTGGCTTCATGATTTTCCTCTGGGTGGCGTTCTCGCCGTCCTTCCTGACTATATTTTCCTATGGGATTTTGAATATTTTATCAAACTGTTCAAAATGGAAGGCCATGCGCAGAGTTGAAATATTGTGCAGTTTTCGGATGAAATATGAATATTTTTTTTAAAAACAAATATACTTATACGAAAACAAAAATATTGCATTATTATACTTAAAGCAAAAAGCGGCAAGACTGTAAAGTTTATGTTCATGTGAATTTCAATTTTATTTTAAGAGTGCGGATGCAGAATTTTTGCGTGTCTATAAACTTTTCTAAAACATAGTTTTATTTTCACTTATTTTGAGTTAACACGGCCTAAGCGCTATCGGACTTTATCCGTCCATCTTCAGAGGCTAACTCTGATGGACGATGGACGGATAAAGTCCGATAGCGCTTAGGCCTTGTTAATTCAAAATAAAACTATTTCTTAAAAAGTTTTTATTTAAATTAAAATGAATTTTCACTCTGTGAATGCACTGACTCTAGAAAAATTATAAACTTTTCATTTAAATATATTGTTATCTCGCTTAAAAACATAACGAGACGTAGCTACACAAGAAGTTACATTATATGTGTAGCTTAGTCCCGTTATGTTTTTAAGCGTATTCTTTTTAATTAAAACTACGGTTTATTTATTTCATACAATTTATTTTATCATTTTCGTTCTGAGTAACATTTGCACAGTATAATTTAACGGTCGAAATATTTCTCGAGCTACATGGAGTTTCGGTCCTTAGTTTATACTAAAAAAAAAAAATTCTCCAAACTTGGAGAACTGCTATACCCACTACTTTGCTAGATTTTACCAAAACATTCGATTCAACTTTAATACAAATTAATATCAAATAATAGTAATTAATCTATCGTGTTTATTTATTTCTAGATAGACTTATTATCACACTAACACAGACAATCACAACTACTCATATACATAACAATATCTTTGCAACTAAGATTATTTGTATCGTCCTATATATATTTTTTTCATAAAAATAATCTCATATATATTTTTTTTTAAATGCGTGAATGAACATTTTCTGTATGTCGTTAAATTACAATTAAAATGTTACTTTTCCTTGAGAATGGCTTAATGAGTACATGTTGCGCATCACTGCAAATGCGTTGTATGACCATTTCAGCAACTGAAAATTAACAAAAAAAAATATTCTTAATGAAAGTAAGAGATTCTATAATAATATGATCAAGCTGGGCCTCACGGTACATAAAGCGCTGCATGGAGTCGCGCCTGAGTACTTGCAGGAGTTGATAATACCGAAGAGTCTGAGTGAGAGGGGGCTCACTCTGCGATCTGCTGACAGTGCTATTACCTCTGCCAGTGCATAATACAGAAAAAAAAGCACAGTGTTCGGAGACCGCGCTTTCACCGTTGCGGGACCGTCCACTTGGAACCAGCTGCCCCCTGAAGTGCGCGCCAAGGAAGGGATCGAGAGCTTTAAAAAGGGAATGAAGACCCATTTGTTCACCGCCGCGTCAAGCTTGAAAGCGCCCTTGCAGGGACAGTAGCCACGAAACGGCGCTCTACAAATCATCATCATCAATAGTAATTTAAGTTGTAAAGATGTATGAACATTAGAAACTCATATTAAATGCATGCCCACAAGCAGACACGTGTTGGTTCCCGTTTACAAATGCTGCATGTGTACTTACAAACAAAAATACAACCCTCAAATGAACATAAGCCTGAAACAGGGATGACATGGGCCAAGTCATTGCGATGGTCGAGGGGGTAACGTTTTTGGTGTTGGCGCTCGAATTTGCGTTATCGACACTAACGCCGGTTCGAACCCCGCTGCATCATGTCCTACCGACAATAACTTCGGCCGTGGTTCAACAGATGCCACTGAATAGTTATTAATTAATTATTCATTCAAAATATAAAATAATGATTTAGTAATTGACAACGTCAATACCGTGTTTCTGGCCTGGCAAAATAGGTTGGTGTATTGCAGTGGCGAAGAGTGCCATACAAGCCGATTCCCATCGGTGTCCCGTTTAAAATGAGGCAAATATGATAATAAAATAGACTGCATGGTTTAAATGGAGGAAAAATACGTATTGTATCTTTGGTTTTAAATGTATTTTTTTACTTTGTGCCTATATTTTTTAACTACTTTGTTATATCTTCGGCACTGGTGTATTGTATTCCTCTTCACAAATCTATTTAAAAAATAAAAAATAAATTGAACCATTTGTTACAGTACCTATGTGTTTTCAACCTCATACTAACCTACCAATAAGTCAAACGATAAATAAGATTTAAGTATCACATGATAGAAAAGTTGTTATCGTTCATGTCATATATTTTGAGAGACAAACTTACGTTGGTGAAGGTGTCCAGGGAGAGAATGAAGACTTTGCCAGCCGTCAGCCGCAGAGGGATCTTGGTCCTCTCCATCAGTATCCTCATACTCCTCTTGATGTCTTCAGGGAAGTGAATCCAGTGGCTGTTGAAGGTGGCTTGCTGAAGGTATTTACTCTGCATCATGAAAAAATCCATCTCAATTAAAAATATCATCTATTTTCATGTCTAAAAATTAATAGATTCAAAGGCTGCATATTTTTTGGCATCATTTCAATCACTTTATTTGTTTATTTGTTATAATTTTCATGAATCTCCTGCCAATGATTCAAAACGCTAAGAATAACAATTATAAAATGCTCTCCTCTGGCAGTAACTTATACGTAAATGGGTCAATAATTTTTAATTAATAATGTAAAAATACATGACAGTTTTTTTACCAAGTTAGTTATTTCCTCTAGCGCTTTTGATGTAATCACACCATTTTGAAGAAAACAGCCTTTGTGTTTCATTCTAACATTATTAATTATGAATCTTTATATCAATACACAAACCCCTACCTTATTCGTTATATTGATTGAACCTAAAACAAGAGTTAAACCGGCTTATTAGTGTGGGAAAACCGACACTTATACTGGTTTTAAAATTAAAACCTTTTTATGAATAAGGTGGCAAAACTCTTGTGATAATTTAAATTTAATTCTGATTAAATAGACATTCTGAAAGTATTCAATTAAATGCAAAAAAAACAGTTTTTTTTGCATTTAATTGAATACTTTACACGTTTACACGTTACAGAATATTTATTTGCGCTTGCAAAACAAAATCTGAATGAATTTTCCGAAATGATGTTTCTGTCTGACTTTTTTAGTTCTCATTCATTTTGCTAATAACTCAGTCATTGTTCACTTCATTTCAAAATTAAGAAAGTATTTTGTTTTTGACCTTCCATATGACTTCGTCTCCGAACCAGCAAAGCATGAATACTTCACTCATCATGCAGCAGAAATAGACTAAGGTCCACAGCAACTGCAGAGGGTGCTGCAAGGGCTCTGCAATCTGTAAACATTGTTGCTGTTCAAAATTGGCTAAAAAAATACTCTTGATTCATCAGAAATCTCCTATTTGGTATACATAAGATCACGGGTTCAATTTTATAAAAACTTCGGTGAATTTATTTCACACAGTATATTTTAAGATTCCGTTCACATTTGGTTCGATTACAGAGTGGCTTTTTAACTGTTCAGCTCGACGGCTCTTATACAAGTCTGCGCTACAGACAGTTACTGACGGTGCTCGAAACATCAGGAACTGGAACATTCGTGACTTTGTCAAAATATTCTTAGAAGATTCGAGTGAATGCTCACACCATCGAACAAATACAAGTATAATTATTTATGTGTCTGCATGTAGAGACACAGAGAAATCTAGGTATGATAAATGGAATGAAGATTTTGTTTTTTTTTCTAAGAATCGAGCTCACTACCTTTGGTTTACTAGTCTCCAGCGTTAACCATGAGAGTACGACCTGTAGTAAATGGGTTGCAACATTTACCGCAGGTTTCCTTGCAACGATGAGGCAAATCACAAATGTTTGTGCAACTTTAGGTGTTAAACTCAACCGTTGAGTTTTACCAAAAATACATAGATACTTAAACGCTCAGCGAGGGCACTGCTTTAGAATTCATATAAATTTCACTCACGGAGAGTATCCGTACCCCGATGAGGCAAATCCCCAGTCCACACAGCATGTACTGTACCTATGTATGTGTAACTTTAAACTTACGTTTTAGAAAAAAAACTTTGGCGTTTACCAGAAATGCATTGAAACTCAAACGCTCACTAGGAGCTCTGTTTTAGTTTTCATATAAATTTAACTCACCGAGAGTATCCGTACACCGTTACGGCAGTCACGAGTTCGCTCAGCATGAACTGTACCTATGTATGTGTAACTTTAAACTTATGTTTTAAACTAAACTTTGGCGTTTACCAGAAATGCATTGAAATTTAAGTGCACGCTAGGGGCACTGTTTAAGTTTTCATATAAATATAACTCACCGACAGTATCCGTATCCCGATGAGGCAAATCACCAGTCCGCTCAGCATGAACTGTATGGCGGCTGCTGCGCTAAAAGCTTCCTCCACTTTACACACGTAGCTGCAAAAATGCAAGGAAATGCACGGACACTATTTGCAAGAGCGGGAAGCGTGTTCCCATTCCCCGACCTAAAAGGAATCTTTACTCAGACAAGCACACGGAAAAAAATTAATTCATCAAGTAGTTTCAGTTTTTCCATATTTACTCAAAAACTATTGACATTATAAAAAAACGGTTTCGATACTACACTAGACAATGTATAGTTCTATAAAAAGAATGAAAAAAAAAAATTCCAAAACATAGCACACACGAGAAAGTAGCTACGGAAGTGAAAAAAACGTATTTTTTTAAATATTTTTTTGTGGTCGCAATTTTTAAGTTATATATTTTGTTTAAACTTTATAATTAAGATAAAAAATTAATAAACATGCTTGATTTTTTTCATTACTGTCACTTTTTTGCTAAGACCATAAAGTGTAAGAAACAATAACGGCAGATTTAGGGTATGATATATTCCGTGTGCTGTCTGAGTAAAGATTCCTTTTAGGTCGGGGAATGGGAACACGCGAGCGGGAAGCATCAAGTTTATAGCCACCAGTGCATAAACAATGTATGGATAATGGTTAAAAAAAAACTGTGTAAATCACGCGAGAGAGTTTCGGAATAAACAGATCTAAGGTCTAATACAAGAAGGAGATAAAACATATTGTTAGGAACTATGCTTTGCTGGGTTGAAAAATTCATAAACCTTTAGGTACCAAAGACCCGTCATCAAAAGGTCCATACAGCCTTACAGCAACTGGGTCTTGCTTGACAATTGGCGCTTTGTAGCGACGACCAAGCTCGTAAAAAGTCCGGTCGACAGCTCATGTGGTAGAGTACTTGCATTCCATGCCGAGAGCAAGGGTTCGATCCCCACCGAGGGTGTCAGAAATGATTTCACGTTTCGGTGTCTTTTTCAAACTCAAAATAAATACCGGCAAGGTGTACTCAGCCTTCACAAGAAATAAGAGCCAGCCCCCGCGGGAGCTGGGAAACCCCCACTTCAACTGAAAGTGGTTGGTGTGAGGCCGGCCCCCTTACCTGTTAAAATAAATAGGTCCCGAATCGCTACATGCGATCGCTTCGGAGATAACGCAGGCAAGAAGTTACACTACAGGTGTGGCTTTGTTGCGTTTTGCATTTTATGAGCTTGTGTGTACATGTACCTGGGCACGTAGTTTGCTGGTGTACGTTACTGGAGCAGTGTCGAACAGCTAGTATAATGATGAAATGGATGGTGGTAGACTGTTGTGATCTGGTATGATCCATTATGGGAGTGTTGGTACGTGAGCCTATGCACGCTGGGTGTGTGTGTGTGTGTGTGTGGAACAATCCACTATAGAAGAATCTGGAATGCGCAAGAATCGTCTCTTTTGTACCTATGTATACGAGCAAGGATTCACTTGAAACATTGCGACGTGAAGTCGATAAGCTAGAGCTAGAAAATTAATCAGTACATTGTAAACCGATATTGTGTAAAATAAATATTGTTAAATAAATAAATCACAGTTTAATTAAAAGAACCCAAGTAAAATCATAACAATATACAAGTAGAAATATTGAAACAATTGAAAAGAAGAGAACAAAAATAAGGATAATGATCCACTGTTGGATTCATTGACGTATTGTATTGTTGAGAATGTGTAATTGTGTGTCCGTGTGAGTTGGCATGCGTTGCGTCTGTGAGTTTTTTGTTTTTGTTTCCACATTTCGAATTTTTCAGAAGCACTTATTATAATTGATTATAGTTTTGGTAATGCTGTGATAGTCGACGTCGGGGGGACCCGACATGGAACTAAAAGAAGAGTATGAATACTAGAACATGAACGAAGAAAATAAGTGAAAAATAGAAGTTGTGCCACAAAGAAATAAGTGAATACAACAGAACTCACCTCACAATGCTGGTGTGATGCCGTATGTATTCACCAAGTTTTTCTCTAACAACCAGATCAAACTTCTTCCTCTTCTCGACAGAGTACTGCATCGATATAATCCTATACATTTTGGTGTTGCGTTTCGACTTAAACTGCTGGATGGAACGCTCGGAAAGCTTCTGGATGTTCTCCAAGTTGTACGCCAAGATATCGAGCTGACCGACTGAAAAAGAAGTAATAAAATTTAAGAAAAAAACGAAAGGATTCAGGATATTTTGTAATGCGAAAGATAACAGGGAAATATTTATTTGAAGATGCAAAAAGCATTTGTTTAAATTACTTGAGAAACAGTAAAGCATAGACAAATGACGTAGAACTAAAGAAAAATTAATAAATTGCACTACAACATTGTTTTGTTTTTATTGATACAACTGTGTAAATTAATCCGTTGTTATTTTATTGCAAATTGGATCATTCCAAAGATTGAATGCAACCACACAAAAGCAATGGAAATAAAGATCTAGTAATTATTGCAAAAAAATGTTCACTCTGCCAATGTCCAGAATCGCTTGAAACCTTGTGACGCGAAGTTGATAAAATTAGAGAAGTACTGCGTAACCGTATATTGTGCAAAATAAATCTATAATAATAATCTATAATCTAAGTTGCGAGGATATATTCATTCAAAGCTCTCAGATGTATGCCCACAAACAAACACGTGTAGTTCGCGCTTACAAATGTTGATTGTGTACTTACAAATAAAATCCAAACCTCAAATGAACATAAGCCCTGCAACTCTTGCCGACATTCCCTGAAACAGGGGTGACATTGGCAAAGTGAACCATTTTTTACAGTATGGGTGGTCAGCCTCATACCAACCTATAAGTCAAGGAATACGAGTAATAAATAACATTTAAGTATAAGAAAACAACAAAACCTTAAAAATAAATCTATACAAAAAAAGTCAAAAATGTCTAATGCAAAAAATGTAGCAAGCTAATAAACCAACATTACAAATCAGCATTGCAGATTAGCCGCCACTTCTTCCTGTCCTTGCATACTTCTTTCATTTCATCCAGAGTCATAACTTTTTTCACACAAGCTCTCCTTTTATTATCTAAATCTAAATCTAAATCTAAGCTGCAAAGATATGTATCATTTGAGATTCATATTAAATGCATTCCCACAAGCAGACATGCATAATTTCGCGCTTACACATGCTGCATGTGGACCTACAATATAAAAACCCCAATCTCAAATGAACATAAGCCCTGCAACTCTTGCCGACCTTCCCTGAAGCAGGGGTGACATTGGCAAAGTGAACCATTTTTTACAGTATGGGTGGTCAGCCGCATACCAACCTATCAATCAAGGAGTACATGCAATTGATACAATCAAATATATAAAACAAATAAATTCTAAGCAATTAAACAGTAAAAAATTAAAAAGCTACAACACATATTTTTTAAATTTAAAAGCCTTAGCTTTAACCGCCAGCATTACAGATCAACCGCCATTTCTTTCGATCCTTGCATACTTCTTTCATTTCATCCAGAGCCATAACCTTTTTCATACAAGCTCTCCTTTTATTATGACTCTGGATATCCCATTCATTCGCTATTTCGAAAATTTGGTCCATCCATACCTTTCTCGGTCTTCCTCTTCCACGACATCCATCAATTCTCGCAGCATATACTTTCTTCGTCAGTCTTTCCTCATTCATTCTCTCCAAATGTCCAAACCATCTAAGCATACTTCTTTTAATCTTTACTTTCACACTTTCTCTTACACCACATTCCTCTCTAACAAAATCATTCCTTACCCTATCACTCCGTCTTTTCCCAATCATACTTCTTAAGTAGTCCATTTCTACTGTATGGACTTTACTAATCTCACTTTCACTCACCGTCCAGGCTTCACTTCCATATATCAGAGTGGGCACTAGTATACCACCGTGCACCGCCAGTCGAACATTTTTTGAAAGATTCTGGTTCTTGGCGATGCTAGCGGTAGCACCCAGTACGCACCTGCCTTTCATTATTCTTCTTTCAAATTCACCGATCATTCTTCTGATTATGACTCTGGATATCCCATTTACTCGCTATTTCGAAAATTTGATCCATCCATACCTTTCTCGGTCTTCCTCTTCCACGACATCCATCAATTCTTGCAGCATATACTTTCTTCGTCATTCTTTCCTCATTCATTCTCTCCAAATGTCCAAACCATCTAAGTATACTTCTTTTAATCTTTACTTTCACACTTTCTCTTACACCGCATTCCTCTCTAACAAAATCATTCCTCACTCTATCACTCCGTCTTTTTCCAATCATACTTATTAAGAAGTCCATTTCTACCGTATGGACTTTACTAATCTCACTTTCACTCACCGTGCAAAATAAATCCTGTTAAATAAATAAATCGTAGTTTAATTAAAAAGAGCCCAAATATAATCTTAACAATAGTTTCTTCTTACGTGCTTGGGCAATGAAAGCTGGCATTATCGTATCCAACGCTCCATCCAAGAGGACTACAGACGTCTTGGAGTAGATCTGCATCAGGTAAACTATCTGGTATGCTGGAGTGGACAAGACGTCAAAGAATGGATACTTCACGTTAGTGGGGAGGACTTGGAAGCCTTCCGTAATGGGCATGATGCAACCAACTGTAAAACATTAGACTGATTGTATTCTCACATCATCTATTTTTAGATAGGAAATAGCGTCGACACTCGAATTATTTGAAGGTTTGGTGTTTTACTTTATAGTGTGGAAAGTGATGAATGAAGAGATGAAGGAGATTTGAAAGGACAAAAAAATGGAGACGCATCTGTGGAGGTACCGGCCACTCCGAGTGGAACGGTGGCAGGATACAGTACAATACAGTACAGTAGAGAATGTGAGAATGAAAGTTCAAAAAAGTACGATGAGATGGTTCGAGCCTGGATGATGATTTACTACCGAATAAGGTGTAGGTACAGAGGAAATGTCAGAGAAAAGCTTGGAAGCGGAAGATTGGTGAAGGAAGGGATAGACCAAATAGGTGAGATTGTGAAAGAATGAACATGCAGAGTGAGAATAAGAGAAGAGAGTTTATGACGAAAGGCATTAATATTGAATGAAATTAAAGTTATATGCAAGGACGGAAAAAAGTGGAGACGCATCTGCGGATGTACCGACCACCCTTAGTATTCACCAGTTCAACCTGGAATAGCTTATGGCGGTAACCGTACTGTATTTTAAAGAATTAAAAAAAAACGAATTGTGATTTTTGTAATTAAAATTTCGCATATCGTATTTATGTATATTATGAATAAACATATTTTTTCCCATATTTATTTCATTTTGAAAAAGTTACAAAAAAAAGGTGATATTTATTTAAATTAGTAAAATAAAGGGCATGTGGGTATAAAACAATATTACTTTTGTAGCTTAAATTTCGTACGTCGTATTTTTATGAAAGAACATATTTTTTCCCATATTTTCGAAAAATTTACAAAAACAAATTGTTATTTTTTAAAAATTAACAAAATGTGGGAATAAAAATAATATTAATTTCATAAAAATGTAGATTTTGTAGGGTTGTGTATTCACACGGTGAAAATTCATTTTATTTAAATAAATTTTTTTTCTTACTAAAACGTAGTTTTATTTTCACAATAATATTTTCAACCTCAAGCACTTTCGACCTTCAATAATCAGTTCATTATCAAGAGTGATGTATGTCAAATTAAAATTAAATACTGAAAATAAAACTACGTTTTAGAAAAAAAAAAAAATATTTTCATAAAAATGTTCACAAAAATTCGTTGGAAATATCAAAATAAGTACCTACGTAGGTTTTAATTTTTTTTAATTGAGCAATATTTTGTTTAACAAGAAAATAGGCCAAAAAATAACAAATAAACTTACAACAAAATAATATAAAAAAAACGTTTCTATTTACGAGTATGTGTAACATGTCCTGCGCGATACAAACGTTATTTCTCTTATAATGTGAACAATGGACAGAAAAAAGTGGAGGCGCATCTGCGGAGGTACCGGCCACCCCTAGTGGAACGGCGGCAGGATACAGTACAGTAACAGATATTATGATCTATTTTCGGAAGGTTTTTGCCGAAGAAATAACACAAAAAATATCAAGAGAATTTTTTGATTCTGTATTTTTTTACGTACAAATAAATCCACATCGCCCCGGGATGTTTTCTAACAATGCCTCAATCTGTGTGGTACATGTTTTTTTTTACTTTTAATATCTTCCAAAATCTTTTTGTTTTCCTAAAAAATGATACAATTATTGTTATAGATTTTCTAAGTAGCTTCATTTCGATGTTTTCTTTTAAATTAAATTATTGACCTGTATTTTTACATGTTTATTTTGGTGAATTAACATTTCGAAGCTTATAATCTGGTAACTGTAACTCTGTCGCCATTCCGCTAGGGGTGGCCAGAGCCTCTGCAGAGTTGCCTCCATTTTTTCCTATCCTGACATACCTCTTTCAATTCCTTCATATCCATCACCTTTTTCAAGCATTTTCTTCTTTTACGCTCACTTTGTATATCCCATTCTTACACAATCTCCTCAATCTGATCACTCCATACTTTTCTCGGTCCTCCCTTCCCTCTTTTTCCTTTCACACTTTCTTTGTATACATACTTTGTCAGTCTATCATCTTTCATTCTTTCCACATGCCCAAACCATCTCATCACATTCTTTTGTACTTGAACTTTCACATCCTCTTTCAAATTGCATTCTTTTTTTACCCATTCATTCCTAACTCTATCCCTCAAAGTTTTTCCTGTCATACTTTTCAAATGCTTCATTTCCACCGTACATACTTTACTCATTTCGCTATCATATATTGGTACATTTTTTAAATTATTTTACAAGGATATTATGGTTCAACAATTCAAAACTATTCTCACGATGAAACTCTAAAAATGGGTAAAAAATATACTTAAAACAAGATTTAATATTTTCTGCCATTGTTGACTATGAGCTCTCGAGAAAATTTGTGTCTCTATCATTAAAAACATATTTGAAAAGGAATTTATAGATTTTCAGTACTAAATTTCAGATATGAGATATAGGCGAAGTGTCCGAAAACTCCAACTCCGATGGACCACTAAATCCCGGATAGCAACCTTTTTGTGTCAAAGACTTTCACTTTTTTAAGGAATCCTGTGCGGGAGGCTCCCCAATTCGGGGGTCTATATCACCCTGGAAGGGTGCCGCAGATGTATTGCTTGAATTGTTGCTTCTGTCGTGGAGTGCTGCAAGGAAATGGCTATTGATATTGGTTTTGAATAAAACCCGATTACATTGGGAAGAAAACACATTACTGTTAGATCATTCCATAAACGGGCAGTTTGGCAAATAAATGAGTCATGAAAACGCCAAGTTCTCAATGTTTTGAGATCGACTGTAAAGGGATGAATGAGAGTCATACTACGAGTTTCCCTTTCTGAAATGCGAGGGGGAGGGATTAATGAATGGATCAACCAAAAAAAACCTGATTTCATAAGAAATCCGCGTCAAAAAATCTTACCTACGATTGCCACAATGCACATATAAATGTACCCCTTGGAGACTGCCC
This sequence comes from Agapetus fuscipes, assembly GCA_951799405.1. Classification (NCBI taxonomy): domain Eukaryota; kingdom Metazoa; phylum Arthropoda; class Insecta; order Trichoptera; family Glossosomatidae; genus Agapetus; species Agapetus fuscipes. Next base: position 5,465,558 of record OX637337.1, on the reverse strand, counting down.
TTCCCTTCCACAGGGCCTTCCTTATAAGGTCCACATGCTCGGGCTCAGTAGCGTAGAACTCTTCTCTGCTGAGGTGCTCCATCAGGGACAGGACCTTCTCCCGGTTGTACATAAAGATCATCAGCTTGAAAGCCATGTAGGCTTCACTAAGCATAAGGTACAACCTGAAAAAAAAACGGAAATAAAATGATGGTTAAACATATTTTATGTACATAGACATTCTTTGTTTGCACTTAAATTGCACCGGGTAATTTTGTTTACCACAGATGCCTGTACCCCGAGTACGAGTTGCATGTTTAGCAAAACTAGAGTAAAGTGAAAGTTTACGGAATATATTTAAACTTCGGTTTCAGTACCCCGAGTACGAGTTGCATGTTAAGCATACGTTTAAATACTTTCCAACACGCAACTTCAAACAACTGTCCAACTATAAACATGCAACTCGTACTCGGGGTACTGTACCCTTAGTACGAGTTGCAAAACTTGAGTAATGTAAAGTTTACGGCAATTATTAAAGAGTGATTTCCCCCAAAATCTGCCGTTTTTGTTTGTTTGAACTTGATTTTCTTCATCACTGTAACTCTTTTGCTAAGACAACAAAATGTAAGAAACAAAAACGGCAGATTTTGGGAGAAATCACGCTTTAATATTTTCCGTAAACTTTACTTTTCTCAAGTTTTTCAATTCGTACTAAGGGTACAGTACCCCGAGTACGAGTTGCATGTTTATAGTTGGACAGCTGTTGTTTGAAGTTGCGTGTTGGAAAGTATTTAAACGTATGCTAAACATTCAACTCGTACTCGGGGTACTGAAACCGAAATTAAAATATTTCCGTAAACTTTTACTTAACTCAAGTTTTACTAAACATGCAACTCGTACTCGGGGTACAGCTGATACCCATTATTATAAGCTATGTTTTTTATTGTCTAAAACTCACAAATGGAAATTCAGGAAACAATATTATTTATGTAATGTTACCCACACTTTGAAGACCTTTTTATCGCTATTTGTAATAACAATTGTTATTACCTAATTGTAACTCTTTGTCGTAACTCATCCTTCTCACTCCTCTATGGTTTTTGTCTTGTCAATTTTGTAACAGTGTCCTCTTGAACATGACGTAAGCAAGTCGAAAGTACTCGAGGTGAAATTAATGCTCAACTTGTGAAAATAAAACTCTGTGTTTTTTTTTATACTATTTCAAAATGACAATATTTAGATCACTAGACTTTCATTCATTTATAACTGCATTGTGTACCTACTGATTATCTGTGAAGAACGTACACTAGTAACATGCAAATATTTTTTTTTATAATTTATACTTTCTCATAAAAAAAACACCTTTTCAACCCAACATTAACTTGATCTTTATGCATTCAACTTATCTGGTAAAAGTATAAACGAGAAATATTGTTGACCGGTCCGTAGTCTAGTGCTTAATTAACACCTCTGTCTCGTAAATGGAAGGTTGAGAGCACAAAAAAATATACCATTTATATTTTCATATAATTATGATCTTCGCTGGGTGAAAAATTTATATACCTTTACCAAAGAGACCGGTCACTAAAGATCCATCCAGCCCATAGATAACATCCAGCCTTACAGCAGTTGGGTCTTGCTTGAGAATTGGCGCTATCTACAGCGACGACCAAGCTCGCAGAGTGCTTTGAGGTATGATACACACTAAAAAACAGCGCTAACCAAATAAATCATCCAAATATTATTATTATTATGCGAAATTATGTGTGTCTGCTTGTGGGAATGCGTTTAATATAAATCTCAAATGATACATATCTTTGCAACTTAGATTTATATTATCGTTGATGGAAATTTTAGCCTCGGCGTTAAACATGTTGTCCTACCCTTCTGCGACCTTCCCCACATCTTCTCCAGTGTGGTACAGATAGAAGATCTCTCCTCCAACTGGGAACACGGAGAGCATCCACCAGATGATGATGCGGTAGACCAGATGGAGCCAGAACACGAAGGAAATGATGGGGTACTCGTTGTACCACTGCCCGAAGAACTTGAACCAAAATACGTGTATGGAAATGAACCTCTTGGGATGGGTATCTTTCGTTGGAGCTATCGCCATAGTTGTAATCTAAAACAAATACTGAAGTCAGAAATGAAAGATATGTAATTTATGAAGCTGGTTAAGTGGGCCAGTAACCTGAAAAAAGCTTTCTGTGGACCTGCGAATGGGCCCACCCACCTCCACCTTCAGAAGAGGATTAGGTAAAGAAAATACTGCACACTAAGAAAGAATGAAATGAAAAAAGTATGTACCTAAGGACTTAAAAAAATGGTAGTTGATCTGTAATGCTGGCGGTTAAGGCTAAGGCTTTCAAATTGTGATGCTCAATTTTTAAAGATTGAAAGACATGGAGACGATTGCAGGGGGCTTTTGTCCAGTGGCGGACTGAGAAAGCTAAGATAGAAGAAGAAGTCATAGACTAAAAAATAGACTTACGTATTTCTTGAGAAAAATTGATATATAAGTGTGGTATCTTTTTATTTATTTTTCTATCAAATTTAAAAGCAAAAACAAAGAAACCATCGAAAAAAACACGTAAAACTTAATAAACAACTAACTGAATAATGCTATTGAAATGTAAGAGTTTTCAATATTGTCTGCTGCCTCTCAATGCAAAGCTGAAAATTGAAAAAATAAATTGGCATCGGTGGCTTATAAAAAAAAAAAAAAAAACAGTAATTACCCAATTATTACAAAAAAAAAAATGTAATTCAAGGTTTAAGTGGTTTTAACAAAGGTAGTAATTAGTACCTACTACTTAAATTAAAACACACTCGTCTATGACTTTCACTTCAAGATTATTTAAAAAAAAAATGATTTAAAGGTTGTTTGCTTACCTTTCATCTTTCATAATTACACATGAGTATGTAAAAAGATACCTGTCAAGCATTGTCTTAGATAATTGTAAAATATTTTTTCAGATATTTGTAAAAACTCTTTTGGAACGAGCAAATAAACCACATTATTTTATTAGTGATGGGCCGAATGTGGTTTGAACCGAATAGAAAGTTCCGCCGAATTTCGGTTCGGTAATAAAAGGTAAAAAAAAGATACTACTTACTTACTGTTGTTGGTTAGAAGAATACTAAATTTATTTCATTTTTGTTTCTATCTGATATCTATGTAACGGAGAAGAAGAAAATTTAATTTTTATAAATTTTTAAGTTCATGTTCAATTGTTCCTACTAAAATAAATGTCCATGAGTGAGTATTTAAAGGCCTAATTTTTATTTTACGGTTATAAAAGATACTTTGACATCCAATTATAACATTAAAAATCGTGAAAGTAGGTATTTTATTTTACTTTTTCTTACACTGAATGTTCGGCATTGAATTTCGGCCCATCCCTATATTTTATAAAATATTCTTATTTGGTTCTGTGAACAATTTAACATCATCTAAAATTCTTTTTATTCCCACAAAATAGGAGTAGGAACTGATGTTAATCAATATTTGTAATTTGTTTTGTTTTTGTACAAAAAAAACATCAAAGGAAAAGGGATGAAAATGGAGGAATTATTTTTTACCATTAGGTATATATTTAATGACAGCTCATTCTACTACAAATTATTATTGATGGAAGAAATTAAATAAGTACCTACTTGCCTTTAAAAAAAAATACTTATGTGAGTTGATATATTAAATTAATTTCATATTGAAATATGTTATCCATTCGTAGGTACTTAATGACACGAAAATACCTGTTAACCTGAAACGCTGGGTCTTTGAGTCATGCGTGCTTCTACCTATCCACTTATGGCTTGGAAACAAAAGGGCTCACTCAGTATAGCGTCAACACTCAACAGACTGAGGACATGCTAAAGAGCCATTGAAAGGAGGATGATGGGAATCAGTCTCAGAGACAGGGTTCCAAACCAGGAGATCCGTAGACGCACTGGTGTCACTGATGTCATACAGCGAGTAGCCTGCTTAAAGTGTCGCTGGGCTGATCACGTCGCAAGGCAAGACCATGAGAGGTGACCGAAAAGGGCGACCCAGAATGTCCAAGTGGGTAGCGAGGAGACCCCCAACTGAGATAGCTGGACGTCACCAAGAAAACTGCAGGCAGAGGATGGCTGAACACAGCAGCCGATGGACAGGAATGGAGAGGATTAAGGTTCTGTTGTTTTTATATAGGTACCTTACTGTTATTAATTATTTGTATTCCCCATACTGTGTGAACAAGTTGAAAATTAATGCAAGTAAGACGAAAGTACTGATTTTTGACAGAACGGATGAAAATGAAGAATACACGTTTTTGTTGAATGGTACGAAAGTTGAAATTGTGGATGAATTTAGATACTTGGGAAGTATGTTTGAGAAGAATGGAAAGATGACAAGAGAACTTGAGAATAGGGTGTGCAAGGGAAAACAAGTGGTCGGTGCAATAGGAAGAATAGCAAAGAACAAGCGATTGACGATGGATCTGAGAATGGCGGTACACAATGGCATATTGTTACCGACTTTGTTGTATGGAAGTGAAGCATGGACAGTGAACGATAGCGAAATGAGTAAAGTATGTACGGTGGAAATGAAGCATTTGAGAAGCATGACAGGAAAAACTCTGAGGGATAGAGTTAGGAATGAATGGGTAAAAAAAGAATGTAATTTGAAAGAGGATGTGAAAGTTAAGGTACAAAAGAATGTGATGAGATGGTTTGGACATGTGGAAAGAATGAATGATGATAGACTGACAAAGTATGTATACAAAGAAAGTGTGAAAGGAAAAAGAGGGAAGGGACGACCGAGAAAAGTATGGAGTGATCAGATTGAGGAGATTGTGAAAGAATGGGATATACAAAGTGAGCGTAAAAGAAGAAAATGCATGAAAAAGGTGATGGATATGAATGAATTGAAGGAGGTATGTAAGGATAGGAAAAAATGGAGGCAACTCTGCAGAGGCTCTGGCCACCCCTAGCGGAATGGCGACAGAGTTACAGTTACAGTTACAGTATACTGTAAAAAATGGTTTACTTTGCCAATATCACCCCTGTTTCATGGAAGGTCGACAAAAGTTACAGGGTTTATGTTAATTTGTGGTTTGAATTTTTTTTTAAGTACCTACACATGCAGCATTTGTAAGCGTGAACTAACACATGTCTGTGAGCATGCATGTTATACAAATTTTAAATGTTAATATATCTTTGCAACATAGATTATGGAAACCTTCTTAATTTAATCTAATCTAATCTAATCTGCAAGGATATAATATATCATTTAAGATTTATATGAAATGCATTCCTACAAGCAGACATGTATAATTTCGCGCTAACACATGCCGTACATTATAAAAACCCAATCTCAAATGAACATAAGCCATGCAACTCTTGCCGTCCTTCCCTGAAACAGGGGTGACTTTGGCAAAGTGAACCATTTTTTCTTACAAAAGCAGTTATTCATTATTAAAAAAATTCCAATAAAATATTTATTTTTTCATTACATTGAGTTTATTTAACATGTGTTCCAGGTATTTTCCCACATTGATATGAGTTAAAATAAAATTAATATAGACTGTATATTGTACATATATTATTATTTAAATAGCACAAAAATGATTAAATATAATAAATACTATCCATTTCTTTAAAATCTTCAGTTGATAGCATGTAAATGTTTGTTAAAAAAAGCTACATTTTTAAACTTAAATAATAATTAAAATAAATTTATTTTCATGGTTTAAATGCAGTTCATTTACTATATATCTTATCCATTTACATACAGAGCAAAATATTACTTAAAAATAAAACAGCTTGTACCCTATTCAGTACCCCTAAAGTAATCATACTAGTTAACACTGACATGACTGTATACTGTATATTGTTCTCGTATGTCTGCCATGTTATATGTATTGTGACGTTTTGGTGTCTCACTGTAAGTCATGTATATATTTGTTAAATAAATAAATAAATGTCTTTTTTTTCTGACCAACATGTTATCCTCATTACAGTGCCACCTCACACAGTCATTAACAAGCTGAGAGATTGAAAACTTTAAAAGAATTGAAATTTATAGGAAACATGTCTACATAGGTAAACGGATTTAATTAGAGTTACACTCACTGGTGAGATTGCGAAAGAATGGAGCCTGCAGAGTGAGAATAAGAGAAGAGTATGTATGAAGAAAGCGATGAATATTGAAGAGATAAAAGAGGTATGCAAGGCCAGAAAAAGTGGAGACGCATCTGCGGAGGTACCGGTCACCCCTAGTGGAATGGCGGCAGGATACAGTAAAACTAACAGTAACACTCAGAGTTAAAGTATGTTGCGCCATGAAATCGGTACGGGAGAGAGGTACATAAAAAATTATCACATTGTCTCCCCTGGCTGTAGCCATCTGGCACATATAGCTGGAAACTCTCCAACAGGGTGGGACAGTCAATAAAAACATTAACAATCTTGTGACAGAGTACTATAAGGGATCCGTTACGCTTAGATTTTAAGCTCCTGGAGCAACTCCCCATGGTTCATGAATTTAGGATAATTTCCATGTTTTATAAGAAAGTACCTCAGGAACTTTTTTTGGACATGGAGAGTAAAAAATCTATGGAAGTTTGTGTTTTCATTTACACTCACTGGAGGCGCTGTTAAATCTAAAATACAATTTTTCTTTTCTGTTTTTCTTCTGTTTCTCTTTCTCTTTTTCTGTTTTATTTTCGCTCTTTATTATTTTTTTAATTTTTGGACACAAACGTTTTCGACTACACAGTAATCATCATCAGGTTATAAAAAATTATCTAAGATAATTTTTAAAAATTCTAAAGAAAAGATGAATTTTCACCTGGTGTTAATGCACCAAGCATCCAAAATATTATATATGAAAATACAAAGATTAAAAAATGCCTCCAGTTAGCGTAAATGGAAACGCAAACATTCATACATTTTTTACTACCAACGACATGAAAGTGTATTAATTTTTCTTTAAACTAGGGGTACAGAATAAGTTTCAGTTACAAAAAAAATATTTAACTTTAACTAACAAATAAGATAAACAATATATGACGATTCTTTTTATACAATTTCAATACAGTATGGATATGTTCTGAATCTACCTATGACCTAAATGTGTTGCATGACAAATATTATACGTAAAAACATTTTGCTTGTGCTCATTTAAAAATAATGGAATAAATAAATACAAAATGGTACCTATGCAGGAAAAGTATTTGTATATTATCATTACATTTATAGCGTTTTACTGAAAAATATAGGGAAACTAAAACAGCACATCTAGTGAGCATTTAAGTTTCCTTAATTTTTTCGGTAAAGGATAAGTTGAGTTCAAATTTTGAGTTCATTTTTAGGGCTTATACAGGTAAGTGATGAACAGGCCCGGCTTTAGGACCTCTAGGGGCAATGGAACGAATTAAAACATGGGGTCTCCAAAATAAATATAAATTTACATTGCAATACATTTTTTTTACCATATTCAAATGAACAATTATCCGGCCCGTAATCTAGTGATTACAACATAGGACTTGTGATGTTAAGGCAGTGTGTTTAATTCCCGGCGAAGCACACAAAAAGATTTCAATTTTCAAATATGCTCTTCCCTGGACTTCGGAAGTTGATTACAGCAAATGGGTCTTGCTCGAGTATTGGCGCTTTCTACAGTGATATACATGCTTGCAGAGGGCTGTTGAGGTGTGATTCACACAAAAACAGGGCTCACCAAATAAATCATCCTAATATTTATATATTTATTAAAGGTTATTTGAGCCCATACGACCAAGACTTTAGAAATTAAAAAAATAACTAACCCTGAAAGAAATTTATGCTGAATTAATGTTTTTGAATTATTGTTGAATTAATTTGACACCGTGTCCTGGTGCGGGTGAACTGCTCGAACCATCTTAAATCCAGGCCGGCCAATGAATGATAGATGATGAAAAAAATTGGAAAAAGAAGGTATACAAATTGCCCCTCCAGTGCTGATTCAAAGACCATTCAATGAAATTGTCTTAAGAATCACATTCTACACAATCTGAGCTACAAAAAAATCGTTGGTAGGGTAATGCGAGAGTTTGTTTTAAATATTTTGAAAATCAATTTCCAGTTTTCATAAGACATTGGTCCAGTACATAATATAAAAGCATTGCTCATTTGAAATTACCTCTGATGGACATATAACAAACAAGCACTAAGAGACGAAATGGTAAACTGATTCATAACTTGAAGGTTAAATGTAAGAAATTCCTTCTATGAAAGAAAACCTAGAAAATCACACAACACAGTTTTATTTCTGGCAGTTTTTAAGGATGAGATTATTTCTCACAATAGACATTTTTATTATCTTGGCACAGATTTTTTTAAATATATCAGAAACTTATATTGTGTGCTAATCGGTAAACCAATTATGAAGCTTTAAAAAAATGTACGGAAATAAAAACAGCGCCTCTAGGGAACTTTTCAATTTTCATACTTTTTTTTTTGGAAAATAAAAAGCTATGGTTGAGAATCAATGTATGTAAGTAAACTTTAAATAATGTTAAAATTAAGTTAGTATCGACATTGAGAAACTATTGAGAATAGTTTTATACATAAAAGACTGATAATAATTATTAACTGAGCATTACCATATAGTTTTATTATCAAGTTACAGTTAATAGGCTTATTTTAAAAAAATTACATGAACAGTTGATGAACCAAATTCTAAATGTGGTTATTTGATGGATATTTTTGTCCATATGTATCATACCTGAATGTTTAGTAGTTAATTGGTGACAAAACAGTTTTAAATGCTTCAAAGATAAAATAAAAAGTGGCAAATTAAAATGGAATGGTTTCTAAAAACAGTTTGATATAATTCACAAATTTTAATTCTCATATCGTTAAGAGAATAATTCATAATTTTCTATAGTCATGAAAGTTATTTTTGATTTCTTACAATACAGCATTTTGATATTGCTTTTAACCGTAATCTATGCTACTGAAAGATGTTAGTCCTTTATTTTGTATGGCGAAAGAAACGGCAGCATTCATGAAGTCAAAATGTTCCCCAAACTGTGCGTCATTTTGATCAGGCGCTGAAAAGTCAACTTCTAAATTTGAGCTTCTCTGGACTGCGTCATCATCAATATTTCCATTTTCTGAAACAACATCTTGGAGATTCTCTTCTTCCTTCTCCATCTTCATGCTTGAATTGCTGTCAACATCTGCGGAATCAACGACCGAATCACTATTTTCTTCTACACTAACAGATTTCAATTCCGAGTTATCAGAATTTAAATTTGAAGTTGATTCAATGTTTGCAGGGGTTTGATGAGAATTCGGACAAGTGCACGGCCTCATCAATTGATTCCACTTTAACAATTGATTTGCGTTGCTTTCGTTTAAATCATTACTTTGAGCATCGTCAGAGGAACTTTTATCTGGTTCAGAATCATTTTGTGACGACGGGAAAGAGTTAGAAGGCATATCAACATCTGTATTATTCACTAAATGTGGATGCTGCAAATACTGATTCATTATTGCCGTATCAGACAGTCTTCTATTCCTTAATAAGCCAAACCTCCTGGATTGAAGAGTCTCAAAGTTTCTATTGTTTCTCATGTCTGTGTTTTGGTGGATACTTCTGTCATTGTTCTGGAGGCCATGGGCGGATATTGCCATAAGGATTCCTTCATTCTCCACTCTATTATCGGAAGGCAGGTTATCCAAGAAGTCTCCGATCTCTAGCGCCAAGTTGTGGTTGTTTTCGAAGGTCTGCGGGAGAGCGGCGACCAGCCAAAGGTCCAGGACGCGGTTTATTGTATTGTCAACGAAGCCCTTGGCAAGCTGAAATGTTACAAACATAAGATTTAAACTCCAAGGTAAAACTGGACTGTTAGTTAAGAAATAATTGAAAAATATTTTAATACTGCTTTTTAGAATCACTCTCAATTATTTCTTGAATGTTTTAACAATGAATCATAACAAATATATTGTATCATAACAATTATATACAAAAAATTATATTGACTTCTTTAATGTTAATATCAAATATGTAAATCCTAGTTTCATTTACCCATGATCTGCTAAGGCGGGTTTTGACGAATACGCAAAATTAATTCATCATCGACATTGGCGCTACAACCGAGACTGGCTCTTGGTCTCCTCGAGGAGTTGCCGTACCTTCCCCTCTCCATCCCCTCTCATCACCAATTGGTCACGCCCAGAGCTCACAAATCCCTTACCACCCATGGCTCCATCTCAGCTTTGGCTTCCGGACACTTAAAATTCATTCATTCAACATGTCTAAACCATCGGAATCAGCAAATGAACAGCTTATCCTAAATTGATCAATAAATCATTTGGGACGATGGACTTTGTGTGTACGATGGACTCAATACAATTTCTTATAAACAAAAAAAAATTGACTTTACACAACTGAGTAACTAAGGAAAAAGTTAAATGTTTACTTTGCACAAATTTGTGACATTGCCCTGCCGACAAAAAAAATGTTATTCCGAATATACCTATTATGAGTCCATTTACAAAACATTTTGAAGATTGATTTACCTGTCTAGCTTGCCAACGAGCAAGATGCTGGTCTGCAGTCTTAGGCGGTCTGGGAGGCACCAAGGTCACGGGGCTCATGGCCACGTCTCCTGACAGAGACTCCGACAAGTCTAAATTACTCTGAACATCAATACTACTGTTAATAGGAACTTTTTCATGCGACGCAATGTACTTTGGATAAAACAAAGTTGCGTCGCTGCACACAGCCAAGCTTGTCTCTACATTAATTGCATCGCTTTCACTCATTTTATCTGAAATATCAGAGTCCGCATCCAACAACAGAGGATTCAAGCTGCTGAAGTCTTGCTTGAACAAGTAATCTCCTAAAATCTCAAGATTCTCCTCAGCTTTTGACGTAATGTCAATATTGGGAGAGTCCATAGTGCATACGTTGTATGTCTTATCTTCTGGACTTGACGACGCTTCAGAAGAACAGCTCTCTTGTATCACTTCATCGCTGTTATTTTCTTGATCTTTTAGATGGTATCTCCCCTTAACTTGCCAAGCGTATCTCGCTTTTTTTAATGGTCGTTCCCCATCGGACATTTTGTCTTTCGTTTGTGACTTTTTGCTAGATGACTCACCCGAGTCATCGCTGTCCATTATTCAACAGCTCTGGGCAAACTCAAACATAAATTATTTCATTTCAATCAAAATAAAATCATCAATAAATCTGGCGTTGAAAGGCCTGGGTATGTACTCAGGTAATTTGTAAACAAAAACCCTTTGAACTGTCAATCAATGACAGCTAGTAATTAAAATCATAATAATAAAGTGAGACGACAAAACTTTGGGTGCACTCGCTATTTCACATCAAAGAATATTTTTAAAAATCGTAAAACGAATATACAAAGCCTTTGCATTTTATTAGCACATCACAATATCACAAATAAAAAGTAACTTTACAACAAAAAGCTGCACCCAAAATATTTCCAAATCCGATTGCTTCGTATCGATTCAATTCCGAATGCAAGAACACACACTGTACTCACTTTCTTTCTTTGTTACTCACTCGATGTAAAAAAGAGACAGCGCAATAGACATTTGTCTGTTAACTTTACGAGTAATAAAAAAATACTGACATCTATTATTTACTAGCATAAGCTTTTTTGCAAAGTTTTTAACAACTTTTTGTACTATTGCCATCTATAGCGTAAACGTAATATTAGTTTAAAAGCTTCATTACAAAACAGTAAAAAATAAAGAAAATTCTGAGTACTGCCATCTATACTCAATTTTATTCATTATTTTAATAGCGCTGTACATAACAAAGTATTACGCTACAAAGCTTATAATTAACAATCACAGATGGTATTGTGGTACAAAATTTCAACTTCTAAATTTGATTGGAATTAGCATTATGCTTATTCATGAATTGTGTCATCACTAAACAAAAAATCTAAACTCTTTTCCATATCCTTTTTTTTTTAAAGTAGGTACATACCTACCTACCCCGAAAAACTGGATGAGATGAAAAAAAAAGTAATCCGTCTCGAATCCTAATAAGAGGATGCTAACTATTGAACTAAATAAATAGTGCTTACTTACAATATTCTGCTGTGGATGTTGGGATTTGAGTAACTGACACCAAACTGCAATTGAGATCGGATTTACTTCCTTGTGAGTGCTTGTTTCATTTTTCTCCTTGTAAATGTGACACTCCAGATAGCTCGAGCTGGGATGACTCAAAAATGTGATGGAAAAATACCTTGCAGTGAAATACGAACTAACCAAGTATATATACCTATGTATCTACATACCTTAGTAAATAATTGTACTAACTTACAGCTTAGTAGGACTGACGTGAGGTTAGATAATAAAAGCATTACATGCTTTAGTAGTTACCTACTGGTATTTAGGTATTATTTTCTTCCCCTTCTTCTTATAGTTTTTAGACCTACTCATATGTTTATTCCAAGTTAAGCACTTATTCAGTTTTTCCTTCAAGGTATCGATGTACTCTTTTTCACGATTTTTCTTAGATAGCAATAACTCAAAAAACATGAATGTTGGGAAATCACGTTTGAAGTTCAGACAACCAGTGCAACTTGTATGGGATGAAAAAGGCGGCCGATGTTTTATCTCGGTCATATTCGTCCAAATTGAACGGCTGTCGCATTCTACCTATTCTTCTCGCATTGTTCTTGCGTTTTATTACAAAATCTCGATTTTCCCAATTTTCTCTTTATTATTTTAAGCGTGTATATCGCTAAAATCTTTTCTTCCATTGAGAGTCTCTGGTTTGTGGCAGGTTGCATAACGTCAGTGAGACACACTTGCAAGTGAAGCACGTAGGTAAGCGGTAAGTAAGCAAGTACTTGGTGTTAGTCAGCAGTATACACGTAACACGACACAGCGGTGCATTGACTCTCCACCGCTGCTGGGCATCACCTTGAAATGCACTTTCACCGCCATCGGCTCCCACTGATAAGTAGACACCATTACAGACAATATTATGGCCGATCTGTAGTCCAGTGGTTAGTGCTACGCATTCTTAACCAAAAGTTTTCAAAGTACCTATTTCTTTATTTATTTAGCAAACATATCTGTACCTTAGAGCATAAACAACGGTAGTCACATTTAGTAAAATGTGCAGGAGACGAGTTTTAGTGAAAATGTGCACTTTTATAAAACCATCATAACTTCTAAACTAGACGAGATATTTTTGATCTGTAAAAACTGTTTATCTTCTTTTATCGATATTTATTTAATGTGAAGTAATGTGAACAAGGTATGTGGAACTTCCGTGGTTTATGCTCGCATTTATATGTGCATCCCATATTTATTACACTTGATATCTCAGTAACTATGAGTCCGAGGACTCCAATGTTTTTACCACTTATAGAACAGCTAATTGTGATAATTTCTGCATCATTAACTCAAAAACACAAAAAAGTGGACTTCCGTTGTTTATGCTCTAAGGTACAGATATACAGGACTGACAGTGAAACACCATAACGTCACAATACATATAACATTGCAGACATAATAAAACAATACACATATACATTAATCTACGCATCCATACGTCGTTCTAATATACATACAGACTCTGATAGTAAGCGATCCACACCAGTTGTAAAATATATATCCAGGTGTGGGGCTGAGGGGCCAGAGTATTGAGAAGCGACAGCGCACGCACTACCCAAGACTGACGGAGAACATTGGTTCGGCAGGCGGGGATCGTGAAAAGATCATGACTTCTTGCTCTATTATAATTGCTGGGGGCGTAAAGCTGTAGAATCCGTTCCAGCAGTGGCGAGCAATCAATTTTTCCACGAAGTAAGTTAATTATGAATTTGAGAAGGGCCATATCTTGTCTTAACTCTAATGAATAGAATCCGAGGTGACCCTGAAGAAACTTTGTGGGGTGTAGAAAGGGATAATACCCAAAGTTGCTTTTATAGAGTGTTATGTTATTTTAAATAACATATTATAAAAAAACAATCCCGAAGTGTGCAGTGTGTGTTTGTGGGCCGAGCGGAGCCGAACGGTCACGGAAGCGGCCGAACTGCACCGTATGAACTAATCAGGCCGTCGTTCGTTAGTTCCCGGCAAGATGTCAACCGACTAAGACGTCAGCGACCAAGCACCAAGCGGTGCAAGAGGGGGCACTACAATGGAGCTCCCTTCCCCCCCATCTACTTGGACTTCCTGCCAGCAAGGCACCCGCCTTGTGGACCAGAGGCATAGGAGCGCCCACCCAGGGGCTTCCACGTGTGGAGGCGTCCGCCTCGTGAACCGCCGCTAGCCTGGGGCGCTGCCCCAGGCCTTCCGTTTAGAACTCCAGCCAACGGAATAGGGAGTGTTCTGGTGACAACCTGTAGGTCTGGCCAATCCCTTATTTCCCCTTTTCCCCCCATATTAGTACAGTAATAAACCCTTATTTGTTCATGTTAACTTTATCTTTTAATTATAAAACCCTTCCCAAAGTACAAGTGAGCAACCGAAAGAAAGACCCCCACGCCCTGAGAGTGATGCTGATGAGAGCTAGCCGGATGTAAGTATCCTGAAGATACCTTTCAATCTAAACATAACAAGAGGTGCCTTAAAAATATTTTTTGCACCTGTTCTGTAAATCAGAATATAATAGAACTCATGAACTCATGAACTATTGTTACGGACAGAACAATATTATGCCCGGTGTGTAGTCTAGTGATTAACGCTACGCACTCTTAATCATAAGATTACAAAGTATTGTTACGAATGTGTAATTTTACTTGGGTCTAAATAGAATATTCTGGTAAATTCACGCATGTTCCAGTTCCCAATGTTTCAAGAACCATCCTTATGCCATGCTGTAAAAAGGTCAAAGCTGTCTGTAGCGTTAGATTTGTATCGCAGCTGTCGAGCTAATAAGTAACTTAGCGACCATGGTGTAAAGTTAACTATGTGAATGAATCAAATGTGAAAGAAATCTTAAAATAAATTTATTTAATAAATTTATTCCACACGGTTAATTAACCGAAGTTTTGATTAAATTGAACCCTTAAATCATAACAGCATGTTCTTCGCTGAGTCTTTACACTATGAAAATTCATTATTCATTTGACAAATTACTAAAGAAAACAAGTCTCGAGTTTTATGATGTTTTATAATTTATGATTTTCGAGTTTACCTGATGATGGTCTGAGGACCAAGAACTTTTATAATTACTATTGTGCTATTATTTCCTTGACTTATAGGTTGGTATGAGGCTGACCACCCATACTGTAAAAAATGGTTCACTTTGCTAATGTCACCCCTGTTTCAGGGAAGGTCGGCAAGAGTTGCAGGGCTTATGTTCATTTGAGATTGGGTTTTTTATACTGAAGGTCCACATGCGGCATGTGTGAGCGCGAAATTATGCGTGTCTGCTTGTGGAAATGCATTTAATATGAATCTCAAATGTTACATATCTTTGCAGCTTAGATTTAGATTGTGTTATAAATACAATCGATAATGGTGGAAATAAAGCAGTGTTGTTAATTAAGAAAAAATATATTCTCTTTAGTCATTTGTAAAATTATAATTAATGTGCCTCATCAAAGACCGTTCATCAAAGGTGCATCCTGTGCTACAGTTACTGGATTTAACTTGTGTAATGGTGCTTTTTATAGCAACGACCAAGCTCGCAGAGGGTTCTTGAGGTGTGTTCACAAAAAAAACAGGGCTCACCAAATAATAATAGTTTTTTTTTATGGCTGTATAAGGTGATAGATGATTCTAGCTTTACACACACCTTATGTGGATTCGTTGATGCAAAAAAGTCGAGTGCAGTTTCATGTACAATTTACTTACTAAAAAAAACAACTCACCACTTATTGACTTTCTCTGTCTGAGCTTCCGCCACTGTCCTTCAACGACATAAAAAAAAAAAAAATATGAATGGAAAAGCAATCAGTATATTTTTATTTCATAAATTAACAAACGAAACGATATTAGGTACAAATCTGTTACATTTAATTCAAGATATAATGAAAAACTAATTTTATGTATGTACCTACCTACAAACTCTACTCAATCTTACCTTTAAAATTTGTTATCTTATGAACCCCAAGTAGCTTCCCTCCATCGCGTAAATATTTAAAATATTTAGGAAAACTAAATCATTCACTAGAGGTGCTGTAGTATCTTCAATACATTTATATATATTTTTTTGCGATCGAAGGAAGTTTACACAATGTTTCTTGCTGATTTTTTTTCAGATGTTTTCAGAAAATTTCGTGTTTTTTTATTTAAATTTTATTTAAAGTAAGTACTTTTCTATTGAAAACAAAAATAAATTTTAATAATTTAAGCAGGTATATTTTTTCAACAAATTCAATGAATTTCCCTTCTAATAATATCAGGTTTGTTTTGTACAAAACATCATTTTGTCGATGTAGGTAAAAAAAATCTTCCTAGAATTTCTATACACCATTTTCGGGTTATTTGTTCTGCAGGAAAATTTTGAATGCATAGGTACTTTTCTTTCGTAAAAAGTATAAAATTTATATTCCTAGACGACTAAAAGTGTTTCAACATCAATAATTAATAATTTCTTGAAAAAAAAATGTGTCGTAAATTACTGAGAAATGTATAAAAAATCTCGGTAGTAGGTACTTAAATAGAATAAAAAAAATATTATAAAAAGCATTTCTCATTTTTTTAAATAATTAATATAATTATTGTGAATAAAATTATGTAAAAACAGTGAAGTCGGAACATTTTTGAATTCAGAGCTTTTTTTCTCGGCGAGCGTCGTCAGTCTTGTATGGCACTGCCCTCTTTTTTTTTTAATAGATTTGTGAAGAGGAATGTAATTCACCAACCTATGTATTCTGCCTGGCCAGAAACAGAATGAATATTTTTTTATTTAATTGTGCTATTAATGAATAATTACCCAATGACATCTGTTGAACTAGGGTCAAAGTTATGGTCAAATGACCCAGGCGGGGATCCAATCAATGTTATTCTATTCCAAATACGCTATGGAAAGATCAGCACGCTTGGCCCCTCGGCCATATCACCGACAACCAATAACAAAATATTTGTACCTATGCTTTTTAGCTAGCAACCCAGCCGGGTGAAGACACAATATTGTCTATATGCCAATTCACGTGTGGACCTCAAGCAGTTTAAAAAATGTTTTTTACAAAATAAGTACCTACCTATATTTTCAATATTATATTATACTTACATATTTACTTAGATTTTTTTTGTAAACACGCCTATTTCGCCGAACAAAGCATTTTAAAATATTCAAATTTTGTTCCACGAATTTCAAATTGTAAACAATTCCTGTAGACTTAAAATAAAGTGTTTGAATTGAACAAAATAACAAAACAAATCTCAATGGCCTTTCTTTTGTTTTGAACCAAAAAAACAATCTTTTGAGACAGCCATGTTGTGTAAAAAAAGTTCACAACACGAATATTATACATACAATATTATACAATATACCAAAATACAATTAGTAACCATAATATTATACTCGTATTGTAGGTATAGTGAATATTGTTTTGAAAAAACTGCATCCCGCAGCTTGTTTGATGACAACTGTTACCTACATAAAACATCAAATATGATACGAATTCGAATTTACTTGTTCCTCCCTTTCTGTTAGATACTAAATACTAAATAGTTAATCAAAAGGTCCATCCAGCCTTACAACAACGGGGTCTTGCTTGAGAATTGGCGCTTTGTAACGACGACGACCAAGCTCGTAAAAAGGTCGATGGCTCAATTGGTAGAATGCTTGCATTCCATGCCGAGAGCAAGGGTTCGATCCCAAGGTGTACTCAGCCTTCACAAGAAATGATAACCAGCCCCCGGGAGCTGGGAAACCCCAACTTCAACTGATAATGGTTGGTGTGAGACCGGCCCCCTTACCCGTAAAAATAAATAGGTCCCGAATCGCCACATACGACCCCTTCGGGGATAACGCAGGCAAGAAGTTACACTTTATGTGTAGCTTAGTTGCGTTTGCGTTTGTAAGGGTGTTATTCACGTACAGCAAATCCTAGGCTCATCCATCACAAGAAGTGAACATTCCGAATAAAACGATGAGCCGTGGATCATCAATATTTAAAAAAATGAATTTTTCATAGGAAAGAAGATACGCTTATTTGTCAAAAAGTTGTTTTAAAAGTGTTTTTTTTTTGTTTAAAGATAAAAAACCATTAAAAAATGACTAAACGAAATGTGACTAAAATTCCTTGGAAAAAAATCCCTAGAAAGAAGTTACATTCACATAAAATGTACACAGATTGGAAGTACTTAAATTTGTAAGTATTTTTGGTAGATAAAATTATCATAGGTTCCATGAAAACATTCCAAAAGGGAAATAAAATACTTGGTTAAAATATCTTTCGAGATATTGAGTTAGAAGAAATACGAGTATGTGAGTATTGCTACGAATGTATAAGTTCATGTTTATGTGTTTTTATAATTGAGTGTCTATGCGTATTTACTTGCTATAATTATTTATGTGCGTATGGACATAAGTGTTTCATATTTTGTACCTTGTACTTCTCGTGCTCTTTCGAAAGGGTGCTTCGAGAGGCGTCTCGTATGGTCTGGAACATGCGAGATTGGGCCTTGGTCGTATATAAATACGGGCGGCGGTCATGTGAATCATCAGTGATCCATTAACGCTCAAGCCGTCTAATCTAATCTAATCTAAGTTGCAAGATATGTTACATTGGAGATTCACATTACATGCATTTTCCCAACCAGACACGTACAAGTTCGCGCTTGCACATGCCGCATGTGAACCTACAACATAAAAACCAAATTTCAAATGGACATACACCCTGCATCCCTTGCCGTCCTTCCCTGAAACAGGGGTGACATTGACAAAGTGAACCATTTTTACAGCATGGGTGGTCAGCCGCATACCAACCTATAAGTCAAGGAAGCCGTGAAGCCGCCAATGCAGAAGTTACAGAGTGAACCATATGCAATCAATTTGTTAACAAATAAAAACTGCAATTTTATTAAAAGTGAACTCGAAAAAAAGACAATATTTTGAAGAACCACTCCTTTTACAGTCTCTTCCATTCCTCCCTGTTAGCTGTTTTATTTTAGCCACTGTCTTCCAACAATTCCCTGAACATCATCCAGATTCTCCTCAGCAGTGGTCTCCACACTCCTCGCTTAGACATCTTTGGACATCACTTTTCATATGGGTCTTAATATATTTTTTTGAGACTGACCACCTGTTGTCGAAAAAATGACATTGTTGCCATTGTTGCCAATGTCATTCCTGTTTTAAGAAGTCATCATGCACAGCTTTTGTAAAATAATATCTAGTAATGATTATGCTGAGACGTTATTTATGTTAAATGATTAGTTTTTTAAGTAGATGATAATGTTAAATAAAGTTAAAATAATAACGCACTGGAACGACCTTGAACTTTCTACCAATATCTAGAGACAAGCCGAATAGACCTTTCTGGTAGAACAATTAGTAAGCGTAAAACTGGTCGAATTTTAGTGGGAGACAGAGTTGATACAAAGCAGTCAGATAGACAGCTGTAGGTGACTATAAGTGGAAAATAAATTTCGTTTCAACATAAATGGACAACTTGTCAAATAAATCTTCAGTTTTTTTTAATGTCAATGAAGAGGTGGCTGGTACTTGTAAGTTATTACAAGTACTCTGATGGAGATTAGGTACCCATGTACACCTCAAATGGTAATGTATAGATGCAACTTAGATTATGCACCATTAAGAAAGAACAGTATCTATACTTGCCCTTCTCTCGTGTAAAATACGGACGCTTACTGTCAATATTGCATTAAAAGATTAAATAATCATGCTGATTATTGTGAAGCGCCGTTTCGTAAATGTTGTCACTGCAAGGGCACTGAGCCATGTGGCGTAAAGGTGAGTCTTCAGTGCCATTTTAAAATTGTGGCAATCTCGTATCCAACGTCATCAGGAGACAAGTCTCTTCTGTGCTAAAGAGGCACAAACTGTCAGAAATAGTTGTCGTCTGAGATCGCAGATTATAATATGTATCTGCATAAAATGAGTTTTTACGATTTATCAACTCGTAATAAGTTGCAGAAGCTCTGAAAAATCAAAAAACACTAATGGTAAAATACACTAGTTCGTGCCTCTTCACCGTGAGAGAAATGGGTCTCCTGATGACGTCAAAATATAAGACATCGACGAAACATTGAGAAATCTTCTATACACCACTGTTTGTAAAATCCGCTTGTAATTCCGTATAAAATGTCGACCGTACCTAATTTTAATCATTTAGTTATACATTGTCCAAAATTTCGATTTCAACGAAACGTTATTAACTCTACTATGGAATGAAATGACTTGAATGTTTGTGAATTGCCCTGTAGAAATTTTCTCATTGAGTTTCTCAGTACTTGTTGGTATAAATTATTATTATTAATATAACAATGGTATTAAGGCGTGAATGAAGATTTATATTGCGTAGAGTAGAGACTCGTAGTTGGTATCTTGTACCTATCTTATTACTCCTAGCTCTGTATGAGTAGTATACAATCAAATACGGCAATTTAGGATTTTTTGGAAAATGTGTTGAACTTATGGTAACACAGAAAGTGTCCTTTTATGTTTTTTCATGCATTTCCTAATTTTCCGAAAAAAATGCTAGAAAACCGTCTTTGATTTTGGATGTAACAAATATATATTATACACATGAATGGGTCACAATATATTTAGATAGAATAATGACAAAGCAACAAGAAAATCCGCTATCTATAATCTAGGTTTCAAAGATGCATTCACATTGAAGATTCACCCTTAATGCATACCCACGCATAAGTTCACGTTCACCGATGCTACATTGGGACTTAGGTACAGATGCCTGTGGAAAACTCAAATAATTTGAAATTGACACAATGTCTGCAATTGTTGCTGCTTTTACCTGAAATGGGGGGGGGGGGGGGGGGGGCATTATTAAAAGTGAACTAACATGATGAAAAAACATGAGTTAAAGCTAAAAGAAAATTTCTGCAGATAATTGAAGAATTTCCGTTATTTTATTGTGGTGTTTTAAGTCTGCCTGAAGTTCTTTTTAAATAAAATAAAAATAGCAATCATCATCATCACCATTAGTGCCATAAATCTGAGTGACTCTTGGCTTCCTTTATCAACCGCTGCCAACGCTGTTTATCCAGCTATAGAAGGAGATTATTACATTTGCAAAATAATTTACACCTGTCTTACAATTTCGATAAGATGGAAGCTACATTTTATCGTTCAGAGAACTATCGGAACTATAAGGACGCCGAAGGACATTTATTATCTATAATCTAAGCTGCAAAGATATGTAAACTTTTAAGGCTCATATTGACGAAATGAAGACGAAAAAGAACTATGCATTCTTGCATGACCTGTTCCACTTATCTTTAAGATGTTCTTTCTCTTTCTTATGACGTCATCACCGTGATATAACGTTGCGACGTTCTACGAACAAAGTGTGCAAATTTTGTGTAATAATCTACTGACCACAGATAGAATGAAATTATTTCGAGAACGTGAAACAAACAGAATAATAATTAAGAAAACCCTTATGAACTCTTGTCGCTTTGATAATGGTGGGATAACGACGAAAGCGCTAGAGGAAATAAATCAACTCGTTGTACCTACCAGTAGGTACCTACTAACTCGAGTAATAGTACATAGATTAGCTTTCAAAATTTTTTGGGGAAAAAATGGTAAAAACACATACTACCTAGTACCTACCTCTCGTCGTGCTATATAATATTATATTTAAGGATATATTCCCATTTGGGATTCATACTACATGCATTCCCAAAAGCAGACACGTATTAGTTCTCGCTTACACATGCCACATGTGGGCTTACAACATAAAAACCCAATCTCGAATGACATAAGTCCTGCAACTTTTCCGACCTTCCCTGAAACAGGGGTGACATCGGTAAAGTGAATTATTTATACCAGCATGGGTGGTCAGCCTCATACCATCCTATAAGTCAAGGAATCAACTTTAAAAAATCAACAAAAATGATCCTAGCACCAGTTTTACTTTTAACATTCACACGGATGACATGACCATTGATTTGCGTGCCTTTAAATGACCGGTCCGTAGTCTAGCGGTAACTCATCGGACTCGTAAATGGAAGGTTGTAGGTTCGAGTCCCTGCTGAGAACATTGAATATACCATTAAAATATTCAAATATGCTCTTCATTGGGTTAAAAAAATTATATACCTTTACCAAAGACCGGTCATCAAAGGTCCATCAAGCCTTACAGCCATTGGGTCTTGTTTGAGAATCGGCGCGTTCTATGGTGAATATCAAGCTTGCAGAGGGCTCTTGAGGTGTCTATCTATAATCTATAATTTAAGTTGCGAGAATATATTAACATTCAAAGCTCATATCAAATGCATGCCCATAAACAAACATATGTAAGTTCGCATTTACAAATGCTGAATGTGTACTTACAAATTAAAATCCGAACCTCCGATGAACATAAACCCTGCAACTTTTGCCGACCTTCCCTGGAACAGGGGGAAATTGGCAAAATGAAACATTTTTAACTGTTTGGGTGGTCAGCCTCATACCAACCTATAAGTCGAGGTGTGATCCACACTAAAACAGCGCTCACCAAATCAATCCTAATATTATATTACTATTCTTTTATTGTATACATTCCTTGACTTATAGGTTGGTATGCGGCTGACCACCCATGCTGTAGAAAATGGTACACTTTGCCAATGTCACCTCTGTTTCAGGGAAGGTCGTCAAGAGTTGCAGGTGTATGTTCATTTGAGATTTGGTTTTTATATTGTAGGTTCACATGCGGCGTGCTCAAGCGCGAACTTGTACGTGTCTGCTTGTGAGATTGCATGTAAAGTGAATCCCCAATGTTACATATCTTTGCAACTTAGATTAGATTAGATTATTATTATTATATGTACGTAGATCGCTAGTAGTCATTCTATTTACGTGTGTTTAATGACAAGAAATGATATAGTTGTAAATGTGTAGCCTTCGCTTCGAGAATGGGCAGCCAATTAAAACCTCAGCTAAGTCAGCAATTAATTCTAATTGATTTTTGCATGCATTAAAACAGCAAAACAAAGACATGAACGAAACGTTAAAACACATCGTCCAGCCAGTGCTTGTTTGTCTTATCTAACATTTGATTCAAATATGACCTTTTAATGAAATTGTCTTAAGAATCACATTCCACACAATCTAAATTGATGGTAGCGGCAGATACACCTCTACGATCCCGGTAATGGTTAGATCTGTTCAGAAATAGTGATCCTGCGTCGGAAAGCTATTGTGTTTCTCCGAAAACACGATTATGTGAGAGTTATTTTATAAATATTTTTAAAATCCACTTCCTGTGTTCATAAGACACATTGGTCCAGTACACATACAAACATTGCTCGAATGTGAAATTACCTCTGATGGACATAAGACAAACAAGCACTAAGGCAACATTCAGAGCTATTCACAACACGTTTGATCCGTAACTGATCCATAGATCATCGTTTTTTTAGTATGGAAAATTCACGTTAGGTGTTGGTTGAGCCATGGATTTGCTGTGTGTGAATAGCAACGATTGTTTATTATGTGGGCCTTGGTATATTTCATTCTTCTCAATTTATGCAAATTTAGACGTAACTTGCAAAAACGAGTGAAAAAAATGCTTGTTTTTTGCTATTGTTCATAGTTTAGTGCTACATATAAATCTGTTTACAAATATTCATGAACGTGTTTTCGAGGAAATCGGAAATTCAAGTTTAATGTATGACAGCCTTGTGTTTTAAAAATCGTACATACATAATTTTTGGTGTTTTCAAAATGACCAATTTTGCCATAGTGTGATAAAATAACATAGGCAAATACGGATTGATCTATAAGATGTAATCTAAGTTGCAAAAATATTACACATTTTAGATTCATATTACATACATTACCACAAGCAGACACGTGAAGTTTGCGCTATGCCGCATGTGGACCTACAACATAAAAACCCAATCTCAAATTAACATTAGCCAGCCTTCCCTGAAAACAGGAGTGGCATTGGCAAAGTGAATCATCTTTATATTATGGGTGGTCAACCTCACCCATTAATACCTGCCTTGTCGCAAAGAAGGCTATATTTGACAATTAGGGTTTTTCGACTTTTGCAAAAGTGTTTTGAAAGCGTGCTTTTGCAATGACGGCTCCAAAGGCATGGAACCGACTGCCCCATGTGATTCGAGAGATCAGCTTTAGCAAGCATTTAAAGAGACGTCTAAAGACCGATCTGTTTACCGAATTTTTAGGGCACCTTGGAGTGACAAATATCACAGGTAAGGAGGCCGGTCAACCACTCAGTTGAACGTCAACCACTTCAGTTGAAGTATTCTTCAGGGGGTTTCTCAGCTCCCGAGGGGGCTGGTACTCATTTCTTGTGAAGGCTGAGTAAACCTTGCCGATATTTTATTTTGAGTTGAATACGAAACGGAAAATCATTTCTTACACCCTCAGTGGGATTTGAACCCGAGCTCTCGGCATGCAATGCAAGCACTCTACCAACTGAGCTATCGAGAGCCGACGCACATTTTGAATGCACCAAATGAATAATTTTATTGCATTTTTTTTGCATTGGAATATTGCAATCGGAATTATCCGATGACATAATATTTATTTATTTCAATCGACTAGAATTTTCGTTGATGTAAAATCGAGAACCGCAACAGCTTCTTGTGCAAGCTTTACAAAAAATAAAGTTTGAGAAGGAGTCAGCCAGGCAATGATAGCGTAGTCAGTTTAAAGTGAACTGCCGATCGTATGGGTCGTTCTTAGCACTGGACAATTTATATTATAACCAGCGCGCAGTCGATCCAGTCACTCTTACAAAATACCGGAAATATTTCCAAAGAAAGTGACAGCAATTACGACACAGAGTATTCACTTAGCAACGCTACCGGCAAACACAGAAGTTCTACAAAAAAAAACGTTTTTCTACTTGTTTTTTTAAGTTTGACTTAGATATTATAAACGCATTTATCTTTAAATATTTTCTGGTACTTAAATTATTTAAAAACATTGTGTAAAATAGTTGGAAATTTAAAAACGAAAGTGTAAATAATTGTGTGTTTGTGAGAGTTTGAATAAATATATCGAAATCATGAATGTAAGTATTGATTACATATTTAATTTAATTTAAGTTCAAAGTTTATGTTTTCTCTTTTGATAATTTTACATATTATAGAGATAATGACGCGAGTGGATGTGCATTGTTGAACAATTTCTTGATTTTGTGTTAATACTTTACGAATAAAATGCATGCAGTTTTTTACCTTTAATGTTTGAAAAATATTGTAAACAAAACAGTTAATAGGTAACATAGAACGCATTAATTAATTGTACCATTTTTTTACGTGTTAATTTGCGTATTTTGTTACAAAAGAAAACCGAAACCTTGAATTCACTACACCTCTGCAGCGTTGACAAAAGATAATCTATTTTGTAACATATATGGTTCACTTTCCAATGTTACCCTTGTGTCAGGGTAGGTCGGCATGAGTTGCAGGGCTTATGTTAATTTGAGATTGGGTTTATAAGTCCACATGCGGCATGTGTAAACGCGAACTTATTGGAATACATGTTATATTATTAATCTTAAATGTAATATATTTTCAACTTAGATTATAGATTGTAGACAGTTAGACTTTTAGTACGAACATTATTTTACTGATGACATTGGTATGGGACTAAGGTACAAAAGAATGTGATGAGATGGTTTGGGCATGTGGAAAGAATGAATGATGATAGACTGGCAAAGTAAGTTTTTTTAAAGTTTACAAAGAAAGTGTGAAAGGAAAAAGAGGGAAGGGACGACCGAGAAAAGTATGGAGTGATCAGATTGAGGAGATTGTGAAAGAATGGGATATACAAAGTGAGCGTAAAAGAAGAAAATGCATGAAAAAGGTGATGGATATGAATGAATTGAAAGAGGTATGTAAGGATAGGAAAAAATGGAGGCAACTCTGCAGACGCTCTGGCCACCCCTAGTGGAATGGCGACAGAGGTACAGTTACAGTTACAGTTACAGTATTAGGTACCGGTTTTTTAAGAAAATGGAAAATCTCTTTTTTTAATAGATAGGTATGTACATACACTAAAATTGTAGGAAATAAATGTAAATTTGTTTGTTCCTTTTCAATATGTTTTGTTGTTTTTTGATGCCACAGCTTTTTGTTTTTATTTTTCATATTTAATACTATAATATTACGAAAAAGACAAGTTTTAGTAACTATTACATGTGAACCATTCACTTGAAATGTTGAACCAAGGACAGCTTTTAACCTTCTCGCTGTTGAAACTGTTCTCCCTTGAAAGATCGTCGAAATGCTGCAAGGGTCTACTGAGATACTGCATTGACCCGGTTTATTAACATTTTAGTGTTTTGAATGTCATTTTGAGCTCTTCATTCTTATGCAATTCGTTTTTCAATATGCTTTATAGATTGATATTAGCCTGACCACCCATACTTTAAAAATGCTTCACTTTCTCTCACAAGCTCCTCTTGTTTCAGTGAAGGTCGGCAAGAGTTGCTGGGCTTATGTGCTCTTGAGTTTTTTTTTATATTGTTAGTTCACATGAGCGCGTTAGTTCACATAAGCGCGTATGTGCTTGTGGGAATACATATAATTGATATAATTTTGAGACCGGTCCGTAGTCCAGGTGGTAACACTTCGGACTCGTAACTGAAAGGTCGTGGGTTCGAATCCTGGCGGAGCACAAAAAATATACCATTTATATTTTCAAATTTGCTCTTCGCTGGGATGAAAAATTCATAAACCTTTACCAAAGACCGGTCATCAAAACGTCCATCCAGCCTTACAACAACTGGGTCTTGCTTGAGAATTGGCGCTTTCTACAGCGACGACCAATCTCGCAAAGGGCTCTTGAGGTGTGATACACACAAAAACAGCGCTCACCAAATAAATCAGCCTAATTTATAAAATATTAATCTTGAATGTTCATATACAGACCCGCCACTAAAGGTCCATCCAGCCTTACAGCAACTGAATCCTGCTTTAGTATTGGCGCTTTGTAGCGACGACCAAGCTTGTAAACACCTCTGCGGCACTACAACGAGTATCATAGATCCCTAGAGTCTCTAGAATCTAGGGAGTCTCCCGCACAGGATTTCTTAAAAAAAAAAACTTACAATATAGATTATAGACATGTGGTTACCAAGCTTCCAAATATTATCCTTAGAAAACCATGACCGTTGTCACTTTTACAATTCATTATGTTAAAATTAATGGTACCTACCAAAATACATCGATTTACGAAAATTGTTGTGTCAATAAAAAAAATTCGATGCTTGAATTAATATAATGTTTGATAAATTGATTGAGCAGCTATCTGAAAAGAATAATAGAGTTAAAAAACAATATGACGTGCTTATGTGAGAGCTTGTTTTGACGAGTTAATGTATTCTGTCAGAACGCCTTCGTAACTTAGGGACTCCAAAACCTGCGTTCATTTCATAAATATTGTTTTTATATCGTGTGTAACTATCATTTACATGTTCTGTACCCTTAGTACGAGTTGCAAAACTTGAGTAATGTAAAGTTTACGGCAATTATTAAAGAGTGATTTCCCCCAAAATCTGCCGTTTTTGTTTGTCTGAACTTGATTTTCTTCATCACTGTAACTCTTTTGCTCAGACCACAAAGTGTAAGAAACAAAAACGGCAGATTTTGGAAGAAATCTCGCATTAATATTTTCCGTAAACTTTACCTTTCTCAAGATTTGCAACTCGTACTAAGGGTACTGATATCAAGTCTCAGACGTAAACCAATAGACTATGATAGGTATGCAACTTCTTGACGTGTTGTTCCCAAAGAAGCTACATTTGGTTAGTGGAACTTTTTTATTTTCAAAGATCATGAGGCTGTCTTTACGCCAACGACTTGACTTAAAGTGGAGGGTTTCCCTGCTCCCAAGAGAGAAGCTTCTTGTTTCTTGTGTACTTAGATATGAGTTAGAAGCTAACACTAAAGCAGGAGATTATATCTGACCGGCGAGGTTCAAACCCTAGAAACTCAATCGTTCTACGAATTAAACTATGAAACGGATGTAAAATATTTTAAGCATTTTAGTATGTGCTTGAAACTTTCTTACATATTTTGTAATACATAATATGGTGTGTTTTCCCAAGACTAAATTGCCAGTTTGCATGACGAATAGTTGCAAAATTTTAAAAGTAGGCTTACCCAATGTAGGTATGTATTTATTACATAGAAGGTGACATAATACGTATTCTGAAAACCTTACATAATCTTGCAAATATTGTGTGTCATTATAATCACTGTATTTTTCAATAATTGCAAATGATTGAAATGAAATGGTTGATCTGTAATGCTGGCATTTAAGGCTGAGGATTTAAAAAAAAAACATTTTTTGTAGAATATGTTTTCTAGGTTTTAATATTTACTGTTTAATCGTTTAGTGTTTGTTTGTTGTATAAACATTATTGTTATTAACTGTTTGTAAAAAATGGTTCACTTTGCCAATGGCACCCCTGTTTCAGGGAAGGTCGGCAAGAGTTGCAGGGCTTATGTTCATTTGAGAATGGGCTTTTATATTGTAGGTCCACATGCGGCATGTGTTAGCGCGATTTTATACATGTCTGCTTGTGGGAATGCGTTTAATATGAATCTTAAATGATATATATCTTTGCAGCTTTGATTTAGATTTAGATTTTAGAAAATTGATGGAAAATAAATTTGCAGGGATTTACAGACTCGGTGTCTGCTGCATCTTAATTTTTGGCATGTCTAGTTTTTTGAGTAACTACTCTAAGCGAACGGAGATCAAAAATATTCTCCAAATGTGTTAGAAAAAAAAACTTGTTGTGTATACTATTTTTACCTGTTGGTCAACATAGCATAATTCTTATTGATTTTTAACACTTTAACCATCTTAAATCATTTGCAATTACGTATTTAAAAACTGTACCAACATAACAACTCGTCTCCTTAGTACTAGTTTGTCTTATCTCCAATAGAGGTAATTTCACATGAGCAATGTTTGTAATGTACGAGTATCTTAAACTAAAAATTAATTTGAAAAGTATTTAAAACATTAAACAACTTTCACATGATCTTGTGTATTTTGTTTATTTTTCTTTCTAGACCGGTCGATGGCTCAGTTGGTAGAGTGCTTGAACTCCATGCCGAGAGCTCGGGCTCAAATCCCACCGAGGGTGTCAAAAATGACACTGGCACAGTTTACTTAGCTCTCACAAAAAATGAGTACTAGCCCCCTTCAGCTCAAGTGGTAGAGTGCCAGCCCTCTTACATGTAAAAATAAAAAAAAGGTTTCACTCACCACATGCGAAACCCTTCGGGGTTAACGCGGCAAAAAAGTCACGCTATGTGTGTAGCTTAGTTGCGTTGCGTTCTCAGTTCAAATTGCTTACAATGTAATCTAATCTAATCTAAGTTGCAAAGATATGTTACTTTGGAGATTCACATTACATGCATTTACACAACCAGACACGTACAAGTTTGCATTTACACATGCCTCATGTGAACCAACGACATAAAAACCAAATCTCAAATGAACATACACCCAGAAACTCTTGCCGTCCTTCTCTGAAACAGGAGTGACATTGGCAAAGTGAACCATTTTTACAGCATGGGTGGTCAGCCGCATACCAACCTAATACATTTTATAAATCAATAAATAATAATATCTATGGACAACAAACAGAAATCGAATTCCAGTTTTAATAAACCCTAGCCACTAACATTACAGATCAACCGCCAATTATTTTATATTCCTTAATTAAGACAATTTCATTTAAATTTCATCTTTGAATCAAATGGTGGGTAAGACAAACAAGCACTGGGGGGACGAAGTATAGATTGTCGCCATCACAGCTGATTGTCGCTGCCGCCATTGTTGTCGATGGTTTTTCTTTTGGACATTTGCGACACCTACTTGAGCACGCGGGTCACGTTTTAGCACCGCTGAGAAAATGTTGACAGCCCTAACCTACATACGGATAACAACTAATTAACCCGCACTCATGATGATTATCTCGGCATTTTAAACATCTCTTTTTGCACAGCTTTGCATGGGATTCAAATGATAATTAATATTAAATGTTTTAAATATACTTATAATAATTTTTATAGATATACTATTTTATTTTCCACTAATGTTTGATGGCTTAATTTTTCTTAAACAGCTACCTTCTGAAAAAAATCAACCGCAATCTAGCGATGACGCTTTGCACGCGTAAAAGGAAGGTCGTGGGTTCGAATTCTGGCGGAGCACAAAAAATATACCACTTAAACTTTGTAATATGCTCTTCTTTGGGTTAAAAAAATCATAAACCTTTTCCAAAGACCGGCCACCAAAGGTCCATCCAGCCTTGCAGCAACTGTGTATGGGATATTTTTGAAACCAGCGAAGAACATCCTGAAAATTAAATGTTTTTGTTTTTACTTCTCTGCGAATCGAGCACACGCCTTTATGATTACGAGTCCATTGCGTTAACCACTTAACTACAGACCGGTCTAACATGTGGTCAATTTTTGAGTTGTTAAATTGTCTGATCTGAAATTGGCGTCAAGACAATATTACCCCTGAATATTCTAATGTATACTTTCTTCTTGCAGTTGGGTCTGTGCATAGTCTTCCTCTGGTCCATGGTCATCCTGGCCTCTGCTGCAGAGACTCCTCGTCCCAAGGTGGCAGACGACACCCTGGACATGGCGCTGAGCGACAAGAGATACCTGATGAGGCAGCTCAAGTGCGCGCTCGGAGAGGGCCCTTGTGACCCTGTGGGAAGGAGACTCAAAAGTAACAAATTTATAACAAATATACTTCTTACTTCTTCTCCTAGCCCACAAACTTTCAAGGTTCAGCGCTTCCCGCATCATACTCCTCCACAGGCCCGCATTAAGGGCGGTTCGAGCGGTACAACCGAACCAGGGCCCCCACACTCAGGGCCAACAAAACTCTTATATTTTTATTAGTGCCCAAGGCATTTGTGACCTAAGGGGTCCCCGATGACAGACTAATAGAAATTAGTTTACAAGCATTACAACAAAATATCTTTGGGGTGTAAGTTTTTTGAGGCATACGCTACCAAAGGCCCCCCCAAAAGCTAAAAAATATTGTATAGAAAAAACTTCGAACGTACTTTTTTTGGGAAAGATATAGCATATTGGGGCATATAGGGGGCCCCGAGATTTACCCCGCACCAGGACCTCCAGAGGGGTTAATCCGGGTCTGCTCCTCCAGGACGCTTTGTTTTGTGCTTCTTCTTTCCGTGGTACCCTTGCTCCCAAGACTTCCACATCGATCTTAAATCGTAACCGATGAGAGGTTAAAAATGGATTATATCAGATGAGAAAGTATGTATAAAAATGTCAAAAAACACAGAGTGTTATTTTCATAAGTTTAACATTTATTTCACCTCAAACACTTTCCACTTGCTTACATCGTTTTCAAGAGTTACAAAATTGGCTAGACAAAAACCATAGAAAAATGAGAAGGATGAGTTACGGCAAAGAGGTATAATGAGGTAATAAGAAAGACGAAGCAGCAGGAACCTGAGCATTGACAAAACTATAAGAATATGCTTATAAATTTCCAAGTATTCAAGGGCAATTAGTGGTCTGCCCTTGCACTTGGACCTTAACACCGCTATTATTGAATGAATGGTCATTTTCGATGCAGTGGTCCGCTTACGAATAACAAGACAAACCCCAAAGGCAAAGCCTCACAACATAAATTTAATAAAATCATCATCTAATTTACCATTTTCATTATGCTCACAGTATAATTTCGCAATTTTCAAAATTATGTTTCATGAAGAAAAGTACGTCTTCTAGTTTTTCTCATAACTTACAATTTCTCATTCCAGGCTTGGCGCCGCTCGTCCTCAGAGGCGCTTGTCCGCAGTGCACTCCTCAGGAAACCAAGCAGATCCAGAAGACGCTGGGCTACATCCAGAGAAACTACCCCAAGGAGTGGTCCAAAGTAGTCCGACAATACGCCGGACTCTAAAGTACTCAAAGCAAATGTATCCTATCATAGCAATAACTTCAATCCTATTTAATCTCTTCGGAAAGTCAAAATTTATAAAAATTAATAAAACAAAAATTGTATCAAAGTTTTTCTTCACAAGTTGAGTTATATATATCTCGTGCGTTTTCGGAGTGTTAAAACACCATTTTCAAGGTATTTTTTTGCTTTATTAATTTAATATGAGTCTACTCATGTTCATTGAAATTTGTATTTTTTTTAAGATTCATAATTCTGGAGCGTGAACTGCATACAAGCAAATGATTTGTTTTCAATAATATTTTTATGATTTATTTCGGATTCACATTTTATGAAATTGCAGTTAAATTTATTTTAAAGTAGTTTTTTTTACAAATCGAATAAATAATTTGGTTCACTCTGTAACTTCTGTATTGGCGGTTTAACGGCTTGGGCTTTAAAATGGACCACACAGAAGTGACATTCTATTTTTCTATTTACTGATCTCATTTTGTAGAGGTAAATGATCTGTATAGAACCAAAGCTGGCAATGTTAGACTATTTTTCGATGATTAGTAAAACGAAACATAGAAAATATATTTTTTGTTTTTCCATTTTTTCATATCATTTTAGAAAAAAACCCTTGTTTTATCATTAAATACTGTTCGTTTCTACAACTCATAGTTTTAAACTTTCCTTCAAATACAAAAAAAAAATATGAACAAGCCAAAAAAATCAACATTATGTACTTTTAAACATCATATTATCTTAATTAAACTGCATTTAAAAAAAAAAAAATTGCCTCTGTGGAGTGCTCGCTTTTGATTCTTATCAAGACATCAAATTTACAGATTCTCATAGTCGTAAAGACTCTTTTCAGTTATATCATTTCATACCATTGGTTTTTATTTTATACTATTTGTTATATGTACTAGAGCTAATACAAAATAGGAAAATCATAACTTTATACTTATGTTAGTTTTACAAATCCAGTATAAATAAAAATATATATCCAAAATTTATTTTTAAATTTAAAATATAATTTTATTTTAATTTATTCATTCACAGAGCATTAAATTATTTTCAGTTTTCTTTCAATGTTTAACAAATGTATGGCATTCTTTACTAGGTTTAATAAACTCTTTTTAGGTAATATATTTTTTCACGAGTTGTTTTATTTTGAATTGTTACATTTTCGATCTATTGGACTTAAATAATCTATAAATTTATTGTACTTTTTTTACAATAAATGTTCACCCCTTGACTATTTGGCTGCTTCATGGGATCTCTGCCCTCTCACACAAAATACCACCTTTTGTATACTTATGTATTTGTATTACCAGAAAGGTCCATTTGACTTGTCTCTAGACATTGATAGAAAATTCAAGAGTATACCTGTACATCGTTACTTAATTATTTCTACATTATTTTTAGTATTATCTACTTACCCACTTCATCATTATAACACTTATGATTATTTATACTTATGTTCTTAATAATCATGAAAGTATGAATAAGCATAATTTATTACGTAGATCTTGAGATTTAAAAAAAAACGTTAAGTATATTCACAAAACAACTACAAACGGTTTGAATAATGTTTTCATTTACACATTGCTTTAATGTTTATAATCATGTTTGAGGATGAAAAGAAAACATTACAACAATCAAATTTACAATAATAGCAATTTCTAAACCAAAAATACCCGCAGCCCTTCTAGGGCGGAAATTGTGTCATAAATAAGAACACCCCTTCTCGTACTAGCTGATATATTATATTATTTACTTCATATGAATACCTATGCCTCGTTCCTAGGCGCGGCAAGTCCTAATTTTGTATATTTTTAAAAACATTTGCTACATTTTTTGCATAGGATTTTTTTAACTTTTTTTTGTATAGATTTCTTTTTAAGGTTTTTTTTTTTTTTTTTTCTTAAATGTTATTTATTATTCGTATTCCTTGACTTATAGGTTGGTATGAGGCTGACCCCCCATACTGTAAAAAAAGGTTCACTTTGCCAATGTCACCCCTGTGTCAGGGAAGGTCGGCAAAAGTTGTAGGGCTTATGTTCATTTGCGGTTTGGATTTTATTTGTAAGTACACATTCAGCATTTGTAAGCGCGAACTACTCGTGTTTGTTTGTGGGCATACATCTGAGAGCTTTAAATGAGTATATCCTTACAACTTAGATTATAGATTATTAAAGATGTATTTTTACTTCTAATTCTTTTTACTTTTTTGAAAAGTTACTTCTTTTTCGTTTTTCTCAGCGTGTCAATCTTGCACGGTGACGTTTTCAATTTTTTGTACTCCGAAACGAAGACCTCTAGTTAAAAAAAACTAGGCTCTCTACCAACTGAGCTATCGACTGGGATTGTCTTGTAGTTTAGAATTTTACAATTTGGAATGTTATAAAAAACATTTAATGAATAAAATTTTCTTAAGTTGATTTGATAATTCATATGGGCTATCAAACGAACACTGTCATGAAATATTTCTCCTATTTGTACAATTCTCGGTATCAAAACCCTGTATAGATTAACTATGAATCCAAGAAAAAAGGGGAAAAATATATAATAAAAAAGGTGATATTAAAACTAAGAATTATATTAATTTTTAATATTGCATAAAGTCCTTAAATTTTTAATATTTTAAGTGAAGTGTGCAGTATGGTTAAATAAATGTCAAATAAAATAACTTAAATATGACCTGAAGTCCCTACAAAATCTTTCAAAAAAAATTGTGGATTTTGAAAAATAAAAATAACACTAAATACCACGCACGCTACACGATAGTTGTTGCAGCAGATATGAAAGCGTCATGTTAGCTGAATAGACAAGATAGTCGGTCTGTTTTTACACAAAAATTTGAGAAGTATTTGCAAACTCTGTAGGTTTTTCTTTTTTTATTAGTTTGACCTCTTTGTTGGTTCCTCGTGCCTGTTTTGAATGAAAGATTTATTCAATTTGCAAATTTATTGTCCAATTGGAGTTACCACAAATATAAACTATTCGCCTCGTATATTTGCGTAACAATAATTGTGTTTTATAAACAATTAACGTTTGAATAATAGAGAGTCGGTTGCGTTCTACCCACCGCAATTATTTCCGGAAACAGACAAAATATATAATAATTGTTATTGGTACAAATTATCACAACTAAATTCATAGACGAGATTGTGTGTGCCGTCTATATTATGATGGTAGGTATATATCTTATTTTAGTTTTACTTATAAAAAAAGATCCGTTTTTGAGTTTGTCGCATCTTAAGAGCCCTCTCCAATCACAGATTAGATATTTTATAAAGCAGTGGAGCGTCTCTGGCGGTCAGAAAACATTCGTCTTTGAAAATACATGTTTTCTATTCAATTGGAAATGGCCTAAAATACTCTTCCAAAATTGATTACATACTTTTATTTACATTTTAAAATCATGTAATTAATAGAAAGTATCATGAATTCTTGAAAGAAAAAATAATATACATGCACTCATCGATATATAAGGCACTGGGGTGGAAGTCTCATTACCGTGGTAATTCTTACCTACCGAATATCGGTAATATTTGTATGAAGACTAATCAGCTGTTCACTTGCGGCCATCTTGG
The DNA here is from genome assembly GCA_951799405.1 of Agapetus fuscipes. Taxonomy (NCBI): domain Eukaryota; kingdom Metazoa; phylum Arthropoda; class Insecta; order Trichoptera; family Glossosomatidae; genus Agapetus; species Agapetus fuscipes. The sequence continues at coordinate 5,429,924 of OX637337.1, read as the reverse complement.
ATTGACAGGTCTTAATACTAATATTACCGATATTCGGTAGCTTAACTTATTAACGTAGTGATGAGACTTCCAGCCCAGGATGGGCTAAGACAGAAATGCATCGATCCATATAAATTGAGCTAACGCGCTTATTTTAAACAAAAACTATCGATTAAGTCTAACGTGTCTCTCTTCATCACCTACCTAATATGCAAAAAATACTACAAACAAGAACCGGCAATTCATCTGTGACAGCGAACTGTACCTAATTCTCGACGCGACAAAAAAACTGGAAGCAGAGCAGTGCTGGAATTTGGTGAGTCCTCTTTAATAATCCTTCTCTCTAATCCTTATCCCTGTATGGTCTGCGACTCTGGTAAATACAGTCAGACAAACACCATTGAGCAGACAGTAATGCCTACAATAAGTCAGTTATTGAGAAAAAAAAACAGTTCATAAGTCAGGAATGCAGGTAGTCAGACATTCGGTGAGTCAATCACTGTCATTGATAATATTGTTATAATAATTGAAGGCCTGAGTTTCTGGATTGGACTTTGGAAACCACAAGGCAATTATTGGAGAAAGTCTATAGTTAGGAGATGCTTATGAATCTATAATTGATACTTAAATTAATTAATATAAATTCCAAATAAACCTATGGATAGATAATAACCTCGTGTATAAAATATTGCTCAAACTCTTCTTAATCGTACACATAAAACAATGTATGAAAACTATATCATTCACTAGAGGTGCTGTGGTATCTTCCATATATTTTTATATTTACGCGGTCGATGGGAATAAACGCAATTATCTAGAAAATACGACTTTTACTTCTGGAGCTTCCAATTATTATTTATTATTTAATAAATTTCTGTTCTAAAAACGATATGCTACTAAGCTATACATAAAGTGTAACAACTAGCCGCGTTCTCCCCGAAGGAGTCGCATGTGGCGAGTGGAACCTTTTTATTTTTATTTTTACAGGTAAAGGAGCCGGCCTTACGCCAGCCACTTCAATTGAATCGCAGATTTTCCAGCTCCCGAGAGGGAAAAAAATACTTCAGGCTTGGAAAATACCTATTTGAGTTTAAATATAATAAGTTTGAATTTTAATATAATTTTAAATATTCCGGCCGATAGCTCAGTTGGTTGAGTGATTGCATTCCATGGCAAGATCTCGAGTTTGAATCCCGCCAAGAGTGTTTGATTTTTTTTCCAGTTTTGATGTTTATTTCAAGCCCAAAATAAAATACCAGCAACGCTTACTCAGCCTCTTCAGTACCAGCTGGGAAACCCCCACTTCAAGTGGAGTTGTTGGCATCAGCCCCCCTTCCTTGTAAAAATAAATGGGTTCCACTCACTACATGTGATCCTTTTAATCGGGATAACGCGGCAAGGAGTTAATTTATATGTGTAGCTTAGTTGTGATGGGTTGAAATACAATCTGACACATTTTGATGGAATCTAGAAATGAAAATTATTTCGGATTTTCATTTGCATAGCGCGAACGTACTCATTTTTCTTACCTGTAAAAGCAAATAGAAGCCACTTGTCACATTAATGCGAACCCCTTAGGGATAACGCGGCAAGAAGATTCACTATGTGTACAGCTAAGATGCGTCATCATAATAAGTTGGTATGCCAACTTATTCAATAATGAAAAAGCAAGTACAGACTGACCACCCATACTGTAAAAAATGTTTCACTTTGCCAATGTCACCCCTGTTTCAGAGAAAGTCGGCAAAATTTGCTCATTTGAGGTTTGAATTTTAATTTTCATGTACACACGCACCACAAAAACATCAAATGAATGATGCGAAATCGAACTCGATACATTCTGATCGTAAGACTTGAATCTCACCACTGTTCTAAAGATATTTTCAGCATATTGTTTGGCACGAAAATAGGGATATTTTAATTTCAAATTGCTTTACATTTTACTAGGGAAATTATTAAATAAAGGTTTCCACGAAACTAACTGCCAACAAAGTACATACACTAATTTCACATTTTTACCACAATACATTCCACACAGCCTACCGACAAGGCCTGTATCCCAAGAATAAAACTTCACGTTCACATTCAATCATAGCGTTTTACTAAAAACTGTATGGAGACTGAAAAAGCGTGTTTATCCAGCGTTTTGTGTTTCTATATATTTTTTAGTTTAGTGTTTTAGTTGAGTTTTAACGGAGTGTTTTATACTTGGGGTGATGATATATTTATATAAGAACTAGATAGGCTAAGAAAAAAATACTTTGAGAATTAGGCTGACGCACTTATTATACACAAAATCCAAAATTTTCTATCGGTAAACTTCCAACTGTCGACAGGTATGTTACCTAATCTGAATCTTATCTAAATCTAAGCTGCAAAGATATGTATAATTTGAGATTTATATTAAATGCATTCCCACAAGCAGACACGCGTAATTTTGCGCTCACACATGCCGCATGGGGACCCACAGTATAAAAAACACTATCTCAAATTAACATAAGCCCTGCAACTCTTGCCGACCTTCCCTGAAACAGGGGTGACATTGGCAAAGTGAACCATTTTTTACAGTATGGGTACCTAATTGGAAAAAAATCCATATAAATGGCAAACTGGATATTTTCTAGACGTGCCAACAAAAGGAAATACATGTTTTGTAAAAGTGGACGTACACAATGAGGCCGGATCATTTTTGAATTCTGAATTTATCATATAGTTTTATTAAAATAAATTCATCTCTTGTGAAAAAAAAACAGTGTTTCATTCTCCTGAAGACGTCGGCTACGTCTTCAGGAGAACCTACTAATAATGTAAGATCTCACCGAACGGTTCGTTAAATATCCGAAAATTAATATAATTGTCAAAATGTCAAACGACCGTAATTCTAACTTAAACCTAACCAAATCAATATGAATTTTCACAGTATTAATGCACATGCCATAAAATGATATATTTGTATACTTTCGACATGGCGTCAAAGGGTGGTGCATCATGTCGTTTAGAACTAAATCACATTCATAGGCACTAAAATCGTGTATTGTAACCATGGAGAGAGGTTTCTATAGTAACAAAATAATAGAATTAAAGACTGGTGCATCGTGTCGTTTTGAACTAAATCACATTTAAAACCACTTTATAGAATTATTACCTCTATGCCCTACAACACTAAAGTCATGTATTATAACCATGGAGAGAGGTTTCTATAGTAACAAAATAATAACTTTAAAGACTGATGCATCATGGCGCTTAGAACTAAATCACATTTATAACCACTTTATAGAATTTAAAATCAAATTATTTTTTATTAAACGTTGTTTTATTTTCACAATAATATTTTGAATCTCGAGGACTTTCTTTTTTATTTTATTTTGATCTATGGTTTGTTCTTAATAATTTTTTTTTTTTTATACATCACTCTTGATAATGACCTGAATATTGAAGGTCGAAAGTACTCGAGATTCAAAATATTATTGTGAAAATAAAACAACGTTTAATAAAAAATAATTTGATTTTAAATATAATGAATTTTCACTGTGTGAATACACAAACCCTACAAAATCTACTTTATAGAATGACTACTTCCATGCCCTCGACAACACTAAAGTCGTGTATTGTAACCATGGAGAGAGGTTTCTATAGTAACAAAATAATAGCATTAAAGACTGGTGCATCGTGTCGTTTGGAACTAAATCCCATTCATGGATGTATGTACAAAATTTATTTAGCGCCTTTTATGACAGTGTGTCACTACAAAGGCGCTTAACATGGCCATGCCATGGAATTACTACTTCCATGGGTGATGAGGTAAAGTTGGAACAATAGAGAAATATAATTTCCATACAATCCACACCGCACCTGGTTGTGCGGAGCGACCAAAGGGTAATTAAGCCGAAATCGTACTCGGGTTGCCCGATCGGCCGCTGATTTATATACAAACATTTCCGCCAACGCAGGATAAAACTTTAAGGATATCGGCTTCGGTGCGGCGAGGGAAAGTGGAATGGGCGGCAACAGTTGCTTCAGTCATGAGAAACCATTCTTACAGCTAAAAAAAAAGGAAAATTCAAGGATTTCAAAACGTGAATCGTTTCTTTTTATTTTACTGTATCGTTCCCTTACTGCTTGTTTGTATTATGTCCATAAAATACGCAACTAAGCTGCACATATGTGTAACTTCCGAAGAGTTTCCATGTAGTGAGTGTAACATATTTATTTTTACAGGTGAGGTGTCTAGCCTCTCACCAAGCACTTTCAGTTGAAATAGCGGCTGGTTCTCATTTTTTTGTAGACTGAGTACACCATGCCGGTTTTTATTTTGGGTTTGAAATGGACACCGAAATGGGAAATCATTTCTTACACCCTCTGTGGGGATCAAACCTTTGCTCTCGGCATGGAATGCAAGCACTCCACCAACTGAGCTATCGACCAGCAGAGGTAATTTCACATTAGAAATGCTAGTTTGTGTACTGGACCTATGTATGTGTCTTATGAAAACTGGAAATTGGTTTTTAAAATTTTTAAAACAATTTTCACATGATCGTATTTCACGTTTTTTTTCTTAGCTCTGATTGTGTAGATTGTGAATCCTAAGACATTTTTATTGAAAGGTCATCTTTGAATCAAATGGTAGGTAATTCAAACAAGCACTGGGGGGACGGTACACCAAAGCCCGGCAATTATCATGATGATAGATTCGACCGTTCTGTAGCCTAGTGATTGACGCTACTGACAAGTAAACCAAAAGACCCTAGCTCGATTCCCAGCGGACGATCAAGTTCATAATTGTGAAGACTTCAGGGGAATAAGAAGGAATGTCAGTTGAAGAAAATTATGAGAAAAAAAAAAAAAAAATCGAATTTGTGGTTATTGCCTGTCACAAAGAACCGGAAATACCGCCATAAACTGTGATACCGACTGTTGTTGCGTAACAAATTTGGCCGAGCTTTAGATACACACAAATATCACTAGATTTTACTTTTTTTCTTCTCATCTGTGCTTACATTTCTTGTTTTTCCCTAGTATTCTTCAATTTTTTTTTTGAAGAGAATCAAGAGTACATAATATGAGGGATGGTTTACCCCCACTGGTATTGTATTGTTTGGAGCAAAGGGCTGTGTTAAGCACCTCGTTTGTATTCCCCAGGAGGGCGCACGATATCTGTCATCTCATCTGAAAGAACAACTGTCGCGCCATCAGATAACGGTTATCGCGGCTTAATTACTTTCCAAACATTCTAGAACTAACTTTTTAATTCTTGGCACAGTCGGGATTTCAAAACTGTTTGGTAGGATTTACAGGTGTAACAAATAAAACAGGCATTTTGATACTTCAAAGGTAAAATTGAGTACGTGACATTGATATATTTAACCAACAAGGATTTCTCAAATAAATGCGTTTTTTCCCTATTTTTTACGAAAGAAAATACAAAAATAGTGTGATGATCTTGTAGGTTAGAAGTTTGTCATGAGTTTTTCTTAAAAAAATGTTCACTTACCATGAAAAGTTACACCCAATAAAATGTTTTATCCACGATTTCTTACGTCAGCGCATCAGCTTTTTTTCTTTTTTTCTACAACCATATTATTTTTACAACCATTTGATTTTATTTGTAAGTACACATTCAGCATTTGTAAGCGCGAACTACACGTGTTTGTTTGTAGGTATGCATTTGAGAACTTTAAATGTTCTTAAATATATCCTTGCAACCTTGATTAATTATAGATCATTATCAGCAGTGGCGAAGGGTGCCATACAAGCCGATTCCCATCGGTTTCCCGTTTAAAATGAGGCAAAAATGATAATAAAGTAGACTGCATGGTTTCAATGGGGAAAAATACGTATTGTTTTTTTGGTTTCAAATGTATTTTTTTACTTTGTGCCTATATTTTTTAACTACTTTGTTACATCATTTTAAAAGGGAAGCCGATGGGAACCGGCTTGTAAGGTACCCTTCGCCACTTTAGATAGATATACTAGTGTAGTAGTAAATTGATTCACCAAAATTTATGTACTCTTACAATAATTGAAACAAGAAATACTAACAACAGGTTTATATTTGAATCGTAAAACTGCAATGAGGTAGGAAGTTTTTGAATTTGAAACTTTTTTCTTCTGGAGAAAACGTCAGTCTTGTGTGGGACTGCCATCATAAGCAACCTTTAATCTGTAATCTAAGTTGCAAAGATATATTAAATTTCAAATGCATATTAGATGGTGCATGCCCACAAACAAACGCGTGTAAGTTCACGCTTTCAAATGCTGCACGTGTACTTACAAATTAAAATCCAAACCTTAGACTCACAAATCCAATCTCAAATGAACATAAGCAAAGTGAACCATTTTTTACAGTATGGGTGGTCAGACTCATAACAACCTTAAAGTCAAGGATCTATAATGAGTTTTCAATAATTGAAAACAAACCCAAAATTGATAATCAAGCACGTGCCTATATTTCATATATATAGAAATTTACAATTCATGAAAAGGCAAAATATACATTTCAATAATTTATTTTGAAAACATCTTGCTGAAAGAGAAGCTCTCATATCAGTTCCACGAAGCGTCCTTTTATTATTTTATATGGTACACCGATTCGCGAAACCCGAAAATCCCCATATCATATTTGCATATAAAATTAGGGTCCTCTATCAATTTGACTCCTTTTTCTACTTTAACTGGTTTGGGGGGCAAAAAAAGCTCAAGAATTCCATCCTGTCTAATAAACGTAACCCTTATCAAGTCGGAGCCTTCCCACGTACAAAGTTTCACATGACCTCTTATTTTTTTTTTACTTTCTTTATATAAATACATTATCTGCCTCAGAGGATTCAGTGATTTCCCTGGAAATTAACTTCTTCTTTTGAATATATTTTACTCGAAACCTTTACCGTTTATAAAGTTTTCTTGTGATAAGAAGGAAGGATTTTACATGATATTAGTATATTATATTTTAAATTAAATTGAGTAGTAATTTTGTGTAGATTTTTGTTCAAGCAATCTATGTAAACCTATGTATCTATAATCTAAGTTCAAAGAGATATGTTAACATTTAAAAATCATATTTAATGCATGCTCACAAACAGGCACGTGTAGGGTCGAGCTTAGAAATTCTGCATGTGTACTTACAAATCGAAATTCAAACAATGAAAAAAATCGATATACATATGTGAAAAGAAACAGTGTTTAATTAGATTTATTTTCTAAAAATATGTATAAAACTATCAATCGAAATTCAAAATTTTAAATGAACATAAACCCTTCAACTTTTGCTGACCTTTCCTGAAACAAGGGTGACGTCAGCAAGGTGAACCATTTTTTACTGTATGGATTATCAGCCTCAAACCACCTATAAGTGATGGAATATAATGTAAGATCGGCGCTTTAACGAAATGTTTTATGTTAATATAAAGGCTTTGAAATGGGGTCGGTACGTTTTTTACACGGATGTTTGAAATTTGATTTGTTTTCGACGGGAAAACGTCACTGTTATGTAAGTAATTAAATTTTCGCATATTAGATGAAAAGTCCGGTTGATAGCTTAGGTGGCAGAGTGCTTGCATTCCATGCCGAAAGCTCGGGTTCGAATCCCACCGAAGGTGTCAGAAATGATTTCCCGTTTCGGTATTTATTTCATACCCCAAAATAAAATACCGGCAAGGCTTACTCAGCCTTCACAAGAAATGAGTACCAGCACTCTCGGGAGCTGGGAAACCTCCACTTCAACTGAAGTGGTTGGCGTAAGGCCGGCCCTCTTACCTGTAAAAATAAATAGGTTCAACTCGCCACATGCGACCCCTTTGGGGATAACGCAGCAAGAAGTTTCACTATATGAGTAGCTTAGTTGCGTTTTTGCGAAGTTGTGTCATAGAAGAACTTAAATATTTATTTAGTGACGTAGCCAATGCCTTCAGGAGGCACCCTCTCTGCACGACGACTGAGAATGAACTGATTTATAATAACACAAATCACTGCGTACCCTGAGACGGAGATAATAGTTAACCTTTGCCTTAGTAATACAGCCGTTTAACGTAATACCTTTTTCTCATTTTTAAATGTGCTTACTTCATTTTTACGATCTTGAAAGAATCAAAGAGAAAAATAGCGATGTGTAAATGAATCGAAAGTGGGATATGGTAAACAAAAAAAATGATTGAAAGGAATGCAAAAAATAAGACGTTAATTGCTTGAAATGAAAAAAAAGAGTACAAAGGTACAAAGTACCTGACGATGGAAACATTGTTTCCGAAACCGGTCGTACATTATTGAATTTTACTCGCCCCGTAACCTAATACAAGTTGTTTTTTATTTTTTTTTTTTTTTTTTTTAGAAAGAGAAATGTTAAAAAAAATATAGTTATGAATGAGAAGAAGAAAACAAAAAATTCTCTCTTTTCACCTGTCCGGTTTCTGTCCAAATCCATTATCTGTAATCTGGGTTGCATAGATATATTACATTTGAGATTCATATTAAATGCATTCCCACAAGCAGATAGTATAAGTCGGCGCTTACACATGCTGCGTGTGGACTTTCAACATAAAAACCCAATCTCAAATTAACATAAGCCCTGCAACTCTTGCCGACCTTCCCAGAAACAGGGGTGACATTGGCAAAGTGAAATATTTTTTGACAGTATGGGTGGTCAGCCCCATACCAACCTATAAGTCAAGGAAGATCTGTTCGCGGAATGTATGGGATCAAACCACGACATATCGTGTAAAAGCTCACATTTATAGACGAAATTATATAAGATCTGTACCCTTAGTACGACTTGAACAACTTGAGTAATGTAAAGTTTACAGAAATTATTAAAGAGTGATTTCCCCCAAAATCTGCCGTATTTGTTTGTTTAAACTTTATTTTCTTCATCACTGTAACTCTTTTGCTAAAACCACAAAGTGTAAGAAACAAAAACGGCAGATTTTGGGAGAAATCACCCTTTAATATTTCCGTAAACTTTACTTTTCTCAAGTTTTGCAACTTGAACTAAGGGTACTGGTCACACTCCGGACTTTTGAAATGGCAACAGAATTACAGTAATGTCCTACCATTTGGAGACAAGGCTGGCAGCGTTTGATCAAGGAGATCAAAACTCAAAACCCGTCCCGGTTGACTGGACAGATAATGATAAAGGGGATGACTGTCAGTTAAAAATGAAAGTATCACTTTGCTTCAAGTATCTTTTGCATGTTTTTATAAGCGATGACATTCAGATAAATGGAGATAGCCTAACCTTTTGCGTGTACACGAATCCAAATAAATGTCAACTCCTAGTATTTCGTGCTTTTTCGGGGGGAAAAAATCAAGAATATTCTGCTTTTCTTGTTGGAATATTGAAAATGTATGTCGATGTTTTAGTAGACTTGTAAAACATCTTGTATTCGACTTCGTAGAACTTTGAGTAGGTCTGAATTTGGTAAAATCTCTAACTATTTTTTTTTCTTGAAAATTTTCGAAAGTAAATGTTAATTGAATTTTGATACGACAACCAAATGATCAAATGGTTTTTTTGACCATTATTTTCACTCCGACATTTCCGGATTTTTAATATCCATTCAAGAAAATAATTGTAAGTACCTATGTATAGAGATTTTTTTTGGCATAGTTTTGTAACCATGCGTTTTAGAATAGCGGCAAAACTTGCAGGATAATGTTCATTTGAGTTTGTGTTTGATTTACACATGTCTGCTTGTGAGCGAGTATATTAATCTATAATCTAAGTTGCAAAGATATATTGGCATTTAACGCTTATATTTAATTCATGCCCACAAGCAGTCAAATCGCACGCTTAATCATAAAGAGCAATAACTCGAAAAATAAGAATGTTAGGAAATCACGTTTGAAGTTCAGACAACCAGTACAACTTGCATGGGATGAAAAAGGCAACCGATGCTTCATCTCGGTCAAATTCGTCCAAATTGAACGGCTGTCGTATTCTACCTATTCTTCTCGCATTGTTCTTGTGTTTTATTACAAAATCTCGATTTTCCCAATTTTTGAGTTATTTCTCTTTATGATTAAACGTGCGACATGTAAGTTCACGCTTACACATCGCTCCCCAGTTCTTGTTTGCCGTATACACCAATTCTCTCAAACTTTACTTTTTAATGCAGTTGTCTTAAGAATCAAATTCTACACAATCTGAGCTAAGAAAAAACGTAAAACTCGATAATGTGAGAGTGGTTTTAAATATTTTTTAAATCAGTTTCCTGTTTTCATCAGACACATTGGCCCAGTAGGTACACATGCAAACATTGCTCATGTAAAATTAGCTGAATGGTCTATACGGCAAACAAGAACTAAGGCAGCGACATGCTGCATGTGTATATACAAAGTAAAGCAAACTCCACATGAATATTAACTTCTGCAAGTCCAATCATCGCCTTATCCTGAAGCCGGGGAGGCATTGGGAAAAGTGAACCAAGTTTTCACAGCATGTGGGGTCAGTGTCATACCAACTAATAAGTCAAAGAACATAATCGTGAATATAATCAATGTATATTTGCAATTTAATAATAATAATAATACATGTTTATTCCAGCTTAGTCATGTGGTAGGTGCAATACATAACCAGCCATAGAAATTTATTATGTAGTTTGTAGAACTCTGGCTGTCATTAAAATTTTATATTTAATTGAAAATAACCCTACATCCACAATACAAATGGTTTCGTATGCAAAAAAGGCCATCCCCTGCAGTCGTTCATTTCAAACATTTCTGATTTTTTTTCTCTCCGACCGAGAGGGTGAAATACGCGTATAATATCGTTATATGATTTCAATTTATCTCGACAAAATATATTCAAAAACTCAGATGCTGTTTTTGACAGCTCTTTACTATAAGCGGCAGTATGAAAAATAAAACCTTTATCTCCTCAAGTTGGGGCAATTTAAAATTGAATGCTCGACAGACGTAAATGTCTTGCTTATGAAATTCTCTCACACACAAACCTTGTATTATATACAAATGTGTGTGTGTTTCATATAAACTGTAATCTGCTGTAACAATGGAGGATAGAAATAAATAAAAAAAACGATCGGGAAAAATCGTTTTTTTTTGCATTTGTTTTTCTTTTGTTTTTGAGGGAAACGTATTTGATGGAGATAAATTTTGCAACGGTAAAGCATTCAATAAAATATTACTGATTTATAATAAACAACGATTTTACATACAATAATTATGACCTTTTTAGCCTTGAATTCACTACTGTGAAACCGATATTATGTACAATAAATCCTGTTGAATAAATAAATTGCAGTTTTATTAAAATGAACCTAAGTAAAATCATAACAATATTAAAAAATGTGAGAGTTGAAGTTTAAAAAAAAATGGTGTAAAAGATGAAAGCCACACGTCAAATATAATTTAATTTCTATTGAATGTCATCAATGTGACTTTAATTCTTTTGACGGTCATATTTCTAACCCATGTAAAATATTGAAATTTCTCTGCAAATACCTATGTAGGTAAAATGTGCCCCCAACGTTTATTTTCCTTCGCCTTTCTGCACCGCAATCACGGCGTCCCTGATTTTATGCACAAAAAGAATTCAAAAGCGTTGACATCAAAGTTCTCCTCGAATTCCATCTCTCTCTCTGTGTCTCCCTCCATCTCTTTCTGTCTCTCTTTCACTGAGCTCTCTTCAATTTTTGCTGATTCAGTTTGAATCCACCTCATATTGATCCTTTACTCTATATTCCTGTGAAACTGTTGAAAATTATTTCCAAAAAAAATAAAAATTAAAGTGATTTTGGGGACTTTGGGGGCTGAAACAAATCATTAAACCTGGAATTCGGCACCAAATTACAAATTAGACTTTTTCGTGGTACTTTTCGTGGACTAGGACCGTAAACAATTCGCTCCCTATTAGTAACATAATATTAGTTAACCCTCGTCCAAGCAACCTGGCCGTGTGACGTCACAAATTTTCTATGCTTATTAATGTGCACACTACCTGAGTTTTAATTTATTTCAAAAGGACCATGATTTTGGCACGAAGGTGACCATTACAACAATAAAATATAGAAACCAAGCTCGTGAAAAAAAAATTACTTTTTTTCACACAGTCCATTTACTTATATGCTGGTATTTCGGCTTATAGACTAAAAAGCAAAATATTCCTATCGTAAGAATTATTCAGTCTCACCCTAAAGGTAGGTTAAAATTTCATGGTTTATGTTCATCTGATGTTTGGGTTTTATTTTGTTAATACACATATTGTAGCATATGTGAGCACGAACTTACGCGTGGTGCTTTTGAATATGTATTCAATATGAATCCTAAATGTTCATGTATCCTTGCAACTTTAATAAGATATAATATATTAAAAATGTTCTTAACAGAAAAATTAATGGCATATTAGGTGAAACAAGCATTAAAACAATTTCATGTAAGTAGTTATTAAAATTAAAAAAAATAAATAACATAAAAACAATACTTTCTTTTGCAAGCAAGAAAGTAAGAAAATGAAAAAAAAAAATGAAAAAAATTATCAGCTATTGTAGGGCGAGTTTATAAACAAGTAACGTCATCTACAGTTTTCCGCGGAAAATTTATCAAACGGGGAAAAATGAAAACAAAAATGTTTTCATTGATAAATAAGCTTTTGTATTTTTTTAAAACCCCATGACTAATTGATAGAAATGAAAACACTTTTTTTTAACACTTTTTAAAAAACAAACGATTATTTCATGAAATATGAAAATTTTCAAAAGAGCCTTTTTTTAGCCATAGCTGGAATTGAATCACGGTACTATAAACCATCAGTTATTTTACTAAACAGAACAGTTTTTGTACGAGTAGTATAAGATTCCATCACTCCCAGTGGAACTGCGGTAGCGGTACAGTTACAGTTGCAACCGATTAGTAAGTTGTATTATGACTAGTAGCTTTAAAATGCATGACTTTTTTTTTGAGTCTGTAATCTAAAATCTATTTTTTAAGACATCGCCATATTACAGGGAAAACAGAATAAGTGCTGATTCACTTATTTTTGAAATCATCAATAGAGCATTTTATTGGGTGAAACTTCTCATAGTAAATGAACTAATTATAGAGAAGAGCTCATGGAAAACTTCTAAGCTACAGGATGTTCACACTTCTTTAATTTCATTATCGTAGAAAATAGGAAAAACGTGCATGTATCTGAGAAACCCATGTTCCCTTAACATGTCACTTATTCAGTTTTAACTTTAAGGTATAAATATATTGCTACATATTTAAGGCTCATACTGAATACACGCCCACAATCAGACACTTGGGGAATTAGCGTCATACCAACCTTTTAGTCAAGGAATTACATAGAAGGAAAAGGAGTGATAGGCAGGAATAGAACCGAGCAACTTTAGATTAACAGTCACTATTTTTAACTGCTAAATTTATGAGTAATTAGATGTTTATTTTAGGACATAATGAAATTGGCGCTTTCAATTCATCATTATAATTTACGTAATTTATTTAAACTAAGTCAACAATGACAGGGTTGAAGTCAAAGGGAATATTGAGGATGACAGTAATGGCATTGGAGGTTAATACAATTATTGATCGAGTTTGATCTTGTTGTCGAGTATTTAATTATACACTAAGTTCATTATTCACTTATCACAAGGTGGCCTTAATACACTCAAATTATCTATTTTCAGTAGAAGCATTCACTGAAACCCATGTTTCAGAGTTGCAAAGTCTCACTCGTGTGCATTGGGTAGCAACTAAACTACACATATAGTGTGCTCAAGACTAAAACTCTCGGGCCCTGAACGGCACGGCACCCCTATGTCTCACTGAGCTATGTTCTGTCGATAAGCCTTCAAAACAACCATTACGCCCTGCCCTCACTGCTGTCAACAAGGTCATAGTGCCCAAAAGAGCGAACACCTCAAATTTTGCAGACAGGAGCTTTGCGGTGGCTGGGCCGGTTGCCTGGAGCAATTTTCCCGTCGGTATTCGCGCGAACCAGCCTACCCTCACCTTCAGAAAGGGACTGAAGACACTGTTTTTTTTCCAGAAGCCATGGCGCCCTTGAAATGGTCCTGGACCATTAAATGGCGCCACAGGAAAGAAATCATCCATCATCATCATCATCATCTCATCATACCCGACCTACATGTATGTGTCAAAGGACCCACAGCACATGGACTCAATAAGAAGCTATTTATTTTCTCAAGTGGCGGAAGGCCTTTCCGTGAAATGAACAGCATATACACGACAATAGAAGGATCTCTAGGTCAGAGACGTGCCTATGACTCTAGTGGTAAGAAGTTTCATAAAAAGTATAACTTCTTGCCGCGTTCTGCCCGAAGAAGTCATATGTGGGGAGTGGATCTTGGTTTATTAGATTACATTACGAATTTATTCCTTGACTTATAGGTTGGTATGCGGCTGACCACCCATGCTGTAGAAAATGGTTCACTTTGCCAATGTCACCCCTGTTTTCAGGGAAGTTCGGCAAGAGTTGCAGGGTGTATGTCCATGTGAGATTCGGGTTTTTGTATTGTAGGACCACATGCGGCATGTTTAAGCGCGAACTTGTGCATGTCTGTTTGTGGTAATGCATTTAATGTAAATCTTAAATGATATATATCTTTGCAGCTTAGATTAGATTAGATTAGATTAGATTAGATTAGATTAGATAGATTATACAACGAATTTAGGCCCTTTAAACTGCTTTAATCAATATACATAATTTTATATTTTGTCTCAATATAATAATAATAATAATAATATGCGTTTATTCCAGCTTAGTCATGTGGAGGGTGCAATACATGACCAGCCATAAAAAAATAATACATCAATAGAAAAAGTACATAGAAAATTACAAAAATGTAGAAACATGAAAATATGTGATGAAATATATGAGAAAAAAGAGCAAACAAAATATATAGTTAAACAGTGAAAGAAAAGAGAAAATACATGGTCATTGTACATTAGAATATCAGGAACATTAAATATCAGCACTTGAGTTAACAACACGTTAAACTATCAAAAGTGAAAAGATGACGGCGTTAGTGCTGATTTTCACCATGTTGATTATAATTTCCATCTTGTATGTACCTACATATGTTCGATGAACCTGAAATAGAATTTTCGCTCTCCATACGCCCTTATTCCTCTCAGCCTCCTTTAGACACAGCCACGATAAAACCAACTTTCAAGGGCTTCTTCTCGTTGTTCAATCGCGGCACACCAAATATTACCTAACTTTAATAATATCAGATGATCGTGTGGCGTAATGAAAAGCCCCATCCAAATTACTTTCCTTTACTTTGCCAATAAAACAGTATTGCTTGTTGTGCTTCAAGTACTACTTAGAAAAATTAAGCTTAAATTATGGTTCAATAATCTCAGATTTACGAAACAATGTAACGAGTATAATCTATTATATTTTTTATGGTTTGTGTATTAACACTGTGAAAATTCATGTTTTTGGTTTGTTATTCAAATAAACAACACTTTTAACTTATAAACACTGTTTTTAATTTCACAAATACAATATAATTATAAAAATTAAATTTTAAATTATGCACTAACGTTTTCGACTATTCAGTCATCATCAGGTAGGAAAATATATTTTGTAAATATAATAAATTTTGAAAATATATCAGAAACCTATATTTCATATACATTTCAGTAATTATAATAGTAAGTCCGGTCTAGTGCACTTCTGGCTCGTAAATGGAAGGTTGTGGGTTCGAATCCCAACGGAGCACAAAAAAAAAAAAACATTTATATTTTCAAGGATGCTCATCGCTGGGTGAAAAATTCATATACCTTTATCAAAACCGGTCACTGAATGGTCCATCCAGCCTTACAGCAACTGGGTCGTGGTCCGAAGTGTTACCACTGAACTACGGACCGGTCAAGTTAAACAGTTAAATTTATTAAACTTTTTATGTTCCTTGACTTACAGATTGGTATGAGGCAGACCACCCATGCTGTTAAAAAAATGTAACACTTCGGACCACGACACAGTTGCTGTAAGGCTGGATGGACCCATTGGCAAAGTGAACCATTTTGTACAGCATGAGTGATCAGCCTCATACCAACCTATAAGTCAATGAATAACGGCGTTGAAAATAAATAATTATTTCAAATAGACGTCTACTGTATGAGCCAATAAAATCCTAAGGTCAACTATTTGCTTTTGTACTAATGGAATATATTGTATATTTTATTCTCAACAACATAAAGGATTTTTCAATTAGAAGTACTACTAAAAAAAAAAATCTTAAATTAACTATGGAAATTTTTCGTTAATCTTCGAATTACGTACTTACTTATTTTTCTGTATGAAAGTCTACAGAAAAATTCTTTCGCAGTGTCTTCCCATTATGTATTCAGGATCCTTTAATTCAGTTCTATTGAATTACAAAAAATCAAAGTTTCGTGACGTCAGATGCGGAATTAAATATTTAAAAGACTCGAATATTGAAAAAGGAAATCCTTTTATGGAATACTCTATGCATTTATTATTATTTTGAAAATTAGTAATAATCAAAATCAATCATAAAATGGAAAACTTTTATAGTCGTTGACTGAACCATTTTTTTTTCGCGGTTTGAAAAATTCCACATTTCGTGACTAGGCTCTTTAACAACTAAGAAAGTAGTACTATTTTGCTTTTTCCCTAGCAACCCTGCCATCCAAGAAAGGAAGTGATCTAAGTCACATAGAAATCGTTCTTGTTCATTCCACAGTTGGAGCTAGAACGTTTTTTGCACGGATGTTCAAAATTTGATTTATTTTTCGGGCACATATCACACGTCTATGTAATTAAGGTCTTTAGTAAACTAAAATCTATAATCGGAGTTGCAAAAATATATTTAGTACCTACTTGCCTATATTATCTATGTTTATATATTTGCTTTTGTTTATTATACAGTTTTTCTTATTTTAATTTGATTTCTTCACATATCAAATCTCTTCACACTGAAAAATACACATCATAAGTTTTTAACTTAAGTATATGAAGTAACTTAAATAAATTTCTAGTTTATAACTTAAATATATAAAATAACTGAAATCAATTTGTTATTACTATTGACTAAATTAATTGTGAATCCCTCACCACACACAAGAGCTTTGACTCTTTTTGGTGAGGTATAGCATATAAAACAATTGAATATTTTGTAGTAGAATTAAGTTTAAAAAAAAAATGTAATGTATATACTAAAAATGTCTTATATTAAATAAATAAAAAAAATATATACATATTATTTACATTCAAAATTCATATCAAATGTATGCCCACAAACAGACACGTGTGAGTTCGCATTTACAAATGCTAAATATGTACATACAAATTAAAACCAAACCTCAAATGAACATAAACCCTGTAACTTTTGCCGACCTTTCCTGAAGCAGAGGTGACATTGGCAAAGTGAACCATTTTGTACATTATGGGTGGTCAGCCTCATATCAACCTATAAATGAAGGAATATACTTTTAACTTTACAGTTAAATGCATTTACACCCTTTGTAGTATATTTTGACGGTGGCCTTGATTACCCTCTTTAAGGAATGACCAATTGGAAAAGAAGTAAGCAAGGAAAAAACATTACAAAATATATATTTCACTTTTCCCGACCTAACAACCGTATGACGTCATAATTTTTTTGAATCTTGGAAATGTGCAGACCTCATTCGGTGTAGTCGTTAAAAAACTATATCAAAGGTTTATATCGGTTGTTAACTTGCTAGAAATAAATTTGTTCACAATGGGAGCTCAGAGGGTTGTAGAGCGTAGAGCTAACTTCCAGTTCTTCATTCCCTCTCTCTCTATAATCATTCTTCTCCGCCAGTAAGATTGATTGCTCAACTTTATTTATACAAAGAATCCAATAATAAGATATGTATATAGTACCTGCGAGCTTAATCTATGTAAGCCATGCCATCATCTTTACAGGGGGGTGCTATTAACATTTTTAAGGATAAAACAAAGACTTAGGGCCTGTTGCACCAACCTCCAATCAATATTCAATTGACGCATAAAACTTGATTGCTTAATTCTTTGGTAAGGACCTCGGTTTAATATTTCTCGAAAGTGGGTGATAATATGATGGAATTTGAACAGGAAAGATGATGCATTAGCTGATTTACGTATATGCAACCAAATTTTTATTTGATGGGAGAAATCACACTTAATTTTGATTTTTGTCTATTTGGAGTTTGGTGCAACAGGCTATGTTCAATAAATGTATGGATTATTTATTTACTTATTTGCAAAAATCGATTCAAATAACATGAGGAATAATAGAGAAGGAAGTATTCCTTAACTTATAGGTTGGTATGAGGCTGACCACCCATACTGTAAAAAATGGTTCACTTTGCCAATGTCACCCCTGTGTCAGGGAAGGTCGGCAAAAATTGTGGGTCTTATGTTCATTTGAGGTTTGGATTTTATTTGTATGTACACATTCAGCATTTGTAAACGCGAACTGACTGACAAAGTATGTATACAAAGAAAGTGTGAAATGAAAAAGAGGGAAGGGACGACCGAGAAAAGTATGGAGTGATCAGATTGAGGAGATTGTGAAAGAATGGGATACACAAAGTGAGCGTAAAAGAAGAAAATGCATGAAAAAGGTGATGGATATAAATGAATTGAAAAAGGTATGTAAGGATAGGAAAAAATGGAGGCAACTCTGCAGAGGCTTTGGCCACCCCTAGCGGAATGGCGACAGAGTTACAGTTACAGTTACAGTTACAGAACTACACGTGTTGGTTTGTTGGCATACATCTGAGAGCTTTAAATGAATATATCCTTGCAACTTAGATTATAGATTAGAGATTATTACAGTATGAAAAAAATGTATAAATAACAAAAACGAATTCACTTGTAAGACGAAGTGAACACCATTTTATGTTTATTCAAATAATCCACAAAAAAACATGATTTTTGTATTGATTTTGTGTATTTATTTCAGGTCAATCCGCATAAACAATACACTTCAATATCACTACCCGATTATTTCCGTTTTCTCCATATAAATTCGCAGAGATTCGTAGCTGGAGCGGCAGATATATAAAACAAGCGCAGCTGTCCAAGTCTGGTTTCGCGGTAATATATTATTTATACTCAGGTCCAGCCAGCAAATTCCCAAAGATGGTGCTTTCATTTGCCAGCAGATAAATTGTATATGGCACGGATGTTTTTATTCGCAGAGAGAAAGAGAGAGAGAGAGAGAGAGTAAGTAAGATTTACCGCGCGTCTCTGGTGGAGTTGGAGATTTACGATCAATCTACAATCACGGCTTATCAACTTTATATTGAATAATATCAGACTGACTGGAAGAAGGTGGGGAAAATGTTTTGGATGATGTGCGAAATAGTTTTAAAACAAAAAGAGCCGTGATACTCATTAAATTTCATTCTCAAGTGAAGGAAGGCCTTTCCTTGAATAGAAAAACAGCGCACTACAAAGGTTGTTATTATGTGCACGGCGAAGTTGACTTATCTATTTTATTCGCAAAGTTGCAAGCTTATAGACACGGCACCGTGCAAATTGATGAACCTAATTCTAGATTCAAAACTGCAATTTAACCTTCATATAGACCATATCGTATCCAAAGCATTCAAAAGACTTGGTCTAATTCTGAGGCTATCAAAGCCTCTTAAACGGGCTTCGTCATTAAAAATTTTATACTTTGCTTTAGTTAGAAGTATTTTGGAATTTGGATGCGTAATCTGGAATCCACAATATTCCGTGGATACAGATCGAATTGAAAGATTGCAAAATAAATTTCTTAAATATTTAGACTTCAAAACAGGAAACAATTTCTTAAATTATGAAACTGCTGCAAAGCGGCATAATCTGGCCACGCTAGAGAACAGGCGGAGATTTCTGGATAGCATTTTCCTTTACAAAATAATAAACAACCAAATTAATTCGGCCCCCCTTTTGGAAAAGATTTTATTGAGAGTTCCTCGTATGTCCTCTCGACATAAACAAACTTTTCATATACCATCCTGCAGCACTAATTATGCTAAAAACACATTTTTCAGACGTGCAACTACTTACTTCAATCAATGGCTCTCAGATGTTGACATTTTTTCAAGCTCCATAAATTCTTTCCGGAAAATGGTGAAGGAAATATGCCTCTGACAATATAAGAGAAACTAGTTTATTCTTCTGTTTAGTTTACTTTTGTTTCTTATTTTTATCATATATTATTCTGTATCCATAACATACATTAGTAATACTTTTAATGGATCTCTAGGTTTAAATTTGATTATTTTTTTGTTAAATTTAAAATTGTAAACAACTGTTTGTATCCTAAATAAATAAATAAAAAAAATAAAAAAAAAAATAAAAAAAAAACCTAAGCTAACCTAACCTAAATAATATGAATAAGTTTATAACAAAAAGTAAAGCAACATAAATAATAACAATAAAAAACATTAACAAACTTACCAGCGGCTGCCGTGCGCATAAGAATAATGCACGACAAAACAACAACTTCTAGGTCAGAGGCGTACCCATGACTCTAGTGGTAAGAAGATTCATATATATTAGTGTAATTTGTTGCCGTGTTCTGCCCAAAGAGGTCACATGTAGCGAGTGGGACCTATTTCTTTTTACATGTAAAGGGCTTTACGCAAACCACTTCAGTTGATGTGGGGCTTTTCCAGATTCCAAGGGGGCTGATATTCATTTCGTGTGAAGGCTCAGTAAACCTTGCTGGTATTTTATTTTGGGTTTTGAAATAAACACCGAAACGAGAAATTATTTCTGACATCCTCGGTGGGATTCTAACCCAAGCTCTCGGCATGGAATGCAAGCACTCTACCAACTTAGCCATCAACCGGATTTTTTCGTCGTCGCTACAAAGCGCCAATCTCAAGAAAGATCCAGTTGCTGTAAGGTTGGACCTATTGTGACCATTTTTGAAGATACAAAATGGTATATTTCTTGTGGTCCGCCGGAATTAGAACGATTACGAGTCTAAAGTGTTGCCACTAGGCTACAGGCCGGTATGATAGAGAAAAATAAAATTTATTGTTACACGAGAGGCAAGTATTTTTAGTGTACGGTTTCATTTTTTGTCCATATTTACTTTCTACTAAAGCCTACCTCAAAGCACAAAAAAAAAACTCGACGGGATTCATAATAATTACACGGAGGGCTTTAAAATCTTTTTCTGCTCTTTGCACGTGCAAAAATCTGCGAATGTCCTTTTCACAGAAGAGGTGGAGGAGCATTAGCGCTTCCCATTCTGCAAACCATGCACATGAAATCAAATTCAAACGCAATTGTTACGTTTAAAAAAAAATACACTGAATCTAAAACAGAATCACAAGTGAGCGTTTAAGCTTTTATAGTTTTTTGGTTTGTACGTAAAGTATTGTGCTAAGGGTAGTGTTTGCACAAGATCCTTTGTCGCTGTGAAATATGAAATAATTCCCCGTGTAAGCCGTCTGCTTAAAATATGTGTACAAGGTATAAACAAAGATAAAAAAGTGTGTATATTTTTCTTATCGTTTTTTGTTTTATAAAAATCTTCTATCGCATATTGCGAAGATGTAAGAAATAAATAAAAATATTCAGAAGGTTTTTGTTTATCATGTTTATTTTGTTTTGATGTTTCCTTAATAAATGATATTGGGATGATTATTTGGTGAGCGCTGTTATTGTCTGAATCACACCTCAAGAGCTCTCTGCGAGATTGGCCGTCGCTGTAGAAAGCGCCAATTCTCAAGCAAGACCCAGTTGCTGTAAAGCACCTTTGATGACCGGTCTTTAGTAAAGGTTTATGTTTTTTCTAGCCAGGGAAGAGCATATTTGAAAATAAATTGGCTTAATTTTGTTTACTCCGCCGGAATTTGAACCCACAACGTTCCATTAACGAGTCAGAACTGTTTACTACTATACTACGGATCAGTCAACCGGTCAACTGGTTTCCTTGATTTATAGCTTGGTATGAGGCTGACCACCCATACTGTAAAGAATGGATCGCCTTGCCAATATCACCCCTGTTTCAAGGATCGGCAAGAGTTGCAAGGCTTATGTTCATTTAAGGTTTGGATTTTACTTTGTATGTATGCATGCAGAAATTAGAAGAGCGAAGATGCACGTGCGTGTTTGTGGGCATACATTTAATATTAATACATATATTAATTTTAAATGTAAATATATATTTGCAACTTAGATTATTGTTTACTATAGATATTGAATGTATGTACACAAACAACACGAGTAAGTTCACACTTCAACATGATGAATTAATTGTATTTACAAAACTCTTTATTAGTTTTTATTAAGCAACTAAGATTAAAGAAGATACTTATAAACTAAATTTGGTTGTCAAAGGGTAATGTATAGGTTTATCGATTAAATATAAAATTTTAGAAAAAAATGAGAAAAAGACTTCCTGTGTTTTCAGAAACTCATTTCATTTGCCAAATAAATTTTAGACTACCTCCATTGATTCTATACAACTTCTATATTCTACTTTAGGTTTTCAAAGACACTAACGGGGCTATTCTTAGACATTTTAGTCGTCTATTGAGCCCACGCGCACGCTTTGACAAACAAATGATGCCTGGGCTGGAAGTCTCATCACCACGGTCATTCTTGCCTACCGAATTTAGTAATATTTGTATGAAGACAAATCACTGTTCATTCAATTCATACAAATGCATCATTAGTTTGTCAAAGCGTGGGCTCAACCGACGACTAAAATGTCTAAGAATAGCCCCGTAAAAATATATACATCGTGGACTGCGCCGGAATTCACGCAACCCGCATACCATTAATTTATCACATTTGTATTGTAGTTTTATTTTTCTTCTTTCCATCTATAATCTAATTTGCAAAAATGTATTGACATTTAAGGCTCATATTTAATGCATGACCACATGCAGACGCGTGTAAGTTTGCGCTTAGGTATACATGTTGCAGGTGTACTTACAAAATAAACCAAACCTGGCATGCACATTGCACATACACTATGCAACTTTGCCGCATTTTCCTGAAACTGAGTGGCATTAGAAAGAATGAACCAAGTTTTTACAGAATGGAGAGTCAGTCTCATACCTACTTATTGGTCAAAGAATGTTTCCGTTTGACAAAACTGTTGGAAAAAACAATTTCAAAAAACTAGTTTTTCTACTCCCATTTGGTATGCATATGTTTATTTGAGTTTTGGGTTTGAATGTTTAAGCTTATATGCAGGATGTAAAAGCGCGACCTTAT
Source organism: Agapetus fuscipes (assembly GCA_951799405.1). Classification (NCBI taxonomy): domain Eukaryota; kingdom Metazoa; phylum Arthropoda; class Insecta; order Trichoptera; family Glossosomatidae; genus Agapetus; species Agapetus fuscipes. The sequence goes on along the minus strand of OX637337.1, from coordinate 5,406,763 downwards.
ACATATGTGTCGGCTTGTGGGCATGAATTCAATATGAAACCTAAATATAATTTATTTTTACAACTTAGGTTAGATTAGATAATCGAAGGGAATGATAAATCACACGTTTTGACAAAGGTAAGGTTTTAATTACTTCAAATGGACGAGTACATTATAATGACTATTATTCACTATTTTGTAAATTCTCTCATGGTCGTAGAAAAAGTATTGTATGCCACTGCACGTAATTAGTCTTTGTAACACTCGTGCTTTCTATTGTGCCATTCGGCTGCGCCTCATGGCACAAACTAGCACTCGTGTTAAAAAGACTATCATTACTTGGCAGTGGCATAAATAACTATTTGTCTATTGATTGAAGTGAGCTTGTTTTTATTTGAAAATCTAAAAGGTTCTTGTGAATGAAATTACAAAACGTTCACAAGAGTACCGCTTAATTTTATATTGATTAAAATTCAACCAAGACCCATGATTGTAGTTTTTTTAATCATATGTTTAATTCTTAATTATCTTAATTTTAATATTTTTTAGTGTTGATCTTAATTTTATGTTTTTTTTATGTACCTACACCAAAGACAAAGATCACAAGTTTTTCAGTTGAATCTTAAAAAAACATTTCACGAAAATAAATATATATTTTGAATTCTAAAATAGAGATAGAAAACTCTTTTCCCTACAGTTTTTATTTATTTCACAAACTGTTTATTTGCGGAAAGTCTAAAAAAAGGTAAGCGGATTGCGTCAGTACAAAAAGTTTATTTTTGTAGGAGATTTAACATTTCAAAAAATGTATTTCTTTCAAAAGAAAAAAGATATTTAATAAAAATAGTATTTTCTGAAAAATCATATGAATGTAGATCATTCATTTAATTTATGCCCCGTTACAAAGAATATTTACTTTCTAGGAAAAAACAGAAGTATTTTTATTTTATGTTTAACACATTAAGTCAGAATAGCAGATGATTAAGGGCTTTTAAGGGCTTTGAAAATGGGTTGGTTTTCTAAAATTTTTGTCCATCTTTTTCGTCATTTCTCCACTCAAGCACTCTACTTATCTATCAACTGGACCTTTCAAGGCAAAAGCATGTCTGTCAGGTACATATCGACGGTTAAAAGGCAATAGGGTGTAAGCGACATAAACTAAATCGTTTAGGAGAGCAGTTTAAAGTTTGACATTGCAGAATAATGGCATATTTTTTTTTTTCATCATATCGTTAAAATCAAAACAGCTCCAAAATTAAAAAAGGCATTTATTGGCATTCTTATGTGGTTTTAGGATGTTTTACAATTTTTTTATGTCACAAGCGCCTTTAGGACAAAAAGGCCAAAATCTTGTCGGTTACACCAAAACCATACTTCAAAAACGCATTTGTTTGCTTGGGCATAAACAACACAAAAATCATCCTAGAGCTATAGGAGTTAGCGCATTAGAAAAAGCGGAAAATTTTAAGTAGGATAGCATTCATAACTCAATTTTGAGGAAAACGTCACTTATTACTTCTTTTTAATCGTCGATATGATGAAGCCTATCAGAAGAAGTATATAGGGCTTTATATACCATAAAACACACACTTTAGGTTGTATATTTTTCTTATTCGAAATTCGCGAAACTCTGATCTAATTGCCCGAAATGACGACATGTAATGTTCACACGATTTAATGAAAAGCGCCGACTAATTGCGAGAAATTAAGATGATTTGCGTTCACCTCGAGTTTCCCCTGCTTTATTTTACGCGGGAAACTCACATCCAAGTCTTTGGCGTGAAATTGTTGTAAGTGCGAAATTCCTGCCGTCGTAGTACCGAAGCGGAGACAGGTGTCGTCCTGAAACCTAGAATACCAGCTTGTAGTTTATTAGAACACCAAGTTTAAAGTCAACCATAATGAAAACAAGAAACTAGAGCAGCGAATCTAGTGTAGGTTTTAGTTTTCACACATTTTTGGTAAATACTATGGAAGAGTTTAAGCGTTATATTTTGGTAGCAGGACAGGCAGAACAGTGAAAAAACAACACATGACATAACAACACATGACATAACAAAACAACACATGAATTCATCACATAACATTACAACGATATCACAATGATAAAAACATTACAGGAAAACTCATCACAATGAAAAAAATCACAAAACAAAATATCACATTAAAAAACATCGCATACAAGCTGTTAACGGCACAAGATTCCTCTGCGACCTTGATCGTCACTATTGAAAGCGCCAATTCTCAAGCAAGACCAGTTGCTGTAAGTCTGGATGAACCTTTAGCGACCGGTCTTCTGAAAAGGTATATGAATTTTTGAACCAAGCGAAGAGCATATTTGAAAATATAAATGCTATATATTTTTGTGCTTCACCGGGATTCGAACCCACGACTTTACATTTACGAGTACGAAGTGTTTACCACTAGACTGCGGACCGGTCAAAAAAACGTCCTTGTTATGTATTGTCATGTGATGTAATGTCATGTGTTGTTTGGTCAGTGTGCTATTACGTCATGTAACCGAGTTTAACCGTCGAGTTGTATGCTTTGGGGTATGTGCAAGGAAATACAAGGAAGTATACAGACAGACTGACATACATATAGTATGTAGGTTTAGTTATATCTACCATTGCATTAACTTGATTTATCTCATGCTCGGCAGATGTTTTAGCGAGTCTGAAATCTCGAAAATTTTATGTGAAATATTTATGTGTTTTTAAATTCTGTAAACTGTCTGAGGAAATTTGAGTTACAAAGGAGAATAATGAATGTTGGTTTTGAGGCTGACCATAATCTAAGTTGCAATTCGTCCCCAGTGCTTGTTTGAGTAATATACCATTTGGTTCAAAGATGACCTTTCAAGAAGTTGTCTTAAGAATCATCTGAGCTAAGAAAACAATGTACCTACAACATGATAATGTGAGGGCTGCTTTGAATTTTTTTAAATCAATTTCCAGATTTCATTTTCCAGACATGTTGGTGTAATTAATTGTTTGTATTCCTTGACTTATAGGTATGTATGAGGCTGACCACCCATACTGTAAAAAATGGTTCACTTTGTCAATGTCACCCCTGTTTCAGGGAAGGTCGGCAAGAGTGGCACGGCTTATAATCATTTAAGATTGGGTTTTTATACTGTAGGTCCACATGTGGCATGTGTTAGTGAAATTATACATGTCTGCTTGTGGGAATGCGTTTAATATGAATCTTAAATGGTGTACATCTTTGCAGCTTAGATTTAGATTTTAGATTGGTCTAGTACTCGTGCAAATATTGCTCATGTGAAATTGCCTCTGATGGGCATAAGACAAACAAGCACTAAGGGGACGAATTGTGTCTTTACATTTAAGATTAATATTTAGTGCATGCCAAAATGAAAATCATTTGCAATTCGTACTCATACATATTCACTGCATGTTAACTTACGAAATAAAAGCCCAGATCTCAAATGAACATAAACCTATACTGTTAGGTTTCCATAATCTAAGCTGCGAAGAGATATTGACACATAAGGCTCATATTTAATGCATGCCCACGAGCAGGCGCAAGTGTTTTTTGGGCTACATTCATATTACAATCGTATGTTTCTAATCCTTTTTATTAGGTTTCCTGACTTCACACCAAAAGTCCATCCATCCTTAAAGCTCGTACAGAGTCCAGTCGATAGTGGTATACTGGCATTCCGTGCGGAGGGTGTTAGAAATAATTTTCCGTTTCGGTGTCTATTTCGAATTTAAAAAAATACCGGCAAGGTTTACTCAGCCTTCAAAAGAAATGATTACTAGCCCCCTTGGGAGCTGGAAAAACCCCCACTTCAACTGAAGCGGCTGGTGTGAGGCCGGCCCCCCACCCCGTAAAAATAAATAGGTTCTGAACCACCACGTCTGATCCCTTCGGGGATAACGCAGACAATAAGTTACATTATATGTGTAGCTTAGTTGCGAAAAAGACAAAGGCATTTCTTGTAGATGAAAGTACACCACAAACACTGAGAAGTCGGTGCTATGGCCACGGCGGTCAAAACCGCTTGTTCAGCTAGCGTATTTGGTTCAGATAACGTTGGTTCGAGCCACGGCTGGCCCCTTTGACCATAAAATTGACCCTGGTTCAGATATCGTTGCATGCACACAAGCTTCTGCTTTCGCATGAAGACAACTGGCCAGGCAAAATAGGTTGGTGAATTGCATTCCTGTTCACAAATATATTTAAAAAAAAAAAAAAAACTTACAAAGATGCAAAAAGCTCTTACCCTATTTGCTTCATACATTGTAGACGTATGCGCCCTACATCTCCAACACTAAAGCGTTTTAATTAATTGATTGTCGTTTGGTTTGGGAATCCTTGGAAGTATGCCAATTTAAATACTTTATCCTCGCTCCCCTAGCTAGTTAAACACTCTACGTTTCAACTCTACCAGAGCGTTTACTAAAAATATATTAAAAGTGAAACAGCGCTTCATAGTGAGCGTTTTAGATTTCATGTATCTTAGTAAAACGTTTGATAGATAACCTAATGTTTTGTGCTAGGGAGTAGATATATCGTCCCACACGCTCCGTACAGCGTCTTGGCTTAAATTGATTTGAATAATTTCCAACGTTAATGTGAACTTTGATTGCATCACGCGAAGAAGTATGTTTTGTTGTGTACCTTTAAGAAATTGTACGCTATTTCGCTTTAAATTTGGCATGTGTATCTGGAAGGAAATGCTAGAAGTTCCTCGAATTGCTTTGAACATAATGTGACAACTTTGTACTACGTAAACAAACGCTAGAAATGATTGTGTTTAAATTTCAGAAAAATGGTCAAATCAATTACAAAATTATGAAATATTGAAATACAGTCATTCGGATGGTTATGCAAAAATTAGTGGGTAATTTTATCCAATTGGAGTACCTATGTTAAACGATTTTTGATCTTATTGCTGTGTAAAATAAAAACAAAAACACGATCAGTACCCTTAGTACGAGTTTCAAAACTTGAGAAAAGTAAAGTTTACGGAAAATATTAAAGCGTGATTTCTCCCAAAATCTGCCGTTTTTTTTTCTTACGCTTTATGGGTCTTAGCAAAAGAGTTACAGTGATGAAGAAAATCAAGTTCAAACAAACAAAAACGGCAGATTTTGGGGGATATCACTCTTTAATAACCGGTCCGTAGTCCAGTGGCAACACTTCGGACTCGTAAATGGAAGGTTGTGGATTCGGATCCCGGCGGAGCACAAAAAATACCATTTATATTTCGAATGTGCTCTTCGCTGAGTTGAAAAATTCATAAACCTCAATAAAAGACCGGTCACTGAAAGGTCCATCCAACCTTACAACAACTGGGTCTTGCTTGAGAATTGGCGCTTTCTAGAGCGACGACCAAGCTCGCAGAGGGCTCTTGAGGTGTGATACACACAAAAACAGCGCTCACCAAATAAATCATCCTAAAATTATTATTAATAATTGCCGTAAACTTTACATTACTCAAGTTTTGCAACTCGTACTAAGGGTACAGGTATACCATAGAAGAGTAAAGGTATGATTGTAGCCAGTTAGTCATAAAGAATTGAGAAGGACTTTTTCTCTTATTAACTGTAATTAAAATGTATTAAGTAGAATATTGTTTCTCTATATTATTATGAATCTATTTTCAGAATGCAGTAAAAAATAAAATTAGCGGAAAATATTGTTGGGCCCATTAAAACTTCTGGATGCTTGTGATGAGATGATTGATGGTCCGATGGAATTAAGATGAAACGAAAAAAAAGTAATTATTAAGTATAGAGGTCGCACGCAGGGACAATTGTGCTGCGAAACAGACAACAACAGAAAAATAAAAAAAATACATATTGTTAAACACGGCTATTCAAAATGAGATTTTCTTCTCGAACAATATTCTCCTTTCTATTACATATTTTCAACATTACTTGTTATTTGCTTTAAAAATCGGTTCACTTTTGACAATGCCACCCCGATTCAGGGAACGGCGGCAGGAGTTGCAAGGTTTATGTTCATGTGAGGTTTTGCTTATTTGTATGCACACATACAGAATGTGTAGGCGTGAACCTACATGTGCCTGTCTGTGAGCATGCATTTAATATGAGCCTGTATGTGAGCCTGAAATATTAACATATCTTTGCAGCTTAGATTATAGATTATAGTATTGATATTTGTGCTACTGGAGAACTGTTACTAGTTTTTGTAAGGTTTAGGTTGGAATTACGGTCGATTGACATATTTATAGTAATTAAAACTACACCGTTAAAATTTACTTATCGGATATTACACGAACCGTTATAAGAGAACATACATTATTCTCGACGTTTCGTTAGCGACGTAGCTCACGGCTTCAAGAGACACCCTCTCTGCACGACGACTGAGGATGAACTGAGTTCAGCCACTGGGAGTTCATCCTCATTTGCAGAATTGTGACATTTTTGTCCAATAGTGTCAGATTACTATTGTCCTTCTTGAGCACAGTTTATTTGGAATCAGTTATCAACTTTACGGCCAGTTTTGGTGGCTAAATACGCCCATGTGCTTCGCGTCCCCAAACCTCGGTGCTTAAAATATCAATCACGTCTGATTATTATTGTATGAAAAAATCCGTCAACAACAGCTACTCCCACTTAAAAATAAGTATCACTAATCGATAGGATTACTTACTCAAAAAGAGTGGAGTAGAGAAATATATATATATATAAATAAATAGTAAAGATGCATCTTCATTTTAAATTCAATAAAAAATATGGTTAATATTATAAAAATAAAAGACACAGTTTTTCTTTACAAGTTTATTTATTTCCTCGAGCACTTACGATGTTATCACGTCAGTATCGAAAGCACAATTATAATGATGTGATTATATCGACAGCGCTCGAGGTAATAAATCAACTTATTAAGAAAAAAAATCTGTTTTATTTTTACAATATGAATTAAAAATTAATCTTCACAATGTCAATTCACAAATCATTCAACTTCTACTTATTATGGTGTTGAAAAAGAATTGAGTTCATTGGTTTATTTTATTTTTTAATGAAACTAAGATGTAAGAGATTAAATAAATGGATTAATGACCAAAAATAAAGTTGGGATTAGTTTTTTGAGGACATCTATTCGGACTTCACCAAACATTATTTAAATAATAAATTAAATAATAAGTTACTATGGCAAACCTGTTTTACATATTTTTTAACTCGTCAGAATGCATTATTGCAAAAATAAATTCTATCCGGGTGTTCTCCTTTTAAACAGCAAAACCATAGCTCATCCGCAGCTACAGCGAATTTCAGGTACAAAAATCGATGATTCTTAGATCTGCTATTGATGATGATGATGATGATTATGATGATTTCCTTAACAGCGCCGTTTCGTAACTCAATGTCACTCCAAGGGCGCTTAGTATTTTACTGGGCGAAGAAAAATGTCTTATCCTCCTCTTTAGGTCCTTAATCGTCTTAGACCTCCGGATTTCTGGTGGTAGTTGATTCCAGAAGTGCAATTCTCGATGTTCGGTTGCACTAAAGATATTAGTTGCCGGTGGAGATTAATAGCCCTTGCGAAAGAGTTCCTTTGCCGTTTTGCGATTCTCGTTCCCACCGACCTTCCGACTATCCTTACAAGGGACAGCAATGGGTTTTTTAAGTTTTTTCTCGATTGGCCAGACTGACGGATGATCGATGTGATAATCGTCCGACAGGTGCCAGCTCAAAGGGTAAATTTCCCCATATATTTAAAAAAATACTAAAACTTCATCAAAAAGTAGTAAAACAATAAATAAGTGCAAATAAGTACGTAACAACTGAATGAAAATACATAAAACTACATTACAATGTAATGAAAAACTCAGTTCTCAACAATACAATGTTTGGTGAAAACTATTGTTTATATTGTACTTTTACTCCTTCAACTTGTTAAAACTAGCCAAATTTATTTAAATTAATAAATTAAAGGTGATTTGCTTATTTCAAATATGCTAAAATTAGGAAATGATTATAAATAACATTTTATATGAAATTATTTTTCCTTGGGTTTTGAGGGCAATTCTCTTAGTTCACAGCTCTCGCATTTCAGGTTGGCATATCAGGCTAACTTCATGCCTGCTGTCAACTGACATTTGACAATTAAATCTATGCTTAAATATTTGTAAATTGAGCGTTATAATGATTGAAAATCACTTGTAAATAATTATGTTTACAATTTATCACAAATGAAGATGAAATTATGAAAAAAAAACGCAATTTCTTTATGCAAATTTACTGTTGTCAAAAGCATAATTATTATCTGCATGACGTACTTACCGACGCGCATATTATGCCGTTCAGAATGCCAATTTTCGGAAGATCGTAATTCCTATTCTACGTCATAATTTCCTATAATAATGTCACGTGGGTCACAAATAAACATAAGGAATGAGTTTGCGAATACATTTATTTAGGTCAATAAAGAAAATAAGTCATATATTTGTAATAATCTACTGACAATTTCTGTCCTTCGCTGTACGGCGGGGTAAATCGGCCGCGTTATGTTCTGACAGTTCCGAGAGATTCCTCACCTTTTAAAGGAGATATCCTTCAGCCAAATTTACAACGAGAATCACAATTCACCTTTCATTCGGCAACGAATCGGTATCAGTCGCCTTCGGCCTCGCCTTAGACATCCAGAATTGCCCTTCAGGTCGCAGGGCCGGCCACTGCAAAAGCACGGTCTCCGAAAACAGTGGCAATTTTTCTTCTAGGTTCATTTAGCAGGGTTTCCGCTCCGAATTGATCAAAATGTTTCGTTTTGTGGATAGCACTGTAGGTATTTTTTCAACTAACCATATTTCGATTTAGAGTCTGGAGCATTAAGCATTGACCGGTCAAATATTTACATTATTTTTCATGCACAATTTTTTTTTGACTTCGTAAAACTTAATGAAGTAATTTCAATGCAAATTATTTTATCTCACTAACAATACTTCTCAGGGTAAAAATTAAAAAAAAGGTATAGCATTGTGTGGCGTCGCCAAAGATGACAGAATCGAAAAACTTTCCCGCAGAACACCGAAAACAACTTCAAATTTTTAATTAATTATGAAAAATTTCCATATCAAAAGAAAGTAAAGGCGACCCGACGATTTTTTGCCCCGTTATCGACAAAAAGAGTCTCAATTTTCAAGGGTTTCATGTTAGAACGACACGGTAACAAAACAACACATGACAAATGACAGAAATGCACACGCGTCAGAACGAAACATGACAGAACGACACATGATATAACGGCACATTACATTACTTTTAACAAAACATCACTACGACAAAATATCACAATAAAGTCATTCTGTCATGTGATGTTTTTTCATGTGCCGTTTTTGGTATGTTCTGTTTTGGGACCGTCCATAAATTACGTCATCGATTTTTGCCGATTTTTGACCCCCCCCCCCTTACAATCATCCTATAGTCATTATCTAAAGACCCCTCCCCGCTCTTGCTGTAATAATGGATGAGCTTAATAATTAATAATGTTATATATCTTACATAATATTATGTATATTTTGTAGAAATTGGTATTTACAAGAACGACGTCACTTTTGGTACTCGTACGTCATTTGCCATCATCCGCAGACCAGACTCCCCCCCCCTTAATTCGAATGACGTAATATATGGACGCCCCTTTTCGGTATGTTATGTTTTGTCATGTGATTTTTGTTATAGTGTTGTTTTGTCATAGTGAATTATGTTCTGTGTTGTTTTGCCATAGTAACATTTGATGATGTGATGTTCTGTCATGTGTCGTTCTGTCATGTGTTGTTTTGTCAGTAGGCCGCTCTGTCATGTGCAGTTTTGTCACTGTGTCGTTCTGTCATGTGTTGTTTTGTCAGTATGCCGTTCTGCCATGTTTCATTTTTCAAGCAACGAATACTTTTATTAAAAATGGTACAAGAAGGTTTTCAAATAAATATTTATGATATTTATTGGATGGCTTATTAATTGGGTAAAATTTACCTTTCCAATAATGTTTAGCATATCAAAGGATTCATGAATTTAGTCTTATTTTATCGGATATTTGACGTTTCTTATTTTTTATTCCGGAGCCTTTGACTTCAAACGTATCCTGTGCAAATTTACATCCTGCGAACAAAAAACATTTTGGGTTCTTTTTTATTAATCAACAAAGTAAAATTAAGGGTGAGCAAGGGTAGACCAAAATATGAATGCCCAAGGAGCTACGCCGTATCAAACTCAACTATGTTCCTTATGTGTTATACGCTGTATTAGATTTTTGCTTTTATACTGTCGGTTATGAGTCTGTAGACCAGTTACCAGTAGGTAGAATGTTCGCCTTCAAAACCAGAGAGTTACGGTTCGATATCTTGCCGAGACCGTGGGTAGAAAAATATATTGTTTGACAATATAAAGATCCATCCAAATAAGATCCATGAAACGAGGTGTTTATATGCCTGAAATTCATTTCAAGGCGCCCATACAATATCCGTGATTTTCCTTGGAAATTCAAGCAATTCTTCTCCGTCGATATAGCCCACTGCAAGCTTGGTCGCCTCTTTAAAAATAACCTATTATGCAAGAAAGATCAAATTGCTGTAAGGCTGATTGAACCTTTGGTGACCAGTCTTTGAAAAAGGTAGATATATGAATTTTTCAACCCAGCAAAGAGCATATTTGAAAATATAAATGGTACATTTTTTGTGCTTCACCGGAATTCGAATCCAAAGAGCCAACCACTAGACTACGGAACGGTCGATTTACATTTTTAAATCCTTCCTTCTACAATCTTTGATGTATAATCTTAGTTGCAATGATATGTTAAAATTTTAAATTCATATTAAATGCACCCCCTCAAAACACTCGCAAGTTCACGCTTACAAATGCAGCACGTGTATTTACAAATTCAAAAGTAAACCTCAAATGAACATAAACCCTGCAACTCTTGCCGACCTTTCCTGATACAGGGATGACATTTTTTACAGTATGGGGGGTCAGCCTCATACCAACCTATAACTCGAAAAAAATAATCCTTCCTTGAAAAAGTTAATTACTTTTCACAGGTAGGTACTATAAATTAAATTGTTCACACCTTTCACGCCACCTACATTCAATTTGAATTCTTGTTGCGCAATTTTCTAGTTGACACAAAAAAAAAACAACTCCGTTGGTCCAGATTGAATTCTACAACGACACAAAACTGGTACGGAGAAAGGCGTGCCGACACGCTAACGGCTTATTGTGGGACCAGAACACCTAGAATAACTCAAAACTCAACAATTGCGTTTTGCAAATGTCTACGGAAAGGATCACTCTCACTTGAGGCGCTGTTTTGGTTTGTATATTATTTTGTGGAAACGGTATGGTCTATAGAATGGTACTTGGTCTACAGAAGAAGACCGCTGAGTGTTATTGCATATGTAAAGGTGAGTGAACGTCACCAAGGGGCATCTCCAAGCACTTTTACGTGAATGGGAAACTACCAATATATCAAGTTTATAGCTGGCGAGCCTGCACAGCTCACCTAACGTAAATTGCCTTAAGAATGGAGATATATTTTTTGCGGAAAATAAGATTCGTGTTTTTTTTTTTTAAATTACGCGATCGTAAAAAAATGGCGCTGAAATTTGTGCGGGATTTCTGTGCGGTTGTGGGTAATTTTTTGGTTTATGGCCGCGATGTGATGAAGGAAAACAACAATTTGAAGTCGTAATAAACGTAATTGAAGTTTTGAAAAAGTATTGTTTTTTTTTTGTGGAAACAAAGATTTACATGTGAAATATGGTTATTAGAAATGTAGATTAATACATCAGAAACATCATGTAAGTTACTGTAACTCTGTCGCCATTCCCTTAGGGATGACCAAAGCTTCTGCAGATTTGCCTCCGTTTTTTTATATTCTTGCAAATATCTTTCAATTCATGCATATCCATAACCTTTTTCATTTATTTCCTTTGTGTTTATCATTATTTTACAATTTAACCAATATGATCCAGCCATACTTTTGTCGGTCTTTCCTTACCTCCACCTAATGAGAAATGAGAAGTTATTTCATCATACAGGGAAGAATTGAGGAAAGACGAGGTCCCAGTCGAAGAACATCTTGGTTAAAGAACATGAGACAGTGGATTGGCGGAAGCACAACATCCCTCTTTCGTGCCGCAGTATCAAAGGTGCAAATTGCCATAATGATCGACAATCTTCTCTTAAGGGGCACAGGAAGAAGAATAAAAAGATAGAAAAAGAATGTAATGTAATTTGTCGTGTATGTTCCTTGACTTATAGGTTGGTATGCGGCTGACCACCCATGCTGTAAAAATGGTTCACTTTGCCAATATCACCTCTGTCTCAGGGAAGGACGGCAAGAGTTGCAGGGTGTATGTCCATTTGAGATTTGGTTTTTATGTTGTAGGTTCACATGAGGCATGTGCAAGCGCGAACTTGTATGTGTCTAGTTGTGAGAATGCATGTAATGTGAATCTCCAATGTAACATATCTTTGCAACTTAGATTAGATTAGATTAGAAAAGCTTGATAATATACCTTTATCAACATTTTGTAAGATAAAAATATTTTCTTGAATATAAACTTGACCTGTCGATAGCTTAGTTCAGATGTTTGCATTCCATGCCGAGAGCTCTGGTTCGAATCCCACACAGGGTGTCAGAAATGATTTTTCCGTTTCGGTGTTTATTTCAAGCCCATAATAATACCGACAAAATTTACTCAGCCTTCGCAAGAAATGAATACCAGCTCCCTCAGAAACTGAGAAACTCCACTTCAAATGATGTGGTTGACGAAAAGCTGGCTCTCTGTCGTACGTGGCAAAAAGTAGCACTACATGCGTAGCTTAGTTACGCTATACTCTTACGCACATTATCTTATTATTAATTTGCATTGGCCGGCAAATGGAGCATTTGAACCTGGAAAAGATAGGTATACTTATGGACCCAAAGATATCCCTATAACAGTTTGAAGACGATTATATGCATCCACGTCTGGATCAATTATCTTCAGCGAAATCCTCTAACCCCAACTGACTACAGACAAGCTGGGCCGGCTTAGATGTGTCTTAAATGGACTTGAGTTAGCTTGCTATGTACATTTGAAGGATCCCTTACGTGTCAAAGTAAGCCCTTAAGTCTATCACCATCCTAGATTTATCTGAGGCGAACATCCCATACAGGCAAAATATTCACCCACCTATATAATATTGTAACGAATGTATAGGTCCATGCCTGCGTGTTTTTGTGATTGTGTGTCTAGGCGTGTTTACTTGCTGTGTATGTGTGTCTGTAGACATGAGTGTTTGACACTTTGGACTGTTGGTACTTCTGGTACTCTCTGGAAATATCCATTCTAGAGGCGTCTCGTTTAGTCAGGAACACATGAGAACAGGCCTTCATCACATATAAATATACTCGTAGATTGCGGTTTTGTGAAGGTTCAGTGATCCTTTTACGCCCAATCCGTGAAACCTCCGATGCAGAAGTTACAGTGTGAACCATATTATGTAATCGATTAATTGAAAATAGATACTGTAAAATAAAATCAACAGTAATTTTATTAAAAGTGAACCCAAAATAAATGATAAAAATATGTATAAGGTAGATACAGATATGATGGGGTAAAAAATGTATTTACCCCAAAATTAAGACACACCTTACCTTGAAATGGAAATCATTTTTTTTTTCTATTTCAAAATGTTTTTTATTCTAGGGTACATGCGGGCAGCGAAGTCAAGAGGGAACTGGAGACGAGTGGTTTCTTCCACATGGGTCACAAGCCTCAGCAATGAGGAACAAGATTAAACAGGAGTCACTCTTCTATGAGACCACTGTTCCTGGCAACCAATCACAAAATTTCTTGAATTTCCGTGGCAACCCGGCCATGTGACGTCGAAATCTTGTCATCTACGGGATTTATGTAGAATCCATTCAGATCGAAACAAATTTGTGAATTTCATTTCTGTTCTCGCAAATTTATTGAAAAAAGTTTGCAATCATAGATGAGCAACTAAGCTACATATACAGTGTAACTTAATCTTACTCTATTCTCCCAAAATGATCGCATGTGGCAAGGAAATATTTATTTTTACAGTTAAGGGGGTTTGCCTTACGCTAACCACTTCTGTTGAACTTATCTTTTCGGAAGGTTGAGTAAATATTTCTGGTATTTTTATATTAAGTTTGAAATAAGTACTGAAACAGGAAGTACTTCCTGACACCCTCGCCTCGGTGGGATTCAAACGGAATAAGAACGCTCTATCAACTGAGCTATCGACGAGCCATTACTGAAGGTATGTTTAACAACTCTTGTTACCATTTCATGCATCAGGGGTGGCATTTGCAACATGATTATTCTAAATCCTCGTTAGTGGAACGCATTTTCCTAATGCAAACAATAATTGGTTTATTATCTCCAAAATGTTAAAACAGTGTAATACGAACCATGTAATTACATCGACTTACAACTTAATTATAATCAAGGGTGGTCCGGTTGATAGTTCAGTTGGTAGAGTGCTTGCATACCATGCCGAAAGCTCGGGCTCGAATCCCACCAGAAATGATTTCCCGTTTCGGTGTTTATTTAAAAAAAAAAAAAAATTAAACACCGGCAAGGTTTACTCAGCCTTCACGAGAAATGAGTACCAGCCACCTCGGGGGCTGGAAAACCCTTACTTCAACTAAAGATTGGCCGGTCCCCTTACCAGTAAAAAAAACAGGTTCCACTCGCCACACGCGAAACCCTTCAGGGATAACGCGGCAAGAAGTTGTACTATGTGTGTAGCTTAGTTGCGTTGGTGACTTGAATATTGAATCCGTTACATTTTTCTTACTTTATAACAGTCCGTTGGAACTTTTATACAGAAATAATGACAATACCGTTTCTGAACAATTATTTAACATTGTTATTAGTTCACTTTTTTTCTAGTAATGCAGCCGTGTGACGGGTCATTGTTGTTTGGTCATATAATTTGTGCGGACTACATTATTGCCTATTTAATATGATTCATCGTGGAACGTACTTAATATGGCTCTAGTTCATTTTGTAACATGACAAATTTAGTATAATTTTCATCAAAGTTCAATCTCGTTACTGGCATATTTCTATGGAGGTAACAAAGCAACAAAAATAGTTGTTCGCAAATTTTACAACCTTACCCATTTTAACTCAACCGTAGCGTTTTTAAAAAGAGGTATGATAACTAATACAGCGACTCTAGCGAGCGTTATAAGTTGTATACTTGGGGTACTGGCTTCAATGTAATTACTAGGGTTCTATGACAAAATGCCTATTGACAGAATGCCTACCGACACAATGTCCATTGACTGAATGTTCACAGAAACAATGTCAATTGGCAAAATGTCCACCCGACAAAATATCCGAACGTGACAAAATGTCCATTTGATAAAATGTCCACGTGACAAATTGTCCACGCGACATGATGTCCACTGATAAATGTCCAATCATTTTTTTTAAATTTATGATTTATATATTTTATGATTTTGTACATTTTTTCGGTGGAAATTTTGTCGGGTGGACATTTTGTTGCGTGGACATTTTGTTGCTGGAACATTTTGTCAATGGGCATTGTGTCGGTAGACATTTTGTCGATGGACATTTTGTCATTACACAATTTACTAGTTTATGAACGAGGTTGCGTTAAAACTTAAAACTACTCTCCTGGATACTGTTTAGCGTTGACGAGCTCCCTTTGTGAACATGGAAAATATATAATTCCAAATATGAGCAGGTCTTCGTCACTGAAATAATTATGTTTGCACTCATTACAGAGAGGTAATTTTGCTATAAGCTTCTCTCGAGATACTTTTGTTAGCTGCTTTTGTTAGTAAATTTTCAGAGTAAAAATTGATTGCTTATACGATGTTTTATTAAGTTTGGTTTATAATCCATAATCAAATTATCTAAAAAAAGAGACAAAACAACAAATGACACAAAGATGCATGACGTAACAACACATGACAGAACATCATATTAAAAACCATTTAATGACATTACATCACAATGCATATCACAGGAAAGTACATCATAATGACAAAACATCAATTGTGATGTATTTTCTATGTAGTTTTGTCATTGTGATGTTTTGACATATGATGTTCTATCATTGTGATGTAATGTCATTTTGTCACTTTTTTATTCTAACCTGTCACTATTTAATAAAGATAGTTTTAAGAAAATCATTAACAATTCACTTATTTTCTCTCTGAAAGGTATAACGTATATTTCGGCCTGGATTGTACCGCTTTCAATCTAACTTTCATAAGAGAAAACTTAATCTTCCGCATGAATGAAATACAAAAAAAAAACTATTGTTATAAATCATGCCTTGTTTATGGCGGGGAAAACTTTTCAGCAGGTAATATTGCGTTCGCTTTCAGGAAAAGTACAAAATGATATTATTATCAAACAATATGGAAACTCAGTTTCACACCTTTTTCACCTGTTTTCCAAAAAAAATGTTTTTGGGGAAAATCGATAGTTTGATATTGTTTTTAAAGTGTCGAATGTTTTTTTTTTATTATTTATCTGTAATCTAAGTTGCGCAGACAAAAATTATAAACAATTATTATCGTAAAGTTGGCGAGATTTTCAGAGATTCATTTTATCGCTATCAAAGGTAAAACTGATTAAGTACTGATTCACTTATTTGAGAAATCGTGGATTCCACATTTTATTGTGTGTAACTTAACTCATAGTGTGTGAATTAAAAATAAGCAAGACATGCCTTTGAAAAACTTGTAAGCTACAGGATGTTCACAAAGAAGATGCATCTATCTGAGAAACCCATGTTAGCTAATATGTCACTTATTCAGTTTTACCTTTAATAAGATATCGATATTACAATTTTTTTTTTGTTCCTTTACCTATATTTTGGTATGAGGCCGACCATCCATACTGTAAAAAAGGGTTTACTGTGGCAAAGTCATCCCTGTTTCAGGGAAGATCGGCAACAGGCTTATTTTCATTTGAGATTTTGGTTTTGTGTTGTAAGGTTACTAGCATGTGTAAGCTTGAACATATAAGTGTCTGCTTGTGAACATGCATTTAATATAATTCCTAAATTTTATTTAATTCTTGTAACTTTCATTATACTTTATGATGTATACCTCATGCTCGCCCACACGCATACACATTTAAGAGCGTGCTTATACATTGATACGGCACACTTTTTTGTGTAGGCCCTGAATTTCGCCATCCGTCGAACTCCTTGACAAAACTTAACCCTACACGCTGATTGGCCGGCGTTCGGCAAGACACCGGCCGAGCCGGATTTACTGTAACAAAATTTATGTGTTTTATTGTAATAAAAAGGGAATAATTTGTCACAAGGTTTGTCGGCCTGTTGGCCCAAAGACCGGTTCTGTTTGTAACTTGTACTGAAAAGAGAAAAAGAGAATAAAAACGAAAGTAAAGAAAACCCCTTCAACCAAGTCTTCCTCATTTTGAAGAGAGGGTATCAACATACTATGTGTGTTCTTAAAAAATAAACCGAAAACTCATTTATTTTAAACAGCAAAAAACATTCACATTAAAGATTCATATTTAATGCATGCCCACAAGTAGACATGTGCAAATTCGCTCTTACACATGCTGCATGTGCTCTTACAAAATGAAAACCCAAATCTGAATGAACATAAGCCTTCCATCTTTTGCCGACCTCCCCCCGAACAGGAGTGACATTTTTGGAAAGTGAACCATTTTTTACATCTTAGGTTGTCAGTTTCATACCAACCTATTTGTCAATGTATACACTTATGAAAAACTGTGAGAAGACGTAAACAATAGGAAATAAAAAAATAATATACCAACTCGGTGTCATGCAGCTGACACATGCAACGTAACTAAGCTACACATATTATGCAACCTTGTGCCTGCGTAATCCCCGAATTGGTCAAATGTTGCGATTCAGGACGTATTCATTCAATCAATTGTTGTTGTATTTCACTTCTATCTTGTAGAATCGTTTGTAGAATAGTATCTTGAAGAATGTGTGTAAAAAAAGTATTTTTATGTGATTTTAGGTGTTAGCTTGGCGCTAAGGAATGTTTATAACGCCGGCCCCTGCTGCGTTGTATACTTTGCGCAGACAGCACGACAAGAATGCACTGTTCCGTTAATTTAAGGGCATTAATTCCTAGCCAGCTACAAAACATGGTGACAGGAGCGGCACAGTGACAAAAACGACACATGACATAACAACACGTGGCAGATCGACACATGACAGGCGATTCATTACAGAACAACACATGACAGACGACACATAACAAAACGACACATGGCAGAGCGACACAGGACAGAACAACACATGACATCATACCGAAACGTTTCAGAAAGACACATGACAGAACGACACATGACAGACGACACATCACAAAACGACACATGGCAGAACGACACAGGACAGAACGACACAGGACAGACGACACATGACAAAACAACACATTGCAGAACGACACAGGACAAAACGACACATGCCATCATAACGAAACATTTCAGAAAGACACATGACAGAACGACACATGACAGACGACACATAACAAAATGACGCATTGCATGGCAGAACGACACATGACAGAACAACATATAGCAGAACGTCACATGACAGAACGAAATATGGCAGAATGACACGGTGACAGAACAACACATGACAGAACGACACATATCAGAACATCAAAATGACAGTACGTCACATGATAAAACAACAATATGACAAAACAACACAAGGACAAAACGTTACATGACAAAACAAAACATACGAAAACAAAACATAACATAAACGGCACACGAAAATAACATCACATGAAAGAACTACATTCTTGTGATTTTTTTCCATGTGTCGTTCTGTCATGTGTCATTCTGACATGTTTCGTTCTGTCACCGTGTTGATCTGTAATGTGTATTTTTGTCACCGTGTCGATCTGTCATGTGTCGTTCTGTCATGTGTCATTCTGTCATGTGTCGTTCTGTCATGTGTCGTTCTTTCCTGTGTCGTTCTGTCATGTGTCGTTCTGTCACTGTATCGTTCTAACATGGAACAACAAAACACTGCTCCTGTGTAATGTGCATGCAACCTAAGTATCAAGCTTTTTACTATGAGGTTTGGCCAAAATTGTAAAGAAACTAAAACGCTCACTATAGGCGTTGCTTGAGTTACCATACATTATTTTTTAATTGAAGAGTTTTAAACTCGTTCTAGAATTCTGTTATGCTTTTTAGTTTATCTTCTTCGTCTTCTCATAAAGAACCCCGTTACAGCTAACTCCTTATTATGAATATCAACATTTTCTTTTTCTTATTCTGTTATCCCTCAACTCCTGGATGTAGGCTCTTCCATATTGCTCTATTTTGCTTCTATTTGGGTTAACCTCGTCCATGCTAACCAGCAAAAAGAATCATCAGCCCATATTTTCTGGAGACAATTTATTTCTTTCAGCGTGTTTTGAAGTAAGCCCTGAAAAGATTGAAGTGATATATTTTGGAGTGAGTTCTCAATTCTGTGAAGGTTCACTTAGCTTTTCCTGTACTGCAAACAAACAAGACAATCAATTTTGGATTTGGATTCACGTTTTGTATTCAGAAAGTACAAATTTTCAAAGTTAAAAAAGAGTAATTTGATGAAAAGAGTTCAATCGAGAACTTCTGCAAAATGAGAATGAACTTATAGGAGCTCTGAATTTAAGTCTTTCTTGACCTATGTTTTCTTCGAAGTCAATCTTTACTAAAACAGGGGAAATTCCTTTCAAATAATATGATTAAACTATATCCATTTCCGTTTCTTACATCTATATGTTTAATCTTGTGTGTGTATGCCTGTATTTTTTCATGTAGGAACTTGTGTTCTAAATTGTACTAGTGTTAACTCGAATATTCTAAGTAGAATGCTCTGGCGTTGTCTCGCATGTGCCAGAATAACTATTATGCTCACCTAAAAATAGAAACAGAGATGCTCTGCAGGAAGACTTGTATCTGAACAATCCAGCTAAGTAGCTCAAAAACAACCCTGTTACAAACCGTAATCTAATCTAATCTAAGCTGCAAAGATATATATCATTTAAGATGTATATTAAATGCATTCCCACAAGCAGAAATGCATAATTTCGCGCTAACACATGCCGCATGTGGACCCACAATAAAAAACCCAATCTCAAATCAACATAAGCCCTGCAACTCTTGCCGTTCTTCCCTGAAACAAGGGTGACATTGGCAAAGTGAACCATTTTTTAAAGTATGGGTGGTCAGCCGCTCACCAACCTAAAAGTCAAGGAACAGGCATGTGCCAGAATAACTATTATGCTCACCTATAAATAGAAACAGAGATGCTCTGCAGGAAGACTTGTATCTGCGCCATCTAGCTAAGTAGTTCAAAAACAACCCTGTTACAAACCGTATCTAAAAATAAATTGTGCAAAATAAATAACCGCAATTTGTATTAAATTGAAACCGGTACTATCAAGAAACAATGTTTCTCTTTGCATACAAACCTTGTCCTATTTTTTTTCGCTAACCTTTCACAGCACCTCAACTTTTTATTACGGATCTTTCCGGGCACGAAAGCAGAAGCATATTTTTTACACCTGCCAAAGGAATTGCAGCGATAGGCTCGTAAAATCCAGATCGCTCGCACGCACCCCTAATCCGCAAATCCGATTTCGCTAGGTGTCGGTAAAAATATACATATTTCTGAAAAAAAAAACCCCAACCTGAAAAAGCAAGGGTGTCGTGTTAAACTATTGAGCATTTTGAATTTCATTTTTGAATTTTGAATTTCTTGGGTCGGTCCGTAGTCCAGTAGCAACACTTCGGACTCGTAAATGGAAGGTTGTGGATTCGAACCCCGGCGGAGCACAAAAAATATACCATTTATATTTCCAAACGTGCTCTTCGCTGGGTTGAAAAATTCATAAACCTTTACCAAAGACCGGTCACTGAAAGGTCCATCCAACCTTACAACAACTGGGTCTTGCTTGAGAATTGGCGCTTTCTAAAGCGACGACCTAGCTCGCAGAGGGCTCTTGAGGTGTGATACACACAAAAACAGCGCTCACCAAATAAATCATCCTAATATTATTTTTAAAAGAAATAAAAGTTTGAAGGTTGGTTTATTGTGGGAGATTTATTTTAAATTAATAATGTAAAATTAAAACACAACAGTTTTTCTTCCCGGGTTGATTTATTTCCTCGAGCGCTTTATATGTTAACACACCATTGATTGTCCTCTATATAATGATGTGAAGGAAAAGGCTCATGTCGTTAATAAATTAATTAATCCACGGATCAAAATGAAGCAGGATCATTTTAATTACGCCGCCATCTTGAAAATCATCATCAATCAAGACTTTGGCTACATCACTAAAGAAACGTCGAGAATTATGTAAGTTCTCCCATAACGGTTCTTCTAATTTGCCAAATGTTAAATTACCTAACTATAAAGGAATTATAATGAGGTCCGCACGTGAATGGACATAGACAATATTGTGCCGTCACCCTGCCGGGTTACTAGGGAATATGCAGACAAATATTTTGTTATTCGGTGCTGAGAACGGCAGTCCCATACAAGACTAACGTTAGTTCACCGAAAAATAATGTTCGGATCTTATTTAAAATTTGTCAAACAAGCGTAATTCCAACTTGAATCTAAAAAAAACTGTCTATTTTCACCTACGGCTAGCACAATCACCTGACTCCTGTTAGGAAGCACCTGCTTTACGATCCCTCCCTTTGCTTCCCAGCTCATCACCTTTTTATGCCTCATACAGAATTCGGGTCGCTGATACCTCCGGCAATCGTAAAGCCTACGAGATAATCCATACTACCAGACAGAGTGATGACAAATACAGGCAAGATATATGATGATTCATATGTGAGGAACAATTAGGTTTTTATTTTTGCTAGTAAGCTACACATATAGTGTAACTTCTTGCCTGTGGCGATTCGGGACCTATTTATTTTTACGGGTAAGGGGGCCGGCCTCACACCAACCACTTTCCGTTGAAGTGGGGGTTTTCCCAGCTCCCGGGGGCTGGTTCTCATTTCTTGTGAAAGCTGAGTAAGCCTTGAGATCGAACCCTTGCTCTCGGCATGGAACGCAAGCATTCTACCAATTGAGCTAACGACCTTTGTGGTGTGTCCTGAAGACGTTAGCTACGTCGCAAACGAAACGTTGAGAATAATGTAAGTCCTCTCATAACGGTTCGCGTAATATCCGAACATTTTTTTTTAACTGTTTAGGTATAATTATTGCAAATATGGCATACGACCGTAATAATTCCAACCTAAACCTGACAACCCCAGTGCATGTTTGGCTTATCTACCATTTGATTCAAAGATGACTTTTCAATTAAATTGTCTTAAGAATCACATTCTTCATAATCTGAGCAAAGCACGTTTTAAATATTTTTGCAATCAATGTCCACTTTTCATAAAACCATTGGTCCAGTACAAAATTTCTCATGTGTAATTACCTCTGTTGAAGATAAGACAAACAAGCACTAAGAGGACGATTTATTTCTGAACAAAATAATTAAAAACACACTATACAAATTCATAAACATAAAAATGGTAATACTGACAGTTTAATCAATTAATAGTGTAAAAATAAAACACCAAGTTTTGTTTCACGAGTTGATTTATTTCCTTGAGCACTTCCGATGTTTCCACACTATTATCAAGAAGACAACTGCAGTTTAATCCATGTTCAAACTCCTGCTGCGTCACCTTTAATAACACCTCTGATATCTAGCTCTAAGTATACCTCATTATCGTAGCTCATTTCACCTTATTTTTTCACAATGCTTTTGTCTTGTCAATTTTTATAACAGTGAATCCTTGACTTATAGGTTGGTATGAGGCTGACCAGCCATACTGTAAAAAATGGTTCACTTTGCCAATGTCACCCCTGTTTAAGGGAAGGTCGGCAAGAGTTGCAGGGCTTATGTTCATTAGAGATTGGGTTTTTTATACTGTAAGTCCACATGCGGCATGTGTAAGCGCGAAATTATGCGTGTCTGCTTGTGGGAATGGGAATCTCAAATGATACATATCTTTGCAACTTAGATTTAGTGTCCTTTTGACCATGACGTTAATAGAAAGTACCTGAAGTAATAAAAATACCGAATTGTGAAAATAAAAACCGTTTTTTGTGTGTGTGTGTATGTTTTTTTTATTGTAATTAAAAACAAGTTAGGACAACAAGCCTTATACCATCTCAAAAGACTTTAATTTGAGGAATAATTTGATGAATATTTCAAATGTTTAAGTTTAATTTAATATATTAGTTTAGGCTATCCACAAGATATTTATTTATGAGAAGAATCTAAAGATTTCAATTAAAAATTCAAATGGAAATAAAACTTTAATCTTACTTACGAGTACTTAGTTTTTAAGTAAATTTAAAGTTTGAGCACTTGGTTTAGTAAACTGTTTAAAATTTACATTTTATTTATTGACTCTAGATCTTCAGATAAACTTTTTAATTTGTCCTTATAAAGATTAAAGCTTATGTTTCAATAATTATTTATTTTACAAGTCGGATAGAAGCTTATGATAATTATTTTTCTTAAATGAAATAAGCCAATTTATGATTATTTAGAAATAACAAATTCAAAATATTAAATTAAATCACGTTGAATTATGAGAAACGTTATTAAATCCATATTTATTTTTAATAATACTAAAATTTGTTTTTTGATAAATCAATTCGTGAAGTAGCATGCAATTTCTCAACCGATTTTTGCCTGGCGAGAAACAGGTATTAACATTATCAATAAGATCGGCAAGAGTTGCAGGGCTTATGTTCATTTGAGATTGGGGTTTTTATACTGTAGGTCCACATGCAGCATGTGTGAGCGCGAAATTATGCGTGTCTGTTTGTGGATATGCATTTAATATGAATCTCAAATGATACATGTCTTTGCAGCTAAGATTTAGATTTAGATTTAGAATAATAAAAACATTTTTTTTTCAGGAATTATGAATTTTAAATTACCTAAGGACATCTGTTGAACCAGGATCAAAGTAACCGTAAATACGAACCCAAGGGGATTCAGATTTTTTTTTTCTATATCGCTAATTCGAGTGCCAACACTTTTCCGCTACGAGACCGTACCATCGACTAGCTAATCTAATTGATTATCAAGTAGCTTTCTGTTATGTTTGTATGCGGGTTCAATTGAATTAAAACTGCAGTCATTTATTATCACCATTTTTTTTCAGATTCGGTTCAGACACACAGTCACTTAACACCTTCACAATACAACGGTCGATTGATTTTTCCCCTACATAGTGATGTATAAAATGTAATTTGTCGTGTGTGTGTGTTCCTTGACTTATAGGGTGGTATGCGGCTGACCACCCATGCTGTAAAAATGGTTCACTTTGCCAATATCACCCCTGTCTCAGGGAAGGACGGAAAGAGTTGCAGGGTGTATGTCCATTTGAGATTTGGTTTTTATGTTGTAGGTTCACATGAGGCATGTGCAAGCGCGAACTTGTACGTGTCTGGTTGTGAGAATGCATGTAATGTGAATCTCCAATGTAACATATCTTTGCAACTTAGATTAGATTAGATTAGATAGAGCTTCGGTCTTTATTTTATAAAAATAATAAGGATCATTCTCGAATCATTGAGAATTGGTACATGCTAGCCTTGACTAGAACATCCGACAAAACAAACAAGCAATCTCGAAGTTTTTTTTTTTTTAAGAAAATAGATTTGTGGAAAGTTATGCAATCCACCAACCTATTTTTCCTGGCCAATTGTCTTCATGCGAAAGCAGAAACTTGTTTGTATGCAACGGCATCTGATGAACCAGGGTCGAAGTTATGGTCAAGTGGGCTAGACGCAAGATTCGAACCAACGTTATCCGGTTCCAAATACGCTAGTCGAACATGCGCCTCTACCCCTCGGCCATAACACCGACAATACAAATCAATATCTAATACAAATTATGTAAGTCTCTAACATCTATTTACTTCTAGATAAACTTCACAGACTTTATTATTTACTCGCAATTATTACAAATATATTCTTAGCATTATTTAAAGTTATTTGTTAAAAAAATGGAGAAATATTCAGTGAATTATTTTTTTATGATTTAAACGCCGATTTAGAAATACAGCGACGAGACGAGTCTTTGAGAGTTGTTTGAAAACATAATCATTCCTTGTACAAGTCCGTAGCGGCATGTTGCATGCAAATTCAACATTTAATTTTAAATTCAAGTATCTGTGTTTTCGCTCGGGGAGTCCCATCTCACGAAATAAGCGAGCTCTCGAAACAAAAAGAAGAAAACAACCCGACGCCAACAGATTGTCGTTCATGAATGACATGTTTGTATGTAATCGTTCTCATTCAAACAATCAAGAAGGGAGGCTGAAATATGAAAAGAATTTTCCCATTGATGGCGCAATAAGCAATGTCTCCGACTTGAGCTGGAATTTTAGGATATCGGATTTGATTGTCAATTTTGTTGATTATTTTTAGCGCATGTTTTTATACATAAGTGGTTTTTACTACGTATCAGCCGATATCTGTGAAATGCAAATTACCTAGCCTCAAAACAATTGCCACAGCTTTTTCTAGCTTCGAAAATACAACTTCTACCCTGTGAGGAGTAAACGTAACCAAGCAGCACAAATAGAGCAACTGCGCTGTTTCCAAAGGGGTCGCGTGTGGCATGTGAAAACTATTTATCTTAGAGGTATGGGGCGGCCTTGCGCCAACCACTTTAGTTGAAATGAAAAATTTTAAGCTCCTAAGTGGGCTGATTTTTGTTTCTTGTGAAGGCTGAGAAAGCTTTGTCAGTATTTAATTTGGGGTGTGAAATGAGCACCAAAAATGGATTTCTGACACCCTCGATGGGGATCGAACTCTTGGCATGGAATACAAACATTCTCCCAATAAAGCTATCAAACGGAATTGAAACGAGTGACTGAAACTGTAGATGTTACTCTGTCACTATTCCTCTAGGGGTGGCCAGAACCTCTGTAGAGCTGCCTCCATTTCTTCCTATCTGTACATACTTCTTTCAATTGATTCGTATCCATCACCACATTTCTCCTACATTTTCTTCCTTTACACTCATTTTGTATATCTTATTCTTTCACAATCTCCTCAATCTGATCATTTCATACTTTTTTCGTACGTCCCTTACCGCTTTTTCCTTTCTTCACACTTCCTCTGTATATATCATTTGTCAGTCTACCATCATTAATTCTTTCCCCATACCCAAACCATCTCATCACATTCTTTGGAACCTTAACTATCACATCCTCTTTTAGCTTACATTCTTTCTTTTCCTATTTATTATTTATTATTATTCCTTACTCTATTCTTCACAGTTTTTCCTGTCTTACTTCTCAAATGCTTCATTTCCACCTTACATGTTTTACATACATATCACTACCATTCACTGTCCATGCTTCACTTCCATACATCAAAGTCTGTAACAATATGCCATTGTGTACCACTATTTTCAGATCCATCGTCAAATGTAATTAATTGCTTGTATTCCTTGTCTTATAGGTTGGTATGAGGCTGACCACCCAAACTGTAAAAAATGGTTAACTTTGCCAATGTCACCTCTGTTTCAGGGAAGGTCGGCAAGAGTTGCAGGGCTTATGTCCATTTGAGAATTGGGTTTTTTATATTGTAGGTCCACATGCGGCATGTGTGAGCGTGAAATTATGCGTGTCTGCTTGTGGGAATGCAATTAATATGAATCTCAAATGAAATACATCCTTGCAGCTTAAATTTAGATTTAGATGAGATCGTCAGCCGCTTGTTCTTTGCTATTCTTTCTATTGCACCGACCACTTGCTTTCCCTCACACACCCTATTCTAGTGAAACTACTAATATTTCATTGTCGACCAAGAGGTCCACTCAGCCGTTGTTAAAAATGAAAACACGTAACGCAATAATGTTGAATGTAGAGTGATCAAGTAGTGGGCGCAATTCGTAGCGCCGCATCCTCGGGAGCGGAAAGTCAAAAAGGAAAGAATCAAAACGAATTACTCCTCCGAGGGGAAATGACAAATATTGTCCAAAAACAACTGGTTGGAGGGGACGTGAGTTGCGACTTGCCGGGAATACTACACAAGACGCTAGAGCTCTAAGCTGTTGGCGGGTTTCGGGCAAATTTAATAAACACGATTTATGAAGTAAAAGCATTATGTTATTTAGGGTGTTTGCATCTTCAGCGTACTGTTTAATAAGAAGGTGGGGTGTAGTTATTAACGGTGTTATTCTCAAACTGCAAAACCATGGATCATCTGCAACCTACAGTGAATTTTCGATACAAAAAATCGATGATCCATAGATAGGCCATGCAACAAATGTTTTGTGAATGGAACTAAATGTATAACGCTTATGTTTATTTTTTCTTCACAGGCTTGCAATTCTAAAATTTAAATCTATATCTAAGTTGCAAAGATATGTATGATTTGAGATTCATATTAAATGCATTCCCACAAGCAGACACGCATAATTTTCGACCTACATACATGTGCCTGTCTGTGGGCATGCATTTAATATGAGCCTTAAATGTTAACATATCTTTGCAGCTGAGATTATAGATTAGATTAGGTAAAAACAAATATAGTACAAATTTAGTGTGAATGAGGGAGTGGGAAGATTTTTTAATAAAAATGTTTTTAATAAAAACATTTTTTTACTACACTGTAAATTTAATTAAAATAACAATTTAAGTATTTATTGCGCGTATATAAAGGTACGCTGGATAACGTTGTGCCTCAGTTTAAGAATTTTTCGTTATACGACCATGGTTTTATAGCAAATAAAAGTGTCGTATATCAAGTCAGCGGTGTATTAATATGACTCGAGCTTGTCTTAATGAAAAATCCGTCGTCTCGGACAGCGGGGGTCCGACATAACAAAAGTTCACGTTGTAGGTACAATGGGGAGACTCCCTCACAATCTTAATATACAAACCTGCTCATGCAATGTGAAATCTTCTACTTCGTCCGCTCGTTGTACACCCCCTTAAAATTCTGACTTGAATTGAAGAAAAAACAGTCGAGGTTAACATTTTTGTAACAATCTATTAAAAAAATAATTTAAAGACGAAAAATAAACACGCCTTCTTTTACTACAGCGAGTATAGTAAGTTCTACGACCGGTATCGCCAACAATCTGTTTGCATTTTTGGTCACCTGAAGATGCAAACGGATTGTTTGCAAAACCGGTCGTGGAGCTTAATATAATCGCCGTAATAAAAAACAAAGTCGTTTTATTTTTTTGTATCTTTTAAGATGAATGATTACAAAGTTAATGCCTCTACAATCAATAAAAAAACTTTGCATTCTATTTTTACAATTATTAACTCAATCATCATTTTCCTCAGCCTTTCTCAGTCCTCTCCTTGACGTAGTCTTCCTCCAATCCTCTTCATTCCTGTCTATCGGCTGCTGTGTTCAGCCATCCTCTGCCTGCAGTTCCCTTGATGTCATCTGCGGCCCATCTACCTTGCAAAGTGATCAGTCCAGCGCCACTTAAAGCAGGCCACTCGCTGTATGACATCAGTGACACCAGTGCATCTACGGATCTCCTGGTTTGGAACTGGTCTAAAACTGGTTTGGATTTAGGAAATGAGCAAGGATGGTAGATAAGAGAGGAATCCTGGGTAAAGGTGGAGAGATTACAACTCGCAGAAATCAAACACGATGTATTTTCAACACTCCATTTATTTGGCTCACTGCCACAATGACATATTGACAGGTGGAAGGCTCGAGCACAAAAGAGAGAGCTTTACAATATATAATTTTTTTTTTTTTTTTTTTATAAATTTTATTTCAAAACAGTTTTGATACATTAAGTTATAAGATTATAAATACAAATGTGATAACAGAAAAAAACCAAAATATGAAATATTCGAAATTAATATTAATAAGTAATTACAAACATATTACAAATACAAAAAATACTTAAGAAAAAAACAATGTAAAACAACAATTTATATAAGTAAAAAGATGTATAATACAAGTAGGTACAAATTCGAGAAATATTTAATAAAAAAATAAAACAAATAATGCAAATCAATAGTTAATATAAGTATAAAGAATTTTAAGTAGCAGGACTGATGGACTTTAAACTTTGAGCATCGAGCGAAGTGACAGTAGCCATAGGCGGAACAGAGAAAAACATTTTTTTAAAGGCGATTACATTAAAGTTGTGGAAAAAGTCAAAAGAGTGTAAGGTATTTAATAAAGAGCAGGTGCGGGTGATGTAGGTATTTTGAAGATAATTTGTTGAATGTATATTAGTATGGAATAGAGAAGGATGTCTTGTGTTAATAATTGGTGTATTAATAAACATTTTACTGAGGATGTATGGTGAGTCAATTTGATTGTTTAGTACTTTGTAAATATAAAGTGCATCCCTGTAGGTTCTACGAGATTCCAAAGTTTGAATAGAATAAAAAGAACAAGATGAAAGATAGTAATGAGAAAAATAAGAGCGTCTATAACTTTTATAATTAAGATACCTAATAAGTTTTCTTTGGACACTTTCAATCAAATTAATTTGATTTTTGTAATGAGGATTCCAGATAATAGATGCATATTCTAATCGTGACCTAATGAATGAATTGAAAATCATTTTGATGGTTTCTGTTGATTTAAATTCGTTACTTAGTCGCAGAATGAAACCAAGTAAACTAAAAGATTTATTAACAGCATGTTGAATATGTTCATGAAATTCCAGCTTGCTGTCAAGCAGCACTCCTAAATCTTTAATTAGATTGGTACGGTGAAGGGGCATATTGCCAAATTTATAATTGAAAAATATGTTATTTGTTTTTCTGCTGAATGTCATGACCTTACATTTGTCAATATTAAGGCTAAGATGGTTTGATAAAAAGAATTTTTCAATTTTGTTCAAACTTTGTTGAAGCAGGTTGCAATCCAATTGTGAGGTTATTCTTTTAAAGATTTTTGCATCGTCAGCATAAATAAGTAAGTTGCAATCTGGAGCGTAATCGATAATATCATTAATGAATATTACAAAAAACAAAGGACCAAGATGTGAGCCTTGAGGGACTCCGGAAGATATGGGAAGAAAATTAGATATGAAACCTTTAGTAGCTACTGCTTGGCTTCTGATAATGACAGAAGACGTCAGACAAGTCCTCTTCCCCTTTTTACTTTTTAGTTGTTAGACAACGTGAGATTAAATGTCTAAATCATCTTCTTCTTTTAATTCTAGTTCTCATATTAAATTATGACCAAGAACCCTGTCTCTGAAACTGATTCCCAGCATCCTATTTTCTTTGGCACGTTTTCAGCCTGTTAATGAGTTAATTATATAAATTTAATATTGAATAAGAATATACTTACCATGTGCACAGATGTCTCGAGGGTTGCCAAGAACTGTCTCATTTCTGTTCATGTTTTTATTTCACTCACCCTCCCCTGTGGGATTATTCCAGATTTGTTCTGGGTTTTGCAGGTTAACACACAAATTGACCGCAGCTCGTTGAACATTTTCTTTTTAAATATTTTCTTAGGATATTACAAAAAAAATGAAACCAACAAGATTTTTTTTTATATTATATCTATGCATATCCAAACGTCGTAAAGTCCACAAACTAAAAAATTTAGTTAGTTTATTTTTTGGAATCAAAATTTAATTCTGAGTAGATTGATGTATTGCAAACCCTCAGAAGTCTTGTATTTTCTTTAAAAATTAATTAAAACAAGTTGAATTTTTTGTGAACCCCGTAAAGGTCTACAGGAAGATTTTGATCAAAATCAACGAAGTCTATCTCGGCCAATCAGAGACAAGAAAGTGGCCTGTCATGGCTGCCATCGTAATATTATATTATTCTCAGCAGTGCAGAGAAATGTTTACAGCATGTGGAAACGCAAAATTATTTGTGTGCGTGCATTTAATGTGAATCTTAATTCTTGATTTATCGGAGGTAAGTGAACTAGTCATCAAACAAGGAGGATTGATGAAGACCTGAAAAGGTCTACATCGAGGATAGGATGGAGACAGAAAAAGACGTTTTTTTGTAAGATTTATAAAAGTGTAAAACAAACTGTAAGAAGTTGCACTATATGTGCAGCTTCGTTGCGGTCAAACAGTATTTTTTTGGCTCCACGAGTTGGCCCCGTGGGGAAATAAAGCCTCGTTAATATTGCATACGCTAATATTTTTTTAACTTTCGCCTTTTCTTTTCGGGACTTTTGTTTCTGCTCCGCCAGCCGTATATAATTTCATTTACTTATTTTCTGATTAAAAACTGCATTAAATATCTGTTTAAATGGAAAAAAGTGACGTTATTGTTTTGAAAAAAATACCATTTTAACTGGTTGATTTGTTTGTATACCTCTACGATAGAATCAGGTCGTTTTAGGCATTGATAGTTATATTAATATTAGGATGATTTATTTTGTGAGCGCTTTTTTTTGTGAATTACACCTCAAGAGCCCTCTACGAGCTTGGTCGTCGCTATAAAAAGCGCTGACTCTCAAGCAAGATCCAGTTGCTACAAGGCTGCATGGATCTTTGGTGACCGGTCTTTTGTAAAGGTATATTAATATTTCAACCCAGCGAAGAACATATTTGAAAATATAAATGGAATATATTTATTGTGCTCCACCGGATTTCGAACCCACAACCTTCCATTTCTGAATCTCAAGTGTTACCACTAAGCTACGGACCGATCATTTGACGTTGCAAGTTTAAATTTTCCTCGCAGGACAAACGTCCATGTAATTAGGGTTCTAAGCGGCTAATCACGAAAAGTTATACCTAGCAACCCAGCCGTATTTTATGCCGTATTTGTTATGAATTTTAAATGTTAGGAAATCTTTTCAACTTAGATTTTAGATTTTAGACGTACCTATAGTACATTTAAATAATCAAATTTGTTAAAATAAAAATATAAACATACTTATAACCTTGTTTATCGACGCTTTCTCAAATTCAAAACTCTGATTTTAATGGGGCTAATATCTTAGCTTTAGTGGTGAAATCTCCTCGAAATATATAAAGTGTTTTTTTGTTTTTCATAAAAAACGTTCTATTCAATTAATACTTACTTATATTGAATTGTCATTTTTGTTAAAAAAAATCTTGCCGATAAATTAGCAACTTATCAAAATTAATTATGAAGAAATTTCGTAATATTCCTTGATGAAAACGAAATAAGACTTGAATACAGAATCACTTAATTCTCATTAATTCATAATATCAGACAATGAGAGCTTTTAATGTTGTACAAATTAACAGAAAAAAGTAAAAATTGCCTCTGAATTACGTCAAGTTAAAAGTAAAGCAAGGATTATTAGTAATTAAATTATTTCTCTCGGCTGTAAAAATGTGTCTAGACGTTTAATTAATGTTTTGGCCAGAATTTAAATTTAACTTTTTGTAATATGTAGTATGACTTGCGGTCAGCTTAGTTTTATGTCCAAAGTTTTATTAGTGAAAATTAAGTGTTTTATTTGATTATGCGTAAATGCAAATTTAAAAGTTATATGAGATAAAAAAAAATATATCAGCAAAATAGTGAGCGAATTAAAAGCATCTTTTAAGATAAAAGATAACAAAGTGAATGCCTCTACAATCAATAGAAAATAAATTAACATTAAAAAAAGTAGGTGTTAAAAAATTGTTTTAATTTTCATCGGTTTTAAATTTAAACGCGCTATCGGAGCCCATCCTTCCATCTTCAGAGGCTAGCGAAATTAAAAAATAAAAATATATATTAATTATATTAATTATTATAACACATGGTTTTCTGTATCTAAGCTGCAAATTAAATACGAATCTTCTTGGCGTTTTATTTTTTTAGGGGCTAATTGTCATTTTTGCCTATTTATTTTTATAGGTGAGGGAGTAGCCTGTCGTAAAAATAGTTCACTTGTTTGTTTATTTTGTATTTTTTTTGTGTTTGTTTTAAAACTATGGTGTTTCGGGTGTTGATGCAATTTCACATTTTTTTCAAAATGGTAAATTTGATAAAGTTACTTAATTTAATGTTTTTTACATTCGGAAGTGTAATGCGTTTTGTCAAAAAACAAAAAAAAACAAAAAAAATGGAATGATAATAATTATAATAGGTTTATTTATTCGGTGAGCGCTTTGTAGGGATTCCAACCCACGACCTTCCATTTACGAATCCGAAGCGTTACCATTAGACTACAGACCGGTGAAAAATTAAAGCACGTCAAACTAAATTTTAGTATGCATCTATGAATAAGTCAGCAACAGTATGGTAAAATTGGAAATTTGATAAATTGTAAAATATTTGATTCCCTTTCACCGAAAAAATGTACACGCCGAGAAAAACGAATTTTGATAAGATTTAGTGGCGGCATAAATTGTTCGACCGGCCATCCACCAGCACACTCTGTCTTACATCTGTTCCCAAGTGCAAAATTTACGTTTCTACTCTACATAATCGTAAACGAAAAATAAATAAAAAAAAGTAAAACTCTCGCTATAGGAGATGTTTTAGTTTCCATACATTTTTTTGGGATAGTTCTAGTTGAGTTTGAAGGCAATGTTTTATGCTCGGAGTACTGTTCCCAATAGGAGCTTGATGGCTTCTGGGAGGACAGTCTATAAAACATAACGTTCATATAAATTCTCATTCTTAGACTGGGCGTTTGTCTTTTGCATTTTAAGCGAAGTGGAGCATTTGCACGTAGAGAAACGTGAAAACGATCGCCTGTTTTTTGACCGTAGCTTATTTCAATATATTACAGGCGTCCTGTGCCAGGAATTGAAAAAGTTTTCGTTTTCTGTGACGGTCGTCGTTTTTTGCTGCAAAGTCTTTTTTCCTCGGCCCAGAACGGGAAAAGAATTTTCAGATATTACAAAGGTTTTTGTGTGTACTTTTTTGTTGGATGTTAACAGGGAAAATATATGAGACCTACTGTTTTTTGTAAAGCCTTGATTTGGGGTTGATTTTTTGGTGGACAACGTGTTTGTGCAGCTCTCATCTCAAGGGTCATTTGCAAGGGAGATGCCAATAAAAAACACTAACTCAAAAGTATCTCTTCTTCTTCTTGTTTTTGTGCAACTCCAATGAAAAATGGGCAATTTATCACATTAATAATAATAATAATATTATGATGATTTATTTGGTGAGCGCTGTTTTTGTACGAATCCCACCTCAAGAGCTCACTGCAAGTTATGTTGTCACTATAGACAGTGCCAATTCTCAAACAAGGCCCAGTTGTTGTAAGGCTGGATGGACCTTTGGTGATCGACCATTGATAAAGGTTTTTCAACCTAGCAAAGAGCGTTTTTGAAAATATCAATGGTATATTTTTGTGCTCCGCCAGGCTTCGAGCGACTACCTTCCATTTACAAAGTGCTAACTACTAGGCTACGGACCGGTGAAAAGGACCTGTAGCATGAAAAATTGTGTCTTGTGCTTCTACTTAACTAATTACTCAAGTTCTTAAATAAAGATCTAATTAATTGACCTAAAGCCCATCGTCCCTCAATTATTTCCAGTATGATGAGATGTAGGCCCCAAAATTTCTAATTTCTCATTACGTGGCCGAAATAAACTGTTTATTGCCATTTGACGGATCAAGAAGTGCAAGAGGGCTTAATTATTCTAAAATCAGGCTACACATTTAAATTTGATTGGAAATTATTGCACTACAAATTGCCTAAATATTATATTACACGAGAAAGTATAGAAATGTAAAAAAAAGTTGCAATTAGTTGTCTGCCCTTTCACACTAATTGCCCTTGAGACTACGTAAATTTATAAACATAAAAATTGTGATTCTTATAATCAATTTTCAGATTCCTGCTGCTTTGCCTTTGTTATTACCTAATTGTACCTCTTTATCATAACTCATCCTTCTCATTTCTCTTTGTTTTTTTTCTTGTCAATTTTGTGACAGTGTCCTCTTTAAAAAGTACGTAAGCGAATCGGAAGTTCTTGAGATGAAATAAATGCTCAACTTCTGAAAACAAAACTATGTGTTTATAACATTGGTATACTTTTTTATAGAAATTAGTTTTAACTAACTAATACACAACTTTAATATATTATAGTAGTTTTAAATATTTTATTACAGACCAATACAACAATCATAGAACTAAACAAAAAACTGAAAATTGTATACGCTATTATTCCTGTAAGATTATATCGAAAACACGTTGCAATCAGCGCCACAGTTTATTACAGAATTACACTGAAAAACTTTTGCATGTATTTTCAAAATGAGATTTTCCTGTTTCAGAGCAAACAGTACCTACCTCAAGCTTACAACTCTACGTTAAACGCAAACACT
Organism: Agapetus fuscipes; assembly: GCA_951799405.1. Lineage (NCBI taxonomy): Eukaryota > Metazoa > Arthropoda > Insecta > Trichoptera > Glossosomatidae > Agapetus > Agapetus fuscipes. The sequence continues at coordinate 5,371,508 of OX637337.1, read as the reverse complement.
GAGTAAACTGAAAAAGTGCATCAAAACCTAAACAGAGCCTCTAACTAGAGTTTAAGTTTATATATATAAATCTTGTTTTACACTATCGTTTAGTTTTGAAGTGAAGTTTTAGTGCTGGTTCGTAAAAAAGTTGTACTAAACATCGCGGAGCTCTGGTGTTAAACTGGAGAAACTACAATAAACTGGAGAAACTGACAAAAAAACTCCTGGAAAAGTGATGAAAGTTTTGAGCGCCTCACCTTTGGGATTTTGGCGGGATAATTCAGCTGGAGCAGAGAAAAGCACTCAATGTTTCCCCGCCGGGACAGCTCAGCACACAAGCGGAGGATTTTATCTGCCTATTGTAAATTTGCTGCAATTTCACACAAGGAAAACAAAGAGTGTGTTGTGTGTAAATTCTCGAATTCCCGAGCGACCTCATTGTATTGCTTTAAAGTTTTGTTTTTAAAACATTTTTCTGCTGCAGTTTTATACAACTGCGCATAATCTTAAATCTTTAATCTAAGTTACAAAGATATATTCCATTTAAGATTTATATTAAACGTATTCCCACAAGCAGACTTATAGGTTGGTATGAGACTGACCACCCATACTGTAAAAAATGGTTCACTTTGCCAATGTCACCCCTGTTTCAGGGAAGGTCGGCAAAAGTTGTAGGGCTTATGTTCATTTGAGGTTTGGATTTTATTTGTAAGTACACATTCAGCATTTGTAAGCGCGAACTACACTTGTTGGTTTGTGGGCATACATCTGAGAGCTTTAAATGAATATATCCTTGCAACTTAGATTATAGATTATATAGACACATTTTAGTTCGCGCTTAAACATGCCGCATGTGAACCAACAATACAAAACCCAATCTCAAATGAACATAAGCCCTGCCACTCTTGCCGACCTCCGCTAAAACAGGGGTGACATTGGCAAAGTGAACCATTTTCATCATATATTTGCATCAATGATATTATAATGATTTATGATGATCCTTGACGTATAGGTTGGTATGAGGCTGACCACCCATACTGTAAAAAATGGTTCACTTTGCCAATATCACCTCTGTTTCAGGGAAGGTCGGCAAAAGTGGCAGGGCTATTTTTAATTAAGGTTTGCTTTTTAATTTGTAAATACACATTTGTAAACGCGAACTTACATGTGTCTGTGTGTGAGCATGCATTTGATATGAGTTGTGAATGTTAATATATCTTTGCAACTGATTATAGACTATTTTAGAAGTGTTCTCCACATTTAGTAAATCCATGGCTCGTCCGCTGTCTAAAGTAAGCTCTCCATACCAAAAAACGATGATTCATGGAACATCGCTACGCTACGCTACTCTACGCTTTGCTACTAAGCTACAAATATAGTGTAACTTCTTGCCGCGCTCCCGACTTGTTTTGGACACGAATCGCCAGCTCGTCGCCTTAAAAAGTCGTAAGTAATTTAGCAGAATAGCGCATCTGGTTCCTGCCTGGCGTAGTGTGAAGTTTTTTATGTCGAGGGTAACGGGTTTGATTAAATCAGCGAGATATTTGTGTGGTTTTTCAAATAAAGCTTTGTGGACCATTGAGCATACGTTAAATTCGACGCGTTCTGGGACACGGAGCCAGTGAAGCTTAAAGTAACCTAAAATATAGTAAAATAAACACGTTTCTAGTATTATAATCTCGTAGACAGGGCCCAGAAAAAGGGTCCTCATTTAGTTTTAATCAATGCAAAAATTTGCGAAATTAGTGTAGGCTCTGTGGCTGGCAACAGTCGCCGCCATTTGCATACCAGACCGCCATTTCGAGAACATTCTGTGACACAACAATGCTAATTAGAGACCGCCGGGCCACTTCTTGACTTCGCTAACTGCCCAAGTTGCTCATTATGATATCTGTACCATGTGCGCCGAGTGTAAAACATCGCGATCAGACTCAAACATAGATAAAACATAAATGTGTGGAAATGAAAACGCTCACCAGAGATTCTATTCATATCGCTACGATTAACGGGTTCGATTGAATAAAAATTTCGGTGAATGAATTTTAGGATTCCGTTCATATTTAGTTCGATTACAGAGTGGCTCTTTAACTGGGTATTGCATGATAATAGACGCTGTTTATAGCGACGATCAAGCTCGCACAGGGCTATTGAGGTGTGGCTTACACAAACACAACGCTCACCAAATAAATAATCCTAATATTATTAAAAGACGGTTCACTTTGCCAATACCACCCCTGTTTCAGGGAAGGTCGGCAAGATTTGCAGGGCTTATGTTCATTTCAGATTGGGTTTTCATATTGTAGGTCCACATGCAGCGTGTGCTAGCGCGAAATTATGCGTGTCTGCTTGTGGGAATGCATTTTATATGAATTTCAAATGATACATATCTTTGCAGCTTAGATTTAGATTTAGATTTAGATGACAACAACTATTTGTTATGAAAACGCGATGACTGAGTTTAAATGTAAAGTTTTATACTTGGCGTATCTTTAGACCACTCGGGGTGCTTGTAAACAGACCGTTACAAGAGGATAATCACAAACTCTACCCCAAGAACAAAATACTGCGTTCAAACTCAAGTATGGCGTAAGCTCAAAAATGCGTAGAAGCTAAAACGCTCGTGTGAGTTGCTGTTTGAGCTTCTATAATTTTTTGGAGAACGCTATGGTGGCGTTTAATTGTGAAGTGTTTTACTTTGGGATACCAGTAGTGTGACGCTCGATAAAGTTGGAAATTAGACGGATTCCAACATGCATTTTAAACCTTTTTTTTGGCGCTCGCAACAAATTAATTTGCATTCTGGGGAAATACTCCAGAGATTCATTTGAATATGAAGCATATATTTTACATTGAAGCGGCCGGTTCTTGTTGACACAACAATCACTTTTTTCGGGCTATGTAGCCGTGGTCTGTACCTCTTGTACGATTTGCAAAACTTGAGTAATGTAAAGTTTACGGTAATTATTAAAGAGTGATTTCCCCCAAAATCTGTCGTTTTTGTATGTTTGAACTTGATTTTCTTCATCACTGTAACTCTTTTGCTAAGAGCATAAAGTGTAAGAAACAACAACGGCAGATTTTGGGAGAAATCACTCTTTAATATTTTCCGTAAACTTTACTTTTCTCAAGTTTTGCAACTCGTACTAAGGGTACTGGTGAATTATTTCCGGACAGTTTCGCCCATTGCTCCGATGGGCATTATCAGCGGTTGGCTAGTCGCTGTGATCTTCTTACAGGATCTGCTGATAATGCCCATCGGAGCAATGGGCGAAACTGTCTGGAAAGAATCTACCAGACTACGGCTACAAAGCCCGAAAAAAATTGATCGCTGTGTCATAAATTTTTAGATTCATACAAGGTTATTTACAACGCGTTAGATCCATAGCTGAAAATGTATCATCGTTTTTTTTGTAAGGAAAATTCACGTTAGGTGGCGGTTGAAGCATGGATTGGATGTGTGTGAATAACTCTCATAGAATTTATGAAGTTTATTTTTTTTTTAGGTACAGAAAACAAACATTAAATATTGATTATTTTATTTATTTTTAACAATCAGTTTTTTAAATATTTAATAATGCACTTGAATATTTTTTCGTAGCTTTGTTAATATGTAAGGTTTGTACTAGGCTGACCCCCCATGCTGTATGAACTTGGTTCACTTTTGCCGATGCCGTATGTGAATTTGAACTAAATTTAATTGAACTAGGGGCGTTGCCCCTGGCTGCTACGCAGCCCAACCCCTTAACATTTGGTGAATGTGTATATTGCGCATAGTTTCCTTGCGTTAAAATTCGGAAAACATGTAAAATAACAACATGCAGCCTTTGTAAAAGAAAATCGACCACCCATAGTTTAAAAAATGGTTCACTTTGCAGATTTCAGCTGTGTTTCAGGGAAGATTGGCAAGAGTTGCAGGGCTTATATTAATTTGAGATTGGGTTTTTATGTTGTAAGTCAACATGCATTATGTGTAAGCGCGAACTTATAAATGTCTGCTTGTGGGAATGCATTTAATATGAATCTCGATTGGTATGTATCTTTGCAACTTAGATTATAGAACTTAACAAAATAATTTCCTTGACTTACAGGTTAGTATGTGGCTGACCACCCATACTGTAAGAATGGTTTACCATGAAAATTTTATCTCTGTTTGAGGAAAAGTCGGCAAGAGTTGCAGGGCTTATGTTCATTTGAGATTAGTTTTTTTATTTTGTAAGTCCACATAGGGCATTTGTAAGCGCGAACTTATACCTGTCTGCTTGTGGGAATGCATTTAATATGAATCTCAAATGCTATGTATCTTTACAACTTAGATTATAGAACTTAACAAAATAATTTCCTTGACTTATAGGTTAGTATGTGGCTGACCACCCATACTGTAAGAATGGTTTACCATGAAAATTTTATCTCTGTTTGAGGAAAAGTCGGTAAGAGTTGCAGGGTTTATGTTCATTTGAGATTAGTTTTTTTTATTTTGTAAGTCCACATGGGGCATTTGTAAGCGCGAACTTATACCTGTCTGCTTGTGGGAATGCATTTAATATGAATCTCAAATGGTATGTATCTTTGCAACTTAGATTATAGAACTTAATAAAATAATTTCCTTGACTTATAGGTTAGTATGTGGCTGACCACCCATACTGTAAGAATGGTTTACCATGAAAATTTTATCTCCGTTTGAGGAAAAGTCGGTAAGAGTTGCAGGGCTTATGTTCATTTGAGATTAGTTTTTTATTTTGTTAGTCCACATGGGGCATTTGTAAGCGCGAACTTATACCTGTCTGCTTGTGGGAATGCATTTAATATGAATCTCAAATGGTATGTATCTTTGCAACATAGATTATAGAACTAAACAAAATAATTTCCTTGACTAAAAGGTTAGTATGTGGCTGACCACCCATACTGTAAGCAATGGTTCACCATGCAAATTTTATCTCTGTTTGAGGAAAAGTCGGCAAGAGTTGCAGGGCTTATGTTCATTTGAGATTAGTTTTTTTATTTTGCAAGTCCACATTGGGCATTTGTAAGCGTGAACTTGTACCTGTCTGCGTGTGGGAATGCATTTAATATGAATCTTAAATGGTATGTATCTTTGCAACTTAGATTATGTAAAGAAATACACAAAATAATTTTCTTGACTTATAGGTTGGTATGAGGCTGACCACCCATACTTTAAAAAATGGTTTACTTTGCAAATTTCACCTTTGTTTCAGGGAAGGTTGGCAAGAGTTGCAGGGCTTCTGTTCATTTGGAATGGGCTGTTATGTTGTAAGTACACATGCAGCATATGTAAGCGGGAACTTATACATATCTGCTTGTGGGAATGCATTTAATATAAATCTTAAATAATAATAAATAATAATAAATAAAAATAATAAATCTTAAAAAGTCCGGTCGATAGCTCAGGTGGTAGAGTGCTTGCATTCCATGCCGAAAGCTCGGGTTCGAATCCCACCGAGGGTGTCAGAAATGATTTCCCGTTTCGGTGTTTATTTCAAACCCCAAAATAAAATACCGGCAAGGTTTACTCAGTCTTCACAAGAAATGAGTACCAGCACCCTCGGGAGCTGGGAAACCTCCACTTCAACTGAAGTGGTTGGCGTAAGGCCGGCCCCCTTACCTGTAAAAATAAATAGGTTCACTCGCCACACGCGACCCCTTCGGGGATAACGCGGCAAGAAGTTACACTATATGTGTAGCTTAGTTGCGTTGCGTTGCGTTTTTTTTTAAATGATATATATCTTTGCAGCTTAGATTAGATTAGAACTTATACATGTCTGCTTGTAAGAATGCATGTAATATGAATCTCAAATGTTATATATCTTTGCAACTTAGATTACAGATTTAAATCCATTTTTATTTTGTTTTTTTTTTTTTTAATTTGTATGAAATAAAAGAAAATATAAAAAAAACTTTCACGTTTTGCCGCTAGATGTCAATATAGTTCCATACATTTTCAATATGAAAAAACAAATTTATTGAAATAAGTTTTCATACATTTTTAAACACAAACGCGAAAGCTCGCAGCATTGCAGCATATATACAAAAATTAATTTGCCATATATCATGAATGTGTTTCATCTGCTGTGATGGCATTGATTTTGAAAATCGAAACTCGACGACGAAATACGACGACGAAGGGCAATATAATAAAGGATTATACATAATTTAATTTTTTAATAATTTAATTAATAATTGTATGCAAAGTATTTTATTTACACTGTATCATTAATCGCTCATTATATGCAAAAACTTCTGAAAACATAGATTGAATTTCAAAAAAGAAATGCAGTTAAATATCAATTAGGAAAACAATCAAAAGGTGATAGGTTTTACATGAAAAACAGAAGAGAAAAAATTATATTGTAACGAATGTATAGGTTCATGCCTGCGTGTTTTTGTGATTGTTAGCCTAGGCGAGCTGTGTAGACGTGATTGTGTAACTCTTATGGTACTCTCTGGAAATATACACTCTAGAGGCGACTCGAACACGCGAAAATAGGCCTTAGTCACATATAAATATAGGTTGCGGTTCTGTGGAGCTTCAGTGATCCAATAACGCCAATTTCATGAAACCAACGAATACATAAGTTACAGAGTGAACCAAATTATGTAATCAACTTGTTAAAAAATAAATATTTTGAAAAAAAACCAAACTGCAATTTTATTAAAATTGAACCCGAAATAAATCATAACAATATACAAAAAAAACAATTTGAGACCTTTGAAAAAATGTGGGATTTCCATTTAAAAAAAAAAACAAAAAAAAAAAGAAAAAAGGTCAAAGGTTAGAATTGCAGGATGACATGCAGCTTAGCAGATATGCGGTAATTATTCCAATGATTTGTCCGCGCGTCCCCTGTGCCCGCAAAAGCTCGCCGCGACTTACGGCTGGAAAGTCGCCGAAAGCTCGATTTGTCTGATTGGAAGCGCTTGAGCCGAAGCTTTAGTGCGGAGCTTTTTGCATTACGGTGGCTTTGTGCGACACCCGCGTTTTCGTATCGGATTCGGCCGTTCAACGGTGAAAGCTCTGTACACGCAAACATACCTGGCAAGTGGTTAGTATAGCGTGCTTCAATGTAGATTACAAAACTTTGATGTATACGCAACGCAAACGCAACTAAGCTACACATATAGTGTAACTTCTTGCCTGCGTTATCCCCGAAGGGGTCGCATGTGGCGCTTCGGGACCTATTTATTTTTACAGGTAAGGGGGCCGGCCTCACACCAACCACTTTCAGTTGAAGTGGGGGTTTCCCAGCTCCCGGGGGGGCTGGTTCTCATTTCTTGTGAAGGCTGAGTAAACCTTTGAGATCGAACCCTTGCTCTCGGCATGGAATGCAAGCATTCTACCAATTGAGCTATCGACCTTTTTACGAGCTTGATCGTCGTCGCTACAAAGCGCCAATTCTCAAGCAAGACCCAGTTGCTGTAAGGCTGGATGGACCTTTGGTGACCGGTCATTGGTAAAGGTTTTATGAATTTTTCAACCCGGCGAAGAGCAAATTTGAAAATATAAATGCTATATTTTTTGTGCTCCGCCGGGAATCGAACCCACAACCTTCCCATTCAGAGTCCGCAGTGTTACCACTGAGCTACGGACCGGTCATCATCACAATCACTATAAATAATAATAATATTAGGATAATTTATTTGATGAACGCTGTTTTTGTGTGTTTCACACCTCAAGAGCCCTCTGCGAGTTTGGTCGTCGCTGTAGAAAGCGCCAATATTCAAGCAAGACCGAGTTGCTGTAAGGCTGGATGGAGCTTTAGTGATCGGTCTTTGGTTAAGGTTTTATAAATTTTTCAACCCAGCGATGAGCATATTTGAAAATATAAATGGTATATTTTTTGTGCTCCACCGGGATTCGAATCCACAACCTTCCAATTACGAGTCCGAAGTGTTACCACTGGACTACGGACCGGTCGGTATGGTATGAAACTGACCACCCATTTATTTATTTATTTAAAAAATAGATTTGTGACGAGAAATGCAATTCACCAACCTCCTCTGCCTGGCCAGAAACAGGTATTAATATCATCAATTAATAATTCATTATTCTTAATTTTAATTAATTTATAATTACCCAATGACATCTGTTGAACCAGAGTCAAAGTTATGGTCAAATGACCCAGGCGGGGATCGAACCAACGCTATTCTATTTCAAATACGCTAGAAAAACAGCCCACTTGAACCACTCGGCCATAACACCGATAAATGTTGTACAAAATGGTTAATTTTGCCAATGACTCCCCTGTTGTAGGGAAGGACAGCAAAAGTTGCTGGTCTTATATTCATTTGAGGTTTGTTTTTTTTAATTGTAAGTACATATGCAGAATTTGTAAGCGAAAATCTACAGGTGTCTGTTTGTGGGCATGCATTTAATATGAACTTTAGCTCTCCGATGCACGACCAGTTGCAGCTTATTCGGGGCGCTTCTATTCCACGAACTTTTCTTTTTCTAGTATCTGAAATTTTGCTCGTATTTCAAAACAAAGCTTCGCTCGCTCGACAGCTCGTATCTCAAATAACTCGTATGTTATAAGGCAATCGTATCTTGAGGTACCACTGTATATGCAAACATGGAAAAACATAAATTAACTACTGACCACTGTCTGCTTGCCTCGTAGGAACGACCACTAACTCGGCGGGTGTGGGATTAGCGATGGCTATAGCGCCTCCCCCCTACTCCCTCCACCCCCACTGCCTCCCCAACCACCCACTCGGACCCCCCCCCTCCCCCTATTGGATACTCGACGAATTAAAATATGCAAATACAGGCTTTTTGTTAAATCACAAGATGCAAGATTAAGTGTTGGACGCGTACACAATCAAAAAATTCAAATGGCATTTTACATTTTTTGTTACAGAATTTATTCAGCCTTTGATATGGGATTAACTGGTTAGAAGAAAACACTTGTCACTTTTGTTTGTTATAAAAGAAGTCCTTTTTTGTGTGATAAATATACAATACTGATACATTTGTGTGTATGTGTGTTTTTACTAGGGAAAGGCGGCAGGAGTTGCAAGGTTTATGTTCATGTGAGGTTTTTTTTTGTATGCACACATGCAGAATTTGTAGGCGCAAACCTATATTTGCCTGTTTGTGAGCATGCATTTAATATGAACATTAAATGTTCACAAATCTTTTCAGCTCAGATTATAGATTATAGGTAGTACCTACCTAAGCTATAAGTGGGTTAACATAAATGGCTGAAATTTTGACAAACACCTAATGAAGAATTAAGCTCTTCATGGATGGGTCAAATTTTCGCATGCTTACGTTATATCAGACGATTCCAATAAACAGACAAGTATAAGTTCACGCTAACACATGCTGCATGCGGATAATTTAAAGACCAAATCTCGAATAGACATAAGCCCTGCGATTATTACAGACCTTCCCTGAAACAGGGGGGACATTGGTAAAGTTTTTTTACATAATGAGTGGTCAGCCGTATATCAACGTATAAGTCTGATATAACTGATTCAACTACAAATTAAAATTCGACCATTATATTTTCATAATAACGTGCTTCATTAATTTCGTCGTAATTTCACATTTTCTCTGAGCCTTATTATGCAGTATCAAATTAATGATAACATAATCCACTTTTAATCACGATAATCACATACAAAATACCGGAAACTAATACTTAGAGTATTTAATTAAAAACATCATTAACATTAATTTAATTCGATAATGCAAACAACTCATCAAGAATAATTAGTACAAAAAAAACTTTAACATCGTAGATCTTTAATTAAAGTTGCAATACTTCTTTGGTAGGTCCATTATCTAACCTCTTATACATAGCTAAGGTGTTAGGTTCGATTCATGTGGCGTGCATTGAGTATAAGCCTTAAATGTCAATATATCTTTGCAACTTAGATTGTTAACTTTGGATTTTTACTCGTAATATCATACTTTGAGCTGTCCATAGTCTTTTAGGTAAAACTTCAGACTCGTAATCGTAAGGCAGTGGATTCGATTCACAACGAAGATCCAAAAAATATCATTTGAATATGTTCTTCGCCCGGTTAAAAAAATATTTCCTTTTTTACCAACGACCAGTCATTAAAATTGTCTCAAGAATTACATTCTACACAATCTGAGCTAAGAAAAAAACGTAAAACACGATAATGTGAGAGTTGTTTTAAAAATAAATAAAAACAATATCCAGTTTTCATAAGACACATTGGTCCAATACGCATACAAACATTGCTCGTGTGAAATTAGGTTTGATGGACATAAGGCAAATACGATATGATGGTTTACAATGACCTTAAGAAATGATGTTGACCTAATACCACCTCCCTTAATTACATATTTAAGTTGATCGTTAAAAAAATGGGGATTACCTGTTATTATCCATTTCTTACGCCTATTTGATTTAAAATTAAATAGCTATAGAAAAGGACTGTTGACATTTTTTTAATTCCATACCATTAGATAATGATACTTTAGAGCAATTTTATGTTTATTAACAGCTGTTGATTTTCAGAAGAAAAGAAATACAGGGGTGGTTAAAAAATGTATTATTTTTCTTTTTGACTTCAAAGCTTAAATTAATATTCTTACAATACGACCAATCTTTGTAAGCTATTTAAAAAAATGAACATAACGTGACTTCTTGACTAAGCTACACATATAGTGTCATTTCTTCTTCTCGCATGTGGCGAGTGGAACCTATTTATTTTTACAAGTAAGGGGGCCGGCCTTACGGCAAACCCTTCAGTTGAAGTGATGGTTTTTCCAGCTCCCGAGGGGGCTGGTATTTTTGTTGTTGTGAAGGCTTAGTAAAACTTAACCGGTATTTTATTTTGCGTTTTAAATAAATAACGAAAAGGGAAATCATTTCTGACACCCTCGGTGGGATTCGAACCTAAGCTCTCGGAATCGAATGCAAACACACTACCAACTGTACTGTCAACCGGACCTTATATATATTTTTATTATAGTTAAGAAGGCGATCCATGAAATATTTAAATGGATCTTTGAAGAAGACAAGAAAATATCCAAAAATTTTGACTCGTTGAAAAATGAAAATTAATTTTTGTCAACATTAAAAACAATAAAAATCTAATCTTATCTGAGTTGCAAACATGTATTAAAATTAAAAATTCATATTAAATGCATACCGATTTAAATTCACGCTTCACGCGTAAGCTCACGCTTACAAATGCTGCATGTGTACTAACAATTCAAAAACCAAACGTAAAAACTTTTTAGCCCTAACACTTTTGCCGACCTTTCCTAAAACAGGGGCAACATTGGCAAAGTGACCATTTTTTACAGCATGTATGGTCAGCCTCATACTAATCTATAAGTTAAGGGATACAAATATCTGTTTAAATTTAAGCACATTTCCTACATCATAAAGAATTCAAAAAGCTATTACACATTAAATGACCACTGAAATAACTGTTTCGTTGTATAAGCAGCATGAGAACACATCTAAAAAATTGACACTTAGGCACCAATGATAATTTCTTGCCTTGAATTACAACCATCTATGCGAGGTATCTCCAGTGACTATCGGCAGCCCCTGCATTGTCGTTTCCTTAAAGCTGGTCCGTCATTGTGCATTTTTCACCAATTAAGGGGCACACCGACATATGCGCCGAGTCCTGGATATCCCCGCAGTCGCACAGGGTGTCCTGTCCACGGTCAAGCAGGCCCCACCTCTAAAGGTTTGTCCTGCACCTTGTCACCCCAGTCCTGAGTCTGTTGAGGGCTCTCCAGGTATTGTATGGTAGCTGGTTGCCAGGTGGGAGAGTCTCGGCTAGATCCATCCAGCTACTACCAAGAGATTTAAAAAAATCCATCTTAATCTACCCCAAGTCTAACAGTCCTTTCATCTCGTCTCTTTCATCTTAACTCGTCGGTCTAATTAGACCAACATTCTTTCTATTTTCTCTATTCTTTCTCGCCTCTACGGTGGTTGGCCACTTAGTCAGGAGAGCGCCTCCCGAACAGTCTCAGTAGTAGCATCTCGAATTCTAGGCCTTAAGTCATATGTTAAGATGCTCAGAATCACTTTGCATTTTTGTTTATAAATTTAAAATCATCGAGCCCTAAACCCTCATGGCTTTAATCTTTCAGGGATTTCTGAGCCTCCTTTGCTTTGGGTAAACACTTGGGAAAGTGTAGCTTCACGGGAGGGCCTTCTGCCACTCGCATCTCACATAACTTTTGCATGCGAGTCCTGTGACACATGGATATACAGGGCGTGGGTCAGTGGAGGGGAGACTGACCTTGAGAGAAGATGTTGATTCTTTTCATCTGCTGAGGAGTCTTCCAGTTATTCTTCTTCCTCCTGGTTACTCATGCAAGGAAAGATTTGGTAGTCTCTGAGAATCTCGTCTATTGATGTGACATTCCACTAAGTTGAACTTTCTGTCAACTCCAACTGGCAATCCATGGAATGTCTGTATTGCATCGTTGATAAGATGCAAAAATAGGGACATGAAAATGTTACCCATTTCATGAAAGGTGCAAGTTTGCCAACAAAATCCACATTTTTGTGTCGAAGAGGCTTCATTTCTTATAATCTGTTCCTTGATTTATTGACTCTCATTGACATATGCTTCTGACTTTCAAGTACGTATATGTTTGACAACTTTTAGTCAAATTTCAATTAAAATGAAATTTGAATGCTTTTTCTTGTACTTGATTATGATCGTGAGTGATTGAAAACGTTAGTAAATTAATAAATAGAGTTTAAGTTAACAGTGTTTTAGTAGAATTAAGATTCATCTTGCTTTAGATCTATAAAATTTACTAATCTTATCTAAGTTGGAAAAATATGCAACATAGGGGATTCATAATATTTATTATATGCCTTCTCACTAGCAGACACGTATACATTGGCGCTTGCACATACCGCATGTGAATTTTCAACATAAAAACCCAAATTTCAAATGAACATACACCCTGCAACTCTTGCCGACGTTCCCTGAAACAGGGGTGACATTGGCAAAGTGAACCATTTTCTACAGCATTGGTGGTCAACCGCAAATCAAACTATTTCTTTAAAAGGAAAAAAAAAAACAATCCGAACTTCAATAGAGCATGAATAAATTAAACTTCAATTGTTGAGTTATGGTTCTATATTTTCAGAGCACCGCCAAATATTTCTAGAGCCTTTAGAAAGCCCTCCACTCTTTCGTACAAATTCTCAGAACAAGGCGCATTGTTCACAGTAGAATCACGTTTGTTCACGAGCTAAATTTCGAGGTACCATATTAGAACGACACAGTGACAAAACGAAACATGACAGAATGACACAGATTTTTAAACAGCTTACAACTGTAACTGTAACTGTAACTCTGTCGCCATTCCGCTAGGGGTGGCCAGAGCCTCTGCAGAGTTGCCTCCATTTTTTCCTATCCTTACATACCTCTTTCAATTCATTCATATCCATCACCTTTTTCATGCATTTTCTTCTTTTACGCTCACTTTGTATATCCCATTCTTTCACAATCTCCTCAATCTGATCACTCCATACTTTTCTCGGTCGTCCCTTCCCTCTTTTTCCTTTCACACTTTCTTTGTATACATACTTTGTCAGTCTATCATCATTCATTCTTTCCACATGTCCAAACCATCTCATCACATTCTTTTGTACCTTAACTTTCACATCCTCTTTCAAATTACATTCTTTTTTTACCCATTCATTCCTAACTCTATCCCTCAGAGTTTTTCCTGTCATGCTTCTCAAATGCTTCATTTCCACCGTACATACTTTACTCATTTCGCTATCGTTCACTGTCCATGCTTCACTTCCATACAACAAAGTCGGTAACAATATGCCATTGTGTACCGCCATTCTCAGATCCATCGTCAAAAACAAAACATAATAGAACAACAAGTGACAAAACGACAAATGACCGAAGGACACATGACAAAACGACACATGACCGATGAACACATGACAAAATGACATATGTGAGAATTGCACATGACAAAATGTCATATGACAGTATATCACGTGACAATTAACATAATAAAGTCACCGGTGTTATGGCCGAGGGGTAGAGGCGCATGTTCGACAAACGTGTTTGGAATCGAATAACGTTGGTTCGAATCTTGCGTCTAGCTCACTTGACCATAACTTCGACCCTGGTTCAACAGATGCCGTTGCATGCACACAAGCATCTACTTTCGCATGAAGACAACTGGCCAGGCTAAATAGGTTGGTGGATCGCATTCCTGTCCACAAATCTATTTTTTTTAAAAAGTCGTTCCGTCATGTGATGTTTTTTCATGTACCGTTTATGTTATGTTTTATTTTCGGTATTCTATGTTTTGTTGTTGGTGATGTTTTATCGCGTGTTGTTCTGTCATATGTCATTCTATCATGTGTCGTTCTGTCATGTGTCGTTTTGTCACTGTGCCGTTCTAATGTCACCAAATTTGATATTTCTAAAGCAGCCGCTATCAGATCATGGAGAAGAGGAGCATTGATAGTGATATGCCAGCGGACTACTTCAGACTTGGCAAATGTATGCTTCGCTTGGGAGGTTTGTGGCCACTGGAGAATACGTCGAATAAAATCAGGTTGCTGCATAAAGTTTATGGATCCTTGGTGAGCATTGTTACTTTCCTATTCTACATTCAGACTATCAAATGCAGACACATATCAGAGTGTGATGTCGGCTATATTTTCCTTTGAAATGGTTTGTTTTTTTGTATAGAATTGCTTCTACTCATTAAAAATATCAACCCAATGACGCATTTTGTTCACCTTTTTTTAAATAGATTTGTGAATAGGAATACAATTCAACAACTTATTTTACCTGGATAGTTGTCTTCATGCGAAAGCAGACGTTTCACAGTTTCATAAAGATCATCTTCATCATTTCACTACTTATTTAAAAATTCAAATGGGTAAAACACAGTTTTAATTCACTTATTTATTTATTTTTTGTGCTCGAACATTTTCGCCTAATGAGGCATCTTCAGGAGAAGAATGGTTATCATTTCAATTTGACGCCGGAAAAGCTCATCATCGACATGGGCGAAACTTCCAGAAGCTCTAGCTCTCACAGACCACGGCAACAGATCCCGAAAAACATCTCTTCAGCAAAATATGTTCAACTTAACTGATATTGACTGAAGGAGAAAGCGTTTGGGCAAACATCGCTACCTGCGAATGATTAAAGAGACCAAAATTCCTCTCGGATCGTGGTACTAGAGATATAATATAATATTAGGATGATTTATTTGGTGAGCGCTGTTTTTGTGTGTGTCACACCTCAAGAGCCCTCTGCGAGCTTGGTCGTCGCTGTAGAAAGCGCCAATTCTCAAGCAAGACCCAGTTGTTGTAAGGTTGGATGGACCTTTCAGTGACCGGTCTTTGGTAAAGATGTATGAAATTTTCAACCCAGCGAAGAGCACATTTGGAAATATAAATGGTAGATTTTGTGCTCCGCCGGGATTCGAATCCACAATCTTCCATTTACGAGTCCGAAGTGTTGCCACTGGACTACGGACCGATCCAAGAAAAGTGATGTTACAATAATAAAACGCTTATGTTTCAGATGATTTTCATAACATTTCTGCCGTATAACATTTGCTCCATCATGGATACTATAATCCACCTACACTTCGGTAGTTGGCTGGAGATAATGCCCAGACTTGCGGTTGCTCTGGCCATGGTTCTGGGCTGCTACAAGATTGCGGTGTGTATGTACCATGGACCAACTATCGCAGAGTTCATGTCGACCTACGAGAAGCCAGAATTTTGGTACGGCAATCATATATCATTTTCTTTTACATAAAAATAAAGGTTATTTATATTAGAACTCGTACTTTTCAGTAAAAAGCTATCTTTATTTTGAGTTGCTAAGATATATTACATTTATGATTCATATTACATGCATTCCCACTAGCAGACTCGTTTACGTTCGTGCTTACACACGCCGCATGTGGGCTTACAATATAAAAACCCAATCTCAAATGAGCATAAGCCCTGCAATTCTTGCCGACCTTCCCTGAAACAGGGGTGAAATTGGCGTAAGTCGAAATCGCTCGAGACACAGAGTCCAGTCAATAGCTCAGTTCGTAGAGTGCTTGCATTCCATGCCGAGTACACTCAGCCTTACGAAATACCTGTAAGGTACACTTAGCTTTTAGAAGAAGAGAGAGAGAGATCACCCCCCCCCCCCCCAGGAGCTGGGAAACCCTCAGCCCCTTAGCCTGTAAAAATAAATAGGTTCCACTCGCCATATGCGAATCCTTTAGGGGATAACGCGGCAAAAAATTGCACTATGTGTGTAGCTGAGTTGCATTTGTGTTTGCGTACCTACATTAAACTCAACTCAGTTGAACAATATTTTTATTTTTAGCTATTTTTATCATAAATTTATTTTACATGTTATTTTTATATCCAGCTATACGCCAACCTCTTTCTTTCGTCCCAACGCTCACGTCAGGCGCAGCATATGGCTCTACCAGATGCAGGTCTCTGTCTGTGTCGGCCTGGTGGGGATACTGATCACAACTGACGTAGACGCTTATCTGAAAGATCCAGTAAGTAGCAAATATTATCATATCTCTCAGCGCTATTCACAACACATTTCATCCATAGCTGATCATCATTTTTTTGTATGAAAAAATCAGTTTATGTATGTAAATACCGCTTGAGCCATGGATCTGCTGTGTCTGTGTGTGAATAACTCCGTCTATGGCTTGTACATAAATTCACGGAGAGAACATTCCTTTTTTTCGTTGGAGTGAAATAATCATTAAATCAGTAAAACAATTTCTTAAATTATCTATATACATTATACATACATAACTTCAACTGAAAAATTTACTATCCGTTCTGCTCATGTCCGTCATATTCAGTCCTTTTCCAAACCGTTCTACTCCATTAGATTCTGTTGAATTCTATTCCGTTCCATTTCATTGCATTCCGTGATATTCTGTTGTGTAAAAGATACGTCTTTTGATGATTCCCAAAGTCCAAAAAACTTAATGTATGTTCAAATCAGTAGAATTAACACCTTAGGAGAGTTTCAGACTTGCCTTATCTACTGAATGTGAAAGCAAAACTTTTAAAGTTGTGGATGTACCTACATTTTTTCACTCGCAAAAGCTTAATGTGTGACACCAGAAGGGCTATTCGGGATCTCAAAGGCGAGGCCGAAGGCGACTGATACCGATTCGTTGCCGAATGAAAGGTGAATTGTGATTCTCGTTTGAAAATTTGGCTGAAGGCTATTTCTTATAAAGGTGAGGAATCTCCCGGAACTGTCAAAATATAGCGCGGCCGATTTACCCCGCCGTACAGCGAAGGACAGAAATTGTCAGTAGATTATTACAAATATATGACTTATTTTCTTTAATGACCTAAATAAATGTATTCGCAAACTCATTCCTTATGTTTATTTGTGACCCACGTGACATTATTATAGGAAATTATGACGTAGAATAGGAATTACGATCTTACGAAAATTGGCATTCTGAACGGCATAATATGCGCGTCGCTAAGTACGTCATGCAGATAATTATTATGCTTTTGACAACAATAAATTTGCACAACGAAATTGCGTTATTTTTTCACAGTTTCATCTTCATTTGTGATAAATTGTAAACAATTATTTACAAGTGATTTTCAATCATTATAACGCTCAATTTACAAAGATTAAAGCATAGATTTAATTGTCAAATGTCAGTTGACAGCAGACGTGAAGTTAGCCTGATTAGCCAGCCTGCTATGCGAGAGCTGTGAACTATGAGAATTGCCCCCAAAGTCCAAGGAAAAATAATTTCACATAAAATGTTATTTATAATCATTTCCTAATTTTAACATATTTGAAATAAACAAATCACCTTAAATTTTTTAATTAAAATAAATTGAGCTAGTTTTAACAAGTTGAAGGAGTAAAAGTACAATATAAACAATAGTTTTCACCAAACATTGTATTGTTGAGAACTGAGTTTTTTATTACATTGTAATGTAGTTTTATGTATTTTCATTCCGTTGTTTCGTACTTATTTGCACTTATTATTGTTTTACTACTTTTTGATGAAGTTTTAGTATTTTTTTTAAATATATGGGGAAATTTACCCTTTGGGCTGGCACCTGTCGGACGATTATCACATCGATCATCCGTCAGTCTGGCCAATCGAGAAAAAACATACAAAACCCATTGCTGTCCCTTGTAAGGATAGTCGGAAGGTCGGTAGGAACGAGAATCGCAAAACGGCAAAGGAACTCTTTCGCAAGGGCTATTAATCTCCACCGGCAACTAATATCTTTAGTGCAACCGAACATCGAGAATTGCACTTCTGGGGTGGAAATCTTAACGACTCGCTGCCTTAGTTCTTGTTTATCGTATACGCCATTGAGAAAACTTTACATGAGCAATGTTTGCATGTGTACTGGACCAATGTGTCTTATGAAAACAAGAAATTTATTTTAAAAATATTTAAAAGAACTCTCACATTATCGAATTTTACGGTTTTTCTTAGCTCAGATTGTGTAGAATTTGATTCATAAGACAACTGCATGAAAAAGTCATATTTGACATGATTGGCGTATACGGTAAACAAGAACTAGGGGAGCGGACTGTCGATAGATCTTACCGTATATATTTGAAGATATGGCGGAAAACAACATGGTGGCGTATCAACAGCTGATCCATTTAATATAGAACAACAATCAACTGTTGAGGCATCGACATGTTTTATACCGTTCTTTCTTCAAATAGGTTCGGTACGATCTATCGACAATCGTCAAGACTTCCACCCCTGAACATAAGTGTAGTATTTTGATGATGCTAAAATGTTATGACATATTGTTTCTTGCAGTTTATTATCAAAAATGATTCGATGCCCGCTCTGCCGTTTGTCAATTGGTTACCATACGACTATAAAACATCTCCTCAGTATGAAGTCTCCTTCGGCATCATGAACTTCTGGTTCTTCTTTTGTGCCGTCACAATTGTCGTTTTCGATACGGTAAAGATATTTTAATTTTTATTTTTTAAATTTTTTGAGGAATTCAAAAACACTGTTTATTTTCACATGAATATATTTAAAAAGATTACAATCTTTAGAGTAAGTTACTAACGTTTTCGACCTGAATACCTGATGATGACCTTCTAGGTCGAAAACGTTAGTAACTTACTCTAAAGATTGTAATCTTTTTAAAATATATATTCATGTGAAAATAAACAGTGTTTTTGAATTCCTCAAAAAATTTTAAACTATAACAGTATGAATTTTCACAGTGTTAATACACAAACAATACAAAATATTTTAATTTTTATTTGATATCCTTGGAAAATATTGGTATTTCTTTTATGTTATAAACAGTGTAATTCACACAATATTTAATTCACGAATAATCCACGGGTTATAGTTTTTTATTGCAGCTGATCAGCTGTATTTGTTGTATGTGAAAACATCGTTAAAATTTGTTTGTTAGTACAAAGATAGTACCTACCAGTGGCGAAGGGTGCCATACAAGCCGATTCCCATCAGCTTCCCTTTTAAAATGATGTAACAAAGTAATTAAAGAACATAGGCACAAAGTAAAAAAAAACACATTTAAAACCAAAGAAACAATACGTACGAGTATTTTATCCCCATTGAAACCATTCAGTCTACTTTATTATCATTTTTGCCTCATTGTAAAAGGGAAACCGATGGGAATCGGCTTGTATGGCACCCTTTGCTACTGGTACCTACTTTACATAGTTTTTACTGATTTTCCCGACTATTCTTCATTTTTTTTTGTTAAAATATTTTTGTTTTATTTTTGCATTTTTTTTTAAGATTTGTATGGGACTTTTAATACACACGGCAGGACAACTTAAAATCCTTAAAGAGGCTTTGACAACAATTTGGGAACGATATTTGATACAAACAAACAAAGCTAAAGATTACAATCCTTACAAAGGAGGTATAAAAAAACAAATATGTTTTATTTATTTTAGCTTTAACAGTGAAAAATAATATTTTATTTAAATTAATTTCAGCTGGACCAGAAACATGTGATGGGCTTAAAAAGATGATTAAAAAATGTGCGGAACATCATCAAGGCATAATAAAGTTTGTGGATTTTTACATTAAAAAAAATACTTCACTAAAAATATGCATTTATTCTATGTAAGTTTGCTTCAAAAATGAGCCCATGAAGCACAAAAAAGAAAACAGTTATACCTCCTCCTTTCGTCACAATAAGGGTAACTCGTAGAACGGCTCACATTCATCCCTATGCAGTCAACATCAAAATTATTAGAACTTGGTGATTTCACGACTCATTCCTTTGCCAAACTGCCCGCTTTTGGAACGAGTTACCTGTATCTGTATTCCCACCCTAATTCAACCTTGCCTTATTCAAAACCAATATAATCGCAACTTTCTTTCAGTGTCTCAAAACTAAGCCAAAACAATATACACAACAGCACTACGCAGCTAACAGCCCTGCAACAAAGATTCAGGCCACATCACCAACACCTCTGCGGCACTACAACATGAGTCATAGACCCCTAGAGTCTCCCGCACAGGATTCCTGAAAAAAAATAGTGAAATACGAAATGGTATTTTTAATTTAAATGTATCAACACACTCTTATTTTTTTCAGATTTGTTGTTGATTACAAGAAGGTATTCTCTACGATGATTTTGTTGCAGTTTCTCATAAGCTGCCTTATGATCTGCTTCACAATTTTGATCGTCACAAATGTAAGACACTATCAGTATATTGTTACGAATGTGTGATTGTGTGTCTGTGTGTTTTCACTTGTGTGAGTGTGTCTGTGGATAATTGTACTCGTGTTTGTTTAATGGTGTGAGCATTCGCTCGAATCTTCTAAATCACGAACGTTGCAGTTACCGATGTTTCGAGAACCGTCCTTATATAATGCTATTGAAAGCGCTAAAGCTGATTGTAGCACAGATTTGTATCAGAGCCGTTGAACTGTACAGCTAAAAATCCACTCTGTATTTGTGAACGGAATCTTAAAATAAAACTTAAACTTCATAAAAAAATGCATAAAACGAAAAAATTACTAAATTTAACCGGTAAATCGTTTATTTTGCACAATATTAGTTACACAGTGCTGTTTACTCTTCTCGCTTTACCTTATAAAGACTTCGCGGCACAATGTTGAAAGAGACTCTGTCTCTCACATGGCCGCCGCTTCTATTTATACGGCTCATACCGTTGTTTCTCGCGTATTCGAGAATATGCCACATACTTCCATAATAGATTTTTTCTACTCCCATTTGGTAATTTACTAATTACAAAACGGCTAACGCAATCACAATGCCATACATTTGTACACCCGTTGCATAATGTTACATTATGCAACCGGTAACCGTGTTAAAATGAACATGTGCGCATGCGCATTGTCAGAATTGGAACCATTTTTTAATTTCAAATGTCAACCTTGTATGGGGGTATGAAGACCTGTCAATCCAAGATGGCCGCAAGCGATCAGCTGATTAGGCTTCATACAATATTAGTGATATTCGGTAGGTAGGAATTACCGTGGTGATGAGACTTTCAGCCCTGTTCAGATGAAAATAAATAAGTATATTTTATGTGTAGAGTCAAATAAAAATTGTTAAAAGTGCTAAAATTTATCGAATTTATTTATCGGATTGCTCCAAATAAAGCTTTCCTTTTTTCAATGGAAAATAAAAGGCTTGAAAGGAAAACAATACAAAAAATTTCACCGCAAAAAATAAACAAACTCAAAAAGTTACTTGGTTAATAGGTGAGTATGAGGTTGATCACCTATGCTGTACAAATTTGGTTCACCTGCCAATACAACTGCAGGGCATATGTTTATTTGAGTTTTGGGTTTGAATGTTTAAGCTTATATGCAGGATGTAAAAGCGCGACCTTATACATATGTGTCGGCTTGTGGGCATGAATTCAATATGAAACCTAAATATAATTTATTTTTACAACTTAGGTTAGATTAGATAATCGAAGGGAATGATAAATCACACGTTTTGACAAAGGTAAGGTTTTAATTACTTCAAATGGACGAGTACATTATAATGACTATTATTCACTATTTTGTTAATTCTCTCATGGTCGTAGAAAAAGTATTGTATGCCACTGCACGTAATTAGTCTTTGTAACACTCGTGCTTTCTATTGTGCCATTCGGCTGCGCCTCATGACACAAACTTGCACTCGTGTTAAAAAGACTATCATTACTTGGCAGTGGCATAAATAACTATTACGAAGCACTTCCAGATTGTTTGACACACACACCAGCATGCTTAGGCGCACGAACTACGAATCTATAGTTCGTAATAAATCATTAATCAAAACTTTAAGGCTCAACGCCACTCCTGTTTTTTTCTTCATATTCCAGAACAGTTCTCCAATGTCCAGCCGAGTGACGTCATTGGTTATTCTCATGTGCAGCATGTGGGAACTTTTCGTCTACTGTTATTTCGGAAACGAAATTATTGTAGAGGTAAAAAATGTTGTTTTTTTCATACACTTGATGTACTTATGTAAAAATCGATACCGATAATGAATAGCTGTCATATCAACGGCTAAAAGGAAATAGGGCATAAGCGATAGTTTGGTCAAAAATGAGTTACGAATGCTATCCTCCTTTTTTATTTTCCGCTCTTTGTTTTGCGCTCACTCCCATGGCTCCACGATGACTTTTTTTTCGTTTATGCCCAAGCAAAAAACTGCGTTTTCGAAGTATGGTTTTGGTGTACTAACCAACGAAATTTTTGGCCTTTTTTTCCTAATGGTGCTTGTGACATAAAAATCGCACAACATCGTAAAACTGCATTAATAGGAATGCCAATGAATGCCTTCATTTTTTTGATTTTAGAGTTGTTTCGATTTTACCGATACAAAAAGAAAAAAAAACTTTGTCCATTTTTTTGCTGTCTCAATCTTTAAGCTTCTCTCCTGAACAATATATTTTTCTCGCTTATTCCCTATATACTTTTAACCGTTGATATGAAACTTTTTTTTTTACATAACATTTTTTTATAAAAAAAATGTTTTTTTTTATGAATTACTTCTAAGTACCTACCTACTAATTTTTATTTATGTGTTTTGTTTCAGAGCACGATGCTTTCTCGGGCCATCTTCAAAAGTAAATGGTATCTGATGGACTTTGAATGCAAGAAATGCTTGATGATTATGATGATCCGCTGCAATAGCCCGATAATTGTTACAGCCGGAAGATTTACCCCATTGTCCCTAGAGACATTTGTAAAGGTAAATAGGTTACTAAAAAAAAACTTTTTTGTTACTCATATTCACTAACTTTATCACTCAATTCCTTGCTTATAGGTTGGTATGAAGCTACAGCATTTTATTTTATTTGTGTTCCGTAATTTTTGTTCCGTAATTTTTGTTCCCTGACTATTTGAGACTGACTCCCTTTAATGTACGTAATGGTTCACTATGCCAATGTTACCCCTGTTTCAGGGAAGGTCAGAAAAAGTTGCAGGTTTGATGTTCATTTCAAATTATGATTCTATTTTGTGAATAGGTACACATGCAGCATTTGTAATTGCAAACTTAAACGTGTCTGTTTGTGGGCATGCATTTGATATGAATGGGTAAATGTTAATATATATTTTTGCACCTTAGATTACCAATTATATACAGCGAAAATAGTCAATAATTATATAATTTTTGTTTCAGATTCTGAAGGCATCTTATTCGTACTATACTTTTTTGAGCTCATTATCAAATGACTAAATCACTGAAAAAAAACATCAATTTATTTTATTTAGACACTTGGCGAAAAGTGAGAAGTTATTTGTAGATTTTGCAGTATTTATTTTAGTTTTTCTTGTTATTCAACTCTTGGAGTCGTCCCCTTTGAGCTTGTTTGTCTTATGTTTATCAGAGCAATGTTTGTATGTGTACTGAACCTATGTGTCTTATGTATACTGGAAATTATTTTCAAAATATTTAAAACAACTCTCACATCATCGTGTTTTACGTATTTTCTTATCTCAGATTGTGTGGAATGTGATTTTTAGGACAATTTCATTGAAGGGTCATCATTGAATCAAATAGTAGACAAGCCAAACAGGCACTGGAGAGACGGAGTTTCTTGCAGCAATGTTCATCCATCTTTTTCACTATTTCTCTATATTCCGTTTTTGCTTTTCCTAAAAGTAAAATAACATTTTTACACATATATCTCTATAATATCTCGGAATGGTAAACCTCTAGCGTTTGTCTTTTCAACCATCCCCTCTATTATGACATGATAGAGGCCTTGATAATTCATCAATTGATATTTTAATGCACTTGAGTTGTTAAAATAGTTGAAATATAACACGAATGTGTAATGTCGACCGGTCCGTAGCTCAGTGGTAACACTGCGGACTCTGAATGGGAAGGTTGTGGGTTCGATTCCCGGCGGAGCACAAAAAATATACCATTTCTTTTTTCAAATTTGCACTTCGCTGGGTTGAAAAATTCATAAAACCTTTACCAATGACCGGTCACTAAAAGGTCCATCCAGCCTTAAAGCAACTGGGTCTTGCTTGAGTATTGGCGCTTTGTAGCGACGACCAAGCTCGTACACCTCTGCGGCACTACAACAAGTGTCATAGACCCCTAGAGTCTCTCGAATCTAGGGAGTCTCCCGCACAGGATTTCTTAAAAAAAAAAAAAATGTAAAAAAAAAAAACTTAAATTCAATTTCTCTGTGTCAATGTGTCAAAAATTCAAATCTGCTAATATATTTTTTGAACAACTTTGATATTCAAATAAAAATTAATATCCTATGTTATTGACTATTTTTCATTGTAAGGTAATTTTTTGTTTGATTGCAGAAAACATGTTTTTTTCAAAGCGCTGAACAATTTCCAGCTACAATTTTATGAAATAAGTCTTGTAGCGTTCTGACAATAATAAAAATGTTTTAGTTAACAACATCGTGGTAAGACACCATACTTCTATGAGTTTTGAGAAGAGGAAAAGTTGCACGAGGTCAAGACCGGAGGTTTCGGTTTTGGTAGAAAATCATAAGCAAGCAATGCCGTGTGCGCTGGTGCATTATCGTGGTTAAATGATTGATTCCAAAATATTTATTTGTCGTTTTCTTTCACTCAAACGACGCATAACTTCAAGGTTCTTTATTGACCTAAGGCCTTCGATTGAACTAAAAAAGTAAATATCTAATTTATGTTCCTTGATTTATAGGTTAGTATGCGGCTGACCACCCATGCTGTAAAAATGGTTTACTTTGCCAATGTCACCCCTGTTTCAGGGAAGGACGGCAAGAATTGCAGGGTGTATATGCATTTGAAATTTGGGTTTTATGTTGTAGGTTCACATGCGGCATGTGCAAGCGCGAACTTGTACGTGTTTGCTTGTGAGAATGCATATAATGTGAATTCCCAATGTTACATATCTTTGCAACTTAAATAAGATTAGATCAGATACCTAAGTAGTTCTTGACTTATAGGTTAGTATGAAGATGACCATTTATACTGTAAAAAATGGTTCACTTTGCCAATGTCACCCTTGTTTCAGGGAAGGTCAGCAAAAGTTGGAGGATTTATATTCATTTGAGGTTTGGTTTTTAATTTGTAAGTACCTACACATGCAGCATTTGTAAGCGCGAACTTACATGTGTATAAATAAAGTTTTAAGCTTTAAGGTAATATTCTTTATTGACCTAAGGCCTTCGATTGAACTAAAAAAGTAAATATCTAATTTATGTTCCTTGATTTATAGTTTGGTATGCGGCTGACCACCCATGCTGTAAAAATGGTTTTATTTGCCAATGTCACCCCTGTTTCAGGGAAGGACGGCAAGAATTGCAGGGTGTATATGCATTTGAAATTTGGGTTTTATGTTGTAGGTTCACATGCGGCATGTGCAAGCGCGAACTTGTACGTGTTTGCTTGTGAGAATGCATATAATGTGAATCTCCAATGTTACATATCTTTGCAACTTAGATTAGATTAGATGATTTCCAGAAAAGGGTCAGTAAATTCACTTACACAGCTGGCCGTAAGAACTATTGCATCCTGCATTTAAAAATCTAAAGGCTATCTCAATACCAACACTTGTGTACATGTCGGACCTACATCTGTTATACTCATCTCCTCGCGAGCATTGCCAATTTCATACGCCATTGAACGAACAGCGTACCAGCGATGTATTTTGGCATGCGACACCAAGGGAGGCTTCATTTGTTGTCGAATACAAGTCTCCCAAGTACACAATTCTACATCCAAACTCAAATGAAATGTAGGTATATTAAAACTCAAACAGCGTATCTAGCGAGTGTGCTGCTTTCAATGCATTTTTGGTTAGACGGTGCGTTTGAATTTACTCGTGAATATGCACACTTGGGGTAAGGTATCGCATAGCCGATTGTTTGCCGCCAATTTATCACAATTCATCGAACATCGGATGGTGGTAAATTAAGCGACTTCCATGGCTTTTCCAAGGTTCGTAGGTATGAGGGCATGAGGCCCACCACTAATACTGCAAAAAAGCGAAATGAGTAAAGTATGTACGGTGGAAATGAAGCATTTGAGAAGTATGACAGGAAAAACTTTGAGGGATAGAGTTAGGAATGAATGGGTAAAAAAAGAATGTAATTTGAAAGAGGATGTGAAAGTTAAAGTACTGACAAAAGAATGTGATGAGATGGTTTGGGCATGTGGAAAGAATGAATGATGATAGACTGACAAAGTATGTATACAAAGAAAGTGTGAAAGGAAAAAGAGGGAAAGGACGACCGCGAAAAGTATGGAGTGATCAGATTGAGGAGATTGTGAAAGAATGGGATGTACAAAGTGAGCGTAAAAGAAGAAAATGCATGAAAAAGGTGATGGATATGAAGGAATTGAAAGAGGTATGTCAGGATAGGAAAAAATGGAGGCAACTCTGCAGAGGCTCTGGCCACCCCTAGCGGAATGGCGACAGAGTTACAGTTACTAATACAATGCTATCCCAGTATTAAAAGAGAGTTGTATAATTGATGTGGTTTGGAAGTAAGTATGATTTGACTAAAAATGTAGCAAAAAAATGAATACAAAGATACAGGTAAAACTGAATAAGTGCAGCTTTTCCCCTATTTTTAAGAGAGAAAACAAAGTATGTAGGTTTGAAGTTAAACAAGTATTTATTTTGGATTTGAAATAGGCACCGTTCATTTCACACAAATCATTTCTGACACCCTCGGTGGAGATCGAATCATTGCTCTCGGCATGGAACGCAAGCATTCTACCAGCTGAGCTATCGACCAGACTTTTACGAGCTTGATCGTCGCTACAAAGCACCAATTCTCAAGTACGACCCAGTTGCTGTAAAGCTGGATGGACCTTTAGTGACCGGTCTTTGGTAGAGGTAGAAAAAAAAACTAAATTCAAATTCGTACTGTGAGTTCATTGTTTTTGAAGGATTAGGTTTATTGTACAACTCACCTACACCATTCACACGGTATTAGCAATATCCAACAGCTTGTTAGCGCCGCAGCCAGTTGTCCTCTAGAGTAAACATTGCTAGGCCTCGTATCGGCTGAATATTTGCGAATAAATTTGCACCCATTAATGAACATATTCGGTGGCGCTTAATTCACTACTGGCTGTTTGTTTGCAAACATCTCAATTACATGAGGCCTAAATGAAATAAACAATCACGGTGTGTTTTGCCAATTTTCTAAAGTATCTCATTTTTAGATGAAGACCATAAATTGTTCATGGGTGATTTGTTTTTTTTTAATATTCGTAATGGTTTGGTGGTTCACACAGTGAAAATCATTGTATTTTTAAGTGTAAATCTATTCACACAGTGAAAGCCCTTAGCTGAAAAATATTTGTTACAATTATGCTCCTGAAGATGCTTTATTAGGCGAAAACGTTTGGGCAAAAAAATTAAAAAAAAAAGTGAATTGAAACTCTGTTTTATCTTAGTGAATTTTTAAATAAAGTCCATCGTATTTAGTTTGTACGAAAATAAATTTACTTTTCAAATAAACTCTTGTAAAATAATTACACAGTTTTAGTTTACACGTTTATTTATTATTTCTTTTTTTATTGCTCAAATATTTTGGCCTTAAAAAACATCTTTAGGAGCAGTATTGTAAGTTTTTTTAAATATTTTGTATGTCATATACGGCATGTGTAATTGTGTGAGCACGAACTAATAAATGTCTGCTTGTGGCCATGCATTCAAAATGAATCCAAAATGTGTATACATCTTTGGAACACAAAGTGTAAATTTATGAATTACATGGTTTGAAGAATGGAAGATGAACGAAGTACAAAAATAATGTTCAAATGAAATGTTAAAGGTGACCGTGAAAGGAGAAGACCGATGAAAGAATGAATAAATCAAGGAAGTGATGAATGTCGAAGAGATAAAAAGAGTGTGCAAGGACACAACAAAATAAAGACACAACAATCCCTTTTTTCAAGCTATGTAGCCGTGGTCTGGTAGATTCTTTCCGGAGAGTTTCTCTCATTGCTTAGAAGATCACAGCGACTAGCCAACCGCTGATAATGCCCATCGGAGCAATGGGCAAAACTCTCCGGAAAGAATCTACAAGACCACGGCTACATAGCCCGAAAAAAGTGATTGTTGTGTTAACAAGAACCGGACGTGAAAGCTTCAATGAACAATTAAAATAAAGACACATCTGCGGAGGTAATGGCCACATCTAGTGGAACAAGCACAAGTCTGATATAAGCAAAATAGTAAAACAGGTCGAAAAACAGGTAAATTTTAAAATAACGATACATTACTTTGTATTATTTCCAAAAATTTCTAGACTGATATTATAATCGTTTTAGTATTGAGTTTTTCATTCAAGTCAAAAGCTTTTTCCTCCACCTCCCAGCAAGCTTTCGCAATTCTTTCTCGTAAAAAATGGAGTATGACATCGTTGTGAATATTTACCAGTGAATACATGTCAGCGAAAGGGAGCTTTAAGGACTTTCCGGCAGCTTTCAGCCCATAGAGGGAGCATTCCTAGACGTTATATGAAAAGAGGCCGCACACACATGATTGATTGGCCGTATCTGCTAAATTATATAAGCCGTATGTATAAAAATATATATAATAACATGAACGAAGTTAAACTCAAAAAAAAAACAGTACTCAGCTACAAATTTAGTGCAACTTCTTGCCGTGTTTTCCTCGAAGAGGTTCATGTTGTGAATGTAACCCAGATGTATTACATTTTTTTAAGGAATTCTGTGCGGGAGACTCCCCAGATTTAAGAAACTCTAGGGGTATATGGCACTTGTTGTAGTGCCGCTGTGTTGGTGATGTGGCATACATTATTATTAGTTGCAACATATTATTTTCATTTACAAATTATAATTAATTTCACTGTTAGGAAAATTAAACAGACGAACTCTAATGAAAAAACTAACATAGTTCTCGACGTTTCGTTGTCGATTAAGCCAAAGTCTTCAGGAGGCTTCATATTTGTTCAACAACAATGACACAATCAGCGCTGTACGTATGATGGGCAACAAAGTATCATGTAGTAACAACAGTGAAGGAATTATAATTTTTAAATATCGAGGTTGAGGCTGATAATTATTCAAGGTATGAGGCTGATCTCTAATATTGTAAAAAATGTTTCCCTTTGCCAATGTCATTTCTGTTTCAGATAAGGTTGGAAAAAGATGCAGAGTTGATGTTAATTTGAGGTTGGAATTTTATTTATGCAAGTTCACATTCAGCATGTTTATGCGCAAACTTACACGTGTCTGTTTGTGGGGGCATGCATTTAATGTGAATTTGAAACATTAAGATGTTTTGCAACTTAGATTATACTCGTAGATTACCTGTTGAGAAGAAGCTGTTTCTGAGACATATATTCTATGTGACTGAAATGTCGTTGACCAAAAAGTCATACGGACGAGCTGTCGTACATATTACCGATTCGTCCATGGTCGATCTGTTTGTGGACGGGTTGTCTGTGACCAATTTGTCGTGGAACTCGTTGATGCAATAACCGGAAAGATAGGCTCAGACATAAGGCAGGCTCGTGCATAGCTT
This sequence comes from Agapetus fuscipes, assembly GCA_951799405.1. Taxonomy (NCBI): domain Eukaryota; kingdom Metazoa; phylum Arthropoda; class Insecta; order Trichoptera; family Glossosomatidae; genus Agapetus; species Agapetus fuscipes. The sequence continues at coordinate 5,341,520 of OX637337.1, read as the reverse complement.
ACAGGCAAATACATTTCAGAATAATTATTTTCTCAGATTTCTTTAACATACCTCATTTGAAATTGACTGAAGTGCCAACGATGGCTCTAATCGAACTTAAATTTTGAATTTTAAATCTCAATATCAAGCTTAAATTCGTTTTTTTTTTACCATATATTGCCTACCTAGAAGGCGCATGTGACTATTTGGTATGCACGGTAAGGTGGATCGCTGTATGTATGGAAAAAATTAAAAATCATTTTTTCGTAATTGCGTTGTGCAGAACAGTTGCTCTATGGGGTGAGTATCTGATATAAAAAAAATCTTATCAAAATATGAATTAATTATACTGCCCCAAGTCATCAGAAAAATTACAAAAATACATAAAACTACTCATTTTTACCGCTGTGTTTAATAATCAAGTATTAGATAAAATCAAACGAAATAAATTTTTGTTTCTTTAAAATGAATGAAATAGTTATTATTACGTGTTTGGTATCTTGTAATTTGAGAGGGGTGGGTGGAGGCACCCCATAACTTTGTTACTCCGCGCAGATGCGCGTCACCAATTCGGTGCTCTCAGAGATGTAACTATAGTTGTACGCTACTCATATTTTTTGCGCATACAAATTTGCGAGAGATCCTAAGTGTATTTTTGATATATGAGCGTGTTAATGCAACAGATTGGCTTCATTTAACTATGAAAAACATCTTAAAGTACCGATAACTGAAAAATATTCTGATTGATCAAAGAACCAAAAGATAAATGATCATAAGGAGTGTTGATTTGAAAACTGCTGCGGGAAATAAAAAAAAAACTGAACCGGAAACAGAAATATGAACCATACGAAGAAAAAGCTAGAAGTTTATTGCCAAATCTGTCTGACCTATCAACTGATGTCTCTCAACAGTCATAGAAAAACTAGCACTTCAGAGAACGCTACCTCAAACTTCGTATTCATATTAATTAAAAAATATTGACCTTGGCATACTGGAAAACCCTGTGGATAAATTTGGCATTTCCAATAAGGCTGAAGCTGCTCTTGTTTTGGCAACAAAGCGTTGGTATTATTTCAGACAACAATTCATTCAAGTTTTCGATCAAAATAAAATTTAAAGAGCCCGTGAAAAGCAGAGAACTAAGTTCAGCGGTGTGACCATTGATTCGGATTACTAAGATTTGGGTGTATACTTTTATGGACGTAAAAATAAAACCTTTACTGTGGTGGATCATAAGAGAAATATAATTAAATAGATTTCTTTAAGCACTGAAAAAGCAGCAATAATAACAAGAATAATTATGGATATTTTAATCAGTATGTAATGTCATACTTTTTGCTGTAATCGGACGTGATAGAACTATTGTTAATACAGATGAAATTGGTAAATTTATTCCAAAAAAATTAAAATATCTAGTAAAACCGCTGCAGTGGTGTATTTGTCAACTCCATGCCAACGAACTGCCGCGCCAATTATTTGAATATATTGATGGTTGTACAAGTGGACCAAGAAGTTACTCTGAACCCATAGAAAAGGTATTAAAAAGTTGTGAAGAGCTTCCAATAGTCTCGTTTCTAACTATCCAATGTGATCTACCTATTGGACGAAGAATAACTATAAAGTCTGGATATTGTTCTCAAAGCTTATTTAAAAGAAACCCTGGAAAACTAGTGCATTCGAGATGGCTCACAGAATACTACGGCTTTATGTTCTTTATTTTTAACCATCTGACAAGCTGTTAATATTATCAATTATATAATGAAAGTGGATGCTCTTTGTGGTCTTACATCAAAACTAACCACATTGCATTAATGGTGCTAGACACTTACACAAGACAATCTAGCTGTCGCGATATTTGACAGATAATTTAAAGAAGATACTACATCCTGTTATACAGAGAAATGGATATTTCAATCATCCAAAAAACATCTTACTCGCTTTGCCTTTTTATGAGTTCTAGCCTTGTGAAGAATATTGAAACGCGACAGGAAACAATTTTGAGAATTCGAACTACGATCGGCCAAAACTTGATTTTGATGCAAACAATTATAAAAAACCTTATAAACTGGCACGAAAATAATGTGACCAAGCCTCATGTTACAAAATTTATGAACGGTGAATTAACATCACGTTGTTAAGAAAATCCACTGCTTGTTGACGAACTAATCTCAAGCCATTTCCATTTTCCTTGCTACATGTTAGCCACTGAAAGATTAGTAAAAATTGTAACAGAAACTTCAGCTGCTGTTTGCGGTCTTATCAGAAGAGATAGATTCATTAAAATAAACCTGAAATCACGACAAATAATGCCTTTTTTCAATTTAAAGAAAGATTACCAATTCTCTTAAAATCACTTTTTTCTGGACTTCTGTTGATTGCCATTTTTTCATTTTTTTTGCCATAAAAGGGTCTTTTTTCTATCATTTATAGAAAATCATGCTTTGTGCTTAAATTTGAACTTCATTATACTTCAATTTTTTTTTTCTTAATAAACAAAAAAAAAGTTAAGTATATGGGAGTTTTTATGATTTTTATTAACTTTTCGAGTCTTTGGGGCAGTATAAGATCAAATATTTCGACCTTATGGTAGTACAATTTATTGTTTGTATTGATATAGAGCAGCTTTTGGCAATAACGCGAAATCGAGATTCCCAAAAAAACGATTTCGATCCACCTTAATGCACGGCCCTGAAATAAGACTTACTCCATTGGTACAATCAGAAAACAAAAAAGATTTCGATTTTTCACAAGACTACTTCTGATAAAAAATTTATTCCAAAAATACGGGTAGTGTTTTTCCAGGGGCTTAAATTTTATATTTGGAAAATGAATTTATGGAATTCGCCGTTGGCGTATTTTGTAAATTTCGTAAAAAGTATTTTTTCTGCATTTTATTTTACTACTTTTTTTTATTTTTTATTCTTATTTTACTGTTTTTGACGATGAATGAATAGCTTTTGTAGGCGCAACTAGGTACCATAGGTTTTTACTTTATTTGTTTTCTCTGTTGTGGTTTCTCATTCTTACATTAATTTAAAAACTCTATTTAATCGACTGTTTATTATATATATACAAGGATAATTTATTTTAATGTACACATAATTGAATAGCGCCGTTTTTGTGTGTGTCAAACCTCAAGGGCACTCCCAAATCACGGATAAGATTTTTCGTATAGATGCGTCTTTAGTGCTCCTTTAAAGACACCAATAGTTTCTGCCTTCCTCACATGAGGTGGTAGTCTATTCCACTCCATTTGGTCCGCAAACCGGAAAGCACGGTCCCCAAAATTAGTGCGTGTCTGACGTGACGGCTGGACTATGTCAACCACCCTACACCCCGCAGATCTAAGAGTTTGGCGTCTCAAATCTATCTCAATAGGTGAGAACATGTCAGACAGGTATGAAGGAGCCGCACCATTGACAGCTTTGTAAACCATCAGACAAACACGGTAGACCACCCTCTCCGGAAAACGAAGCCAATGCAGTTTTTTCAACAATGGAGTAATATGATTAAATTATATTTATCGTGGTTTATTATATTTTGTTCCTTGACTTATAAGTTGGTATGACGCTGGCCAACCATGCTGTAAAAAATAGTTCACTTTAGAAGTGTCGCTCCTGTTTCAGGAAAATTTAGCAAGAATTACATGATTTATGTTCATTTTCATTTTGGGATTTTAATGCGGCACGCGCTAGCGCGAACTTAAACGTGTCTGCTTAGGGACACACATTGAATATGAAACCTGAATATTTTTGTAACTTTGCAACTTAGATGATACATTGAATAGATTATAAATGTATATTTATATCTTATATTATAGATGTAAGATAGATAAGCTTTGTTTCCAAGTAACTGATCTAGGTTATAAAATTTGACATCCAACCAAAGGGTAAAACTCAAGCCACATTGATCTGATCTCCGATGAAAATTGCTATCCCCTTATTACATTCTATTTTACTATGAACAGGCAAGCTATCGGACTTCTGTTTACGATAATTATTTTGTTTTATACAAATCACTGCCCCGAGTATATATATTCACGTTTAAACTCAACCGTAGAAATTACAAATTATGTAAGGAAACTAAGACTACGCCTCTTGTGATGGTTTCACTTTGCATCGTTGAATTGGAAAACGTTGAGGTTTAGTTTAAACGTATATAAATATGGTTGGAACAGGTTTCCAGACCTTCAATCTTAGCGAATTATTCTAACCTTACCTAGCGACCTGATTGAACTCCTTCCCTAAACCCTAACTACTGGGTAACTCGATATTCGTGCACCCAATTTTCATATATATGAGGATAATTTATTTATTTTATTTTCTTTATTGTTATAGAGCGCCGTTTATTTGTGTGTCACCCCTCAAGGGCCTTCTTAATCACGAATGAGATATTTTATTAAGGTGCAGCTTCAGTGTTCCCTTAAAAATGCCAACAGATTCCCTGTAACCCTCACTCCGCGTCTGTTTCACTCCATCGATCCCGCAATCCAGAAAGCACAATCCTCAAAATTAGTGCGTATTTGACGGCGAGGCTGCGTCATCTGACAGCACCACTCCCCGCTGACAGTGTCCGCCCCCTCACACTCATCTCAACGGGAGAAAACATGTCTGCCAAATATAACGGAGCCATACCATTTAGGGCTTTAAATACCATCAAACACACATGGTAGACCACCCGCTCAGGAAAACGAATCCAATGTAGTTCTTTCAACAGCTGAGGGATGTGAGAGAATTTGAAATCAATGAAAAAACAACGAAATGGGAAATCATTTCTGACACCCTCGGTGGGATTCGAACCTGAGCTCTTGGTGTGGAATGCAAGCACTCTATCAACTGAACTATCGAGCGATCAAATTTCAGAATATATAACTGTAACTGTAACTCTGTCGCCATTCCGCTAGGGGTGGCCAGAGCATCTGCATCCTGACATACTTCTTTTAATTCCTTCATATCCATCACCTTTTTCATGCATTTTCTTCTTTTACGCTCACTTTGTATATCCTATTCTTTCACAATCTCCTCAATCTGATCACTCCATACTTTTCTCGGTCGTCCCTTCCCTCTTTTTCCTTTCACACTTTCTTTGTATACATGCTTTGTCAGCCTATCGTCATTCATTCTTTCCACATGCCAAAACCATCTCATCACATTTTTTTGTACTTTAACTTTCACATCCTCTTTCAAATTACATTCTTTTTTTACCCATTCATTCCTAGCTCTATCCCTCAAAGTTTTTCCTGTCATACTTCTTAAATGCTTCATTTCCACCGTGAATGCATAATTTGTATCGATTTATTTTGTAAAGTTGATGCGATGTGGAGTGGCTGTGTGGTAGATGTATGTACTTGTTATATCTCATAAATCCAGAAGGCGCAGTACAATATCCAGCCGCGGTATAAATTACTGCCTCGCCTTCATTACATTAGAATTACAAATATCTGATACTTGCAAACAAACGCATATCAGATACAGCATTAACATACCATTTCAATAAATTCATGATGCGTATTCGAAGCGTACTTATTCAAATGTAACGTGTATTTCATTGTTGATACTGCTATGATTTATTTCGGGGTTCACTTTTAATAAAATTGCAGTTGAATTTGTTTTACAGTATTTCTTTGTTAACAAGTTATTCCTTGACTTATACGTTGGTATGAGGGTGACCACCCATACTGTACAAAATGGTTCACTTTGCCAGTGTCATCCCTGTTTCCGGGAAGATCGGCAAAACTGCACGGTGGCGGTTAGACTTGGAACTGAAGCTCTTAGCAACAATCCAATCAAACACTAGTGCCTTGTCATCTGGCAAACTGACGTCATTTTTTTCCCTTTGATTTATTTAAGATGCGTGGGCTCCATTGATGATTACGGATCGGAAAATATAGATTTTTATTTTTGTTCTTATTTACTCTTCAATGCACTGTTTTTTTTATTGATACTGTATTTTAAAGGATAACAAGACTTTCTTGCAAGACGAAAAGCCAAAAAGAAAGTCGTGTGGTCCTTTAAAATATCACATTACGTAATGTTGTGTAACATATTTTTGAAACACAATATCATTGTAAAACATTTGGAAAGATAAAATTGTATATTTGAGAAACCTAGAATTACATGCATACGGTGTTATTCACACAGAGAAAATCCGAAGCTCAAGCGCCACCTAACGTGAGTTTTCCTTACATAAAACGATGATCCATGGATTGGCTACGGATCAATGTGTTGTGAATAACCCAAAAATAATACATACGTTAGTATGTTTGGGTTAAAAGACATACATAAGTATAGGGTACCTATGTATTGTAACCCAAAGGGTTTCGGGGTTTTGTATCGATATCAAAAATACCAGATAATATTTATTTAACTCGGAGAGGGAAAAGGTTTAATCCCTTAATCTTTAATTCATATGAAAACAGGATTCAAACGTGAATCCACATGTTATCATCAGGGACAAGAAATATAATATGCAGGATGTGACCTTGTTGTTCTGAGCTGATAGAAAAAAATTAAACCCTTCTGATATAAAATATTCATTTTACATTTTTTGTCTCCCCGCATACATGCTTAAAATATTTATGTATTGTTACGAAAAATAAATTCATTTTTTTCTTATGGTTTTTTGATCTTGAATAACAAAAAAAACATAATTGTTTTTTCAATTTATAATTTTTGGATGAAATTTTTCAAGCAAAACACTGTTTATTTTCACTATAGACTTTATTTAAAAGATTAAAATCTTTAAAACAAAATTACGAACGTTTTCGATTGTTAATTGTTAATATGTTGTTTTTCGAAAATTATAAATTGAAACAAAATGAATTTTCACAGTGTTAATACACAAACAATACAAAATATAATTGTTTTTTGATTATATTTTCCTTTGGTCATGTGGCTCAAGACAAGGATCACGACCCACTTGAGAAATTTCGAAGGAATATTTTTTTACTTAAATCATCTATTAAGCTACTTTATCATCTACCCACTGCTTGTTCGGTTTATTTACCATTTGATTATTTGATTAAAAGACGATCTTTTAATGAAATTGCCTTAAGACACACATTCTTAACAATCTGAGCTAAGAAAAAAACGTACAACACTATAATGTGAGAGTTGTTTGAAATATTAAAAAAAAAAAAAAACTCCAATTTTCATAATACACATTGGTCCAGTACACATACAAATATTGCTCATGTGAGATTACCTGTGATGGAAATAAGACAAACAAACTCTAAGCGACAGTTTGTCGACTGTCTATTGTGATCAAATTTATCTGATTGGTCCAATGATGTGAAAATTTAGAATTTCGCTCTTCAATCTTGTAGGTTTCTAGTTGTCACAAGCCTTTCAAGGTTATCAAAGATTCAAGATAAAAAAAGATATGTGTAAGGTCTACAAACGAAGACCCCAATTTTTTAAAAGATCTGCTCGTTTTTCCTCTTTTTCTCTGTCGGTATTATGGCCGAGGGGGGCAAGTGGGTTGTTCTTTCTAGCGTGTTTAGAATAGAACTACGTTGGTTCGATCCCCGCCTGGGTCATTTGACTATGACTTTGACCCTGGTTCTACAGTGGATACTGGGTAATTCTAATCTAATCTAATCTAATCTAAGCTGCAAAGATATATATCATTTAAGTTTTATATTAAATGCATTCCCACAAGCAGATATGTAAATTTCGCGCTACACATGCCGCATGTGGACCTACAATATAAAAACCCAATCTCAAATGAACATAAGCCTTGCAACTCTTGCCGTCCTTCCCTGAAACAGAGGTGACATTGGCAAAGTGAACCAATTTTTACATTATGGGTGGTCAGCCGCATAACAACCTATAAGTCAAGGAACGGGGGGGGGGTAATTATTAATTAATAATTCATTAAAAATAAACAATAATGACTTAATAATTGATGATATTACTACCTGTTTCTGGCCAGGCAGAAGAGGTTGGTGAATTGTATTCCTCTTCACAAATCTATTTAAAAAAAAACACTTTTAATTACAAAATATATAATACGTTAATTTTGTTCTATAACTTTCAAGAGTGTTTGGCGTAGACCTGATTATGAATTGGCGTAGCACCTGCACACCTATATAGGGCAACGTGACTTAAAATCTCAGATCCGTTAACAAACGAGTGTTTAATGTGGGCATCACCTAGTCAACTCGCATGTAAAGCCCTACAGATCGCCACTTTAAAGGTAAAACGGGATTAGTGAGGCATATATAGGTTCACTGATCAGTGAATCAGCACTTATTCTGTTTTACTTTTGAGGTGGTGATATTGTTTCCCTCTTTGACTGATAGATTCATATGAGGCTATCCGCCCATACTGTAAAAAATGGTTCACTTTGCCAATGCTACCTCGGTTTCAGGAAAACGCGACAGAAGTTGAAAGGTTTTTGTTCATGTGAGGTTTTTATTTATTTATATGCACACATGCAGAATGTGATGGCGCTAACTTACATGTGCGTGTCTGTGAGTATGCATTTAATATGATCATTTAATGTTACAATATATCTTTGCAGCTTAGATTAAAGATTATTTGATTAACCTTCAATGCATTGTGCTACTGACATCAATGGCTTCAGGGTCTGTCTGTTGGAAGATACCTCTCTGCAGGTATCAAGCAGTGCGATATAGGATGGTAGACATTTGCTGGTGTGCCCACTGATGGGGAAGTAATAATGCAATGACTGTACGCGCTCATTGGGGTGGAAAGATGACTAAATACGTCAGGTTAACTAGTTAGTGTGTGCTACCTGCGTAGGTACCTAAATTATAACATATTATTCATGAAACCAGTTCTCTATTGGTTCTGTTAAGCGAATGTGAATAGGTAGTTTTTGCATATGGTTGTTGTAGCCAAATATTAGCCCTATCCATTCTTACCTCTCACCTTGTGACAATAAAACTGGCAAGAGAATAGTGCTTGTCAACTCTCGTGAGCGATGAGACATGTCCGTCTCTTCGGCTGCATCCCAAGTCGCGCGCGCTCGACAGGGAGACATTAAAAGAAGATTAATCGGAAGTGAGGTGAGTCCCAACAGATTTTTCCAGACTTCCTGATGGTCTGCAGCTTTGGGCTGATCTACCTGGGATCGGTTTGCTCAAAAGATCATTAAATCCAAAAACAACACTCAGCCCTATTTCTCTCATACCAATTAAAATATATATGCGATAGATGCCTATTATTGGAGCATTGGAGATACTTATGTATTTGTATTATGTGTTTTGTGTATGTGCAGCTCTTTTGTTAAAATAAATAAATTAAATAAAACACCTGGTGGAGTCCAACTTGGCTTTATCAGGTTCCGTTACTTCTTTATATTTACTTTGTTAGTTATCTTTTCGCCATCAAATAAAAGCCTCCTGACAATTCAGTTGTAGTCTAGATTGCTCACGAAAGGCCAGGTTTTTCAACGTTAGCATATGTGACTTTAAACTGTTAAATAAAAACTACCCACACGATTAAAATAAGTGTATATAACACAACGACAACGGTAGTAAAAAGTCGCTAAGCCAACTTGTACGAAAAATCACACATTTGTAACAGTATACAAATCAATAAATTATCAAGTTGAGATTTGCGTCTATCAAAAATTTTAACACTAATCCTTCTTCGTTTATCTCTAGAACATTTTCTCCTTTGCTTCACACCATTCACAAAGGCGACATAACTTAGCACCCCCGCCAGCGATAGATCGACCATCTCCCCCATAAGTCTTCAACTTCTCATTGTTCCTGCCTTAACTTTCCCTTGCGAGGCTTCCCGGCTCCTCTGATACACCCAACTCTCGGCGTTTTAGATTAGAAAAGTTGGGTGGACCGCTAATTGCCAAACTGCAGGTGAAATACAAGGCTGCCCTTACAAATTATATCGTGCGGGCGCAATGTTTCTCCCCCCGAGGGATGAAAGCGATATGTTTCCATTACAATCTAACAATTCGAAATTGTAAAGATTTTTCACCAATTTGACTATTTTTAAATGGTACTTTTTTTTATATTTTGTATTGTTTGTGTATTAACACTGTGAAAATTCATTTTGTTTCAATTTATAATTTTTGGATGAAATTTTTTTTTCAAGCAAAACACTGTTTATTTTCACTATAGACTTTATTTAAAAGATTAAAATCTTTAAAACTTTTTTTTTATTATTTATTAATATTCCTCTACAAAAATACAGATAATACTTATAATTAATTATACACATTTTCAAAAAAACTTAAAAGAGAAACCCACATAGGCATAGCCTGTGCGTGGGTATACAAGTATGATAAAAGTAAAAGTTGAAAAATTTAATTACGATCTATACAGAAAAAGGGTATGCTCACTCAGTATAGCGCCAACAGACTGAGGGTTCTACACCAGGAGATCCGTAGACGCACTGGGCTGGAAGTCTCATCACCACGGTAATTTTTACCTACCGAATATCGGTAATCATCATCATCATCATTGGCACGACAACCCGGGGTGGGTCTTGGCCTCCCTCAGCAACCGCTGCCAGCGCTGCGTATCCAACGTCTTCCTCCTCCAGTCCCACATTCCCACTACACGGCAATCCGCCACCACTCCATCCAGCCATCTTGAACGTGGTCTTCCCACTGTCCGGCGCCCCTCCGGGTTCGTCATCACAATCGTCTTCTCCAGGCTCCAATGGTCCATTCGCTGAATGTGCCCCAATGCAGTCTGTTGACCTTTATTGAGCGGACCACATCAGCGTCCTGGTACAGCTTATACAGTTCGGAGTTATATCTTCTTCGCCATATGTTTCCGTCCTTTATTGGACCATAAATACGTCGAAGTATTTTCCTTTCGAAGACGTTGAGAGAGCATTGGTCACGCTTGGTCAGTGTCCAGGTTTCGGAGGCATATGTGAGGACTGGTTTTATTAGAATTAAAATATCGGTAATATTTGTATGAAAACCTGTCAATGCAAGATGGCCGCAAGTAAACGGCTGATAAGACTTAATACTAATATTACCGATATTGTCACTGATATCATGCAGTGAGTGGCCTGCTTAAAGTGGTGCTGGGCTAGTCACGTCGCAAGGCAGGACCATGCCAGGTGGCTGAAAAGGATCGTCTAGTTGGAGCCGTAGGATGACAAGCGGGGAGTGGGGAGACCCTAACTGAGGTGGCTGGATGAAATCAAAATAACTGCAGACTACCCACTACGCCCATAAACTACCAATTCAATTTCATTCAGTTTAAAGTCGCTATGCTAACGTTTAAAGTACTGGGCCTTAGGATCTAACTAATAAGGAAATTATTGTTGTCGATTCATTAAAGCATCAAAAAAATCATTTAATCAATAAAGATTTTAAATTATGATTCCGGTCGTTAGACATTTTAAAGAATGAACAAAATGGATTTTACTGACCGTGCAAAAGAGAAGAACGATTTTCTCTACGTTTCATCGGAGTCATATCCGACGTCCTCAGGAGCGTGTCTCTTCTACAAAGAAGAACCACGAACTGTTGAATTATTGTTGTTTGATCGCGGCCGAAGGTTGTAGGTACTTTTATTAACCTTCGGTAATGCATTCATACGCAACGCAACGCTACGCAACTAAGCTACACATATAGTGTAACTTCTTGCCGCGTTATCCCCGAAGGGGTCGCATGTGGCGAGTTTAACCTTCTTATTTTTAGAGGTAAGGGGGTCGGCCTTACGCCAACCGCTGCAGTTGAAGTGGGGGTTTCCCAGCTCCCGAGAGGGCTGGTACTCATTTCTTGTGAAGGCTGAGTAAACCTTGCTGGTATTTTACTTGAGGGTTTAAAATAAACACCGAAACGGGAAATCAATTCTGACACCCTCGGTGGGATTCGAACCCGAGCTCACGGCATGGAATGCAAGCACTCTACCAACTGAGGTATCGATCGGACATTCATAAATGTCGCAATAGCCCCAGTTGTACAGAAGGACGATATTATGGACGTGGTTCTTCTTTGTAGAAGAGACACACTCCTGAGGACGTCGGATATGACTCCGACGAAACGTAGAGAAAATCGTTCTTCTCTTTTGCACGGTCAGTAAAATCCGTTTTTTTCATTCTATAAAATTTTGTCAATAATTTGTCACAAGGATATTTTTGAAAATGATTTCAGATTTTCGGATTTCGCGAAATGATTTTGCCACCACGCCATCCCTTTGTTTTGGACTCCCTTTGGGATGGCGCCTTAATGAGCAAGGGAACAAACCCATGAAATAATTTCCCAGGATTTTCCCTGTCCCTACTAAGGTCTAATATAAATCAGCAACGCTTCACTTATTTTCTTTCCCATAAAACTTCCAAAATTAAAAATCAATTTTTGTTTGTGTACGACAATTTAAAAACATGAAGAAAAAATGATTCGATCCGCCATTAAACGCTTCTTAACTACACATATTGCGTTACTTCTTGACGTGTTTTTGTAGAAGGAGTCGCATATGGCGAGTGGAATCTATTTATTTTTACAGGTAAGGGGGCCGGCCTTATGCCAACCACCTAGGTTGACGTGGGAGCTTCCTAGCTTCCTAGAGGGTGTACTCATTTCTTGTGAAGGCTTAGTTGCCTTGCCAGTATTTATTTTGAGACAGAAACTGGAAATAATTTTTGACATCCTCGGGGGGGATCGAACCCTTGCTCTCGGCATGGAATGCAAGCATTCAACCATAACCAACCCCTTCAGAGACTCCTTATTTTAACTGAAGTGATTGGTGTGATAGGCCGGCCCTCTTACCAGTAAAAATAAAAAAGTCCCGAATCGCCACATGCGACCCCTTCAGTGATAACACAGGCAAGAAGTTACACTAGATATGTAGCTGGGTTGCGATGGTATATACCTAGGTAATAACATCACACATTTATTATCTATTGTTTCTACTAAAATTCACAATTACTTTCTATGCAAAGATTAAGAACTTGATTCAATACGGAACCGTTTGGTTGTTCACTATGTAAATATTTCAGCAAACAGCCATTGCAGATAATGTTATCGCCGTGGTATGTAAATATGGTTCCATGATAGAATGACATAATGACAAAACGACACATGACAGAACGACACAGAAACAAAACGACACATGACTAAACGACACATGATAGGACGACACATGGCAGAACGAGCATGACAGGACGACACATGACAGAACGACACATGACAGGACGACATATGGCAGAAAGACACATGATAGGATGACACATGACAGAACGACAGATGACAGGACGAGATATGACAGAAAGACACATGACAGGGCAACACATGACAGAACATCACAATGACAGTACATCACATGACCAAATATCAGTATGAAAAAACAATACAGAAAAGTACATCACAACGACAAAACATCACAAGACAAAACAAAATATCACAATTGACCTAAAAGAGACCACACCATAAACGGCACATGAAAAATCATCCCATGACAAAACATCACTAAACAGAAAACACCACGACAAAAAAGTGAGACATTAGAAAACGGAACTCATGCATATATTTTTTGGTAAAGCTTAAAAATAAAATGAGATATGTTGTTCTGTCATGTGTCGTTCTGTTTGTTTCGTTCTGTTATGTGTCGTTCTGTCATGTGTCGTTCTGTCATGTGTCGTTCTGTCGTGTGTCGTTCTGTCATGTGTCGTTCTGTCATGTGTCGTTCTGTCATGTGTCGTTCTGTCATGTGTCGTTCTATCATGTGTCGTTCTGTATGTGTCGTTCTGTCATGTGTCGTTCTGTCATGTGTCGTTCTGATATGTGTCGTTCTGTGATGTGTCGTTCTGTCATGTGTCGTTCTGATATGCGTCGTTCTGTCATGTGTCGTTCTGTCATGTGTCGTTTTGTCACTGTGCCGTTCTAACTTTTAACCGTAAATATATCTCCTCATTGAATTCGTTTCCGGGAGCTCGTTGCGAGCATTTAGATTCCTACAAAGCATTTCGGCTGCGTATGGTGATTCTACCTGCTATACAATATTATGTGTGTAGCTGGGTTCATGAAGAACTCCTGTCCCTAGCAAGAAACTACGCTGTTTCGGTATACGGCATGCATTCGTAGCAGATACAAGTTCGAATACTAAAAAATCTGCATTTGAAAATTGTTTACTTAAATAAATCAAAGGACCATTCACACGCGTGAATTTTAAGCTTTTAAAAGTAGGTATCAAAGTTAATATAATATAATACTTACACGTGTCCGCTTGTGGCCGTGCGCAAATTAGATTACAGTAGTTCCCTTAGTACGAGATGCAAAACTTGAGTAAAGTAAAGTTTACGGAAAGTATTAAAGCGTGGTTTCCCCAAAATCTGCCGTTTTTGTTTCTTACACTTTATGGTCTTAGCAAAAGAGTTACAGTGATGAAGAAAATCTATTAAATAAAATACTCATAGTAATCTAAAACAAAGTGATTTTTCTTTTTATCTCTTAAGATGAACGATTACAAAGTAATGCCTCTACAATCAATAAAAAAGAAAATCTAGTTCAAACAAACAAAAACGGCAGATTTTGGGGAAAACACTCTTTAATACTTTCCGTAAACTTTACTTTACTCAAGTTTTGAAACTCGTACTCAGGGTACAGTACTCTTACTTAAATTTAAACTTAAAACTAATAACAAGACTTGCAATTAAGATGGGGGAGGGGGTGAGGCTAAAATTGAAAGGAGGGGGGAAGATATGGGCGGGATCTGGATGTTAATTAGGTTATTTTTATTAATTTTAAAACATGAATTTATTTCTAGTATTTCTGGGATGTCAATCTTTTTCTCTTTTTCGAAATTTGAAGATGTAGGTTATTGTCATCAAAACAGTGTCCTTCGTTTCTGGCATGGTCTGCCATCTCAGAATGAATGTTCTTGACACCATTCTTGTGTTCCTTGTAACTCAGAAGTCATTTGTCCCCTTATCACAAAAGTAACAGCTTTTTAATGATCACTAATGTTTTAAATTCATAATCTGGTCCCATCTAATGCTTACACGTTTTATTAATCAATTTCACTGCTTCTTTATTTCTAAGTTAATGTTTTTAAATGTGCTAACTTTGGCTATCCTTGCAAATTATATTGATCCTTCTTTAAGCGCTCGTATTTCAAAGCGTTTGAATACTAAGGTGGATGTGTATTTTGTTAGTAGCGATTTATGTCCGCCCGGGAGATGGGCGAGCGAGGGTTCTTTGGTTTAGGCGTTTCTTTAGAATTAGATAACCAAAGTTGCTTGACGTGAGCGGGCCCTTGTCTGATAAAAAGGAAAATCTACTCCCGGGGAGAGAGCGGCCGGGATTACCCTTCATTCCAAACCAAACATATCAATTTCATACTATTTATAGATGAGTGATTTAGAAGGTAGGTCCGGGATTGCAGTCAATACCAAGTTACGGTATTATCTTACGGTAATCTATTTTTAATCTAAGTTGCAAAGATATATTGCATTCTAATCTAATCTAATCTAATCTAAGCTGCAAAGATATATATCATTTAAGATTTATATTAAATGCATTCTCACAAGCAGACATGTATAATTTCGCGCTAACACATGCCGCATGTGGACCTACAATAGCATTTATGATTTATATTGAATGCATTCCCACAAGCAGACACGTATAAGTTCACGCCATGTGAACCTACAATATAAAACCCACTCTCAAATGAACTGCCACTATTGCCGACCTTCCCTGAAACAGGGGTGACATTGCCAAAGTGAACTATTGTTTGTACTTTTTGTACTAATAATGATGGAATTTATAGGAACGCTTTCAAATTGACTTTAAAACATTTTTATTCCAGCTTTACATTGTTTCCTTAGTGCTTGCTTGTCTTATGTCTATCAGAGGTAATTTCACATGAGCAATATCCGTATGTGTACTGAATCAATGCCTCTTATGAAAACTGGAAATTGATATTTAAAACATACAAATCAGTTCTCACATTATCGTGTTTTACGTTTTTTTCTTAGCTCAGATTGTGTAGAATATGATTCTTAAAGCAATTTCATTGAAATGATTTTTTTTAATCACATGGTAGATAAGCCAAACAAGCACTGGGGGGACAATGTGGTAGACAATACCAATTACTATATACATATTATACACAACCAAGGTTTGGTGACCGTTATGACGAAGAATATAAGGGACCAATATTACTCGTAGATATTACATACCCATTCATTAGAATACTCTTTTTTTATTGATTAAAAAAGAATCTCAAAAAATTAAATCCAGGTTACTTAATAAAATAAAATAATTTTTCGATCATTTTGTTTTCATATTCAAAATGCCATTTCAAATTTTAAATTCGCTAGCGCCTACGTTTTCCGCAGGTCTTTCTCCCTTGAATGTAAAAATACTCTAAGCAAAACCGATGAAAAAACTCACATGTAGCAGCTTCAATTCCTGTTTATAATTTGATTATTTATTATTCAAAACGTTTTTAACGGAAAAATCCAGGTAAACTCCCTGTGGCTTTGACGTTTCATGATGCTTTTTCGCAATTTTATCGAAGTTTTTAAAGTTCTAATTTTGTTTCGTTACCCTTTATATGAATTGGCTTGAAAGCTTTTTATACAAATGCCAAAAGTTAAACTTTATCATTGTGGGGAAACAGTTTTTTTTTAAGTTTTTTTTTTTGATTAAGGGGAAAAAATAGATACAGACACAATTATAAGAACAAGAAAAATGGAAAGAAACATATACACTAATAATACAGTAAAGTGCCTTATTCCTACAAAAAATCCCACAAATATGTTACATTATTTAAAATAGCTGACAAAAAACACTGGCAATCTAAATTTTGATGACACAAAACTTCCTTGACGTAAAGCTTGGTGTGAGGCTGACCACACACACTGCAAAAATTGTTTCACTTGGCTAATGCCATTAAATTCCTCGAGCCCTAAATTCTTGCACTTCGCTGTTACTTTTCGTGTTTTCCGAGCCACCTTTGCGTTGTGTACTGTTATGTTATTTTAAAATAACATATAAAGAACAATCTCGAAGTGTACAGTGTGTTTTGTGGGCCGAACGGAGCCGAACGGTCACGGAAACGGCCGAACTGCGCCGTGCAAAATAATCGGGCCGTTGCTCATCAGTTCTCGGCAGGAGGTGAACAGGATCAGACGTCGCGACCAAGCACCAAGTGGTGCAAGAGGGGGCATTACCATGGAGCTCCTCCCCATCTACTTGGATTTCCTGCCAGCAAGGCACCCGCCTCGTGAACTAGAGACGGGGGCATAGTAGTGCCCCCCAGGGGCACTACTGTGTGGAGGCGTCCGCCTCGTGAGCCACCGCTAACCTAGGGCGCTGCCCCAGGCCTTCAGTTCGGAACTCTAGTCAACAGAGTAGGGAGTGTTTAAGTGACAAGGTGCAGGTCGGGCCATTCCCTTATTTCCCCTTTTCCCCCATATTACTAAAGTAAATAAACCCTTACTTGTTCATGTTAAACTTATCTTTTAATATACAACCCTTCCCAAAATACAAGTAAGCAACACAAGGAAAGAACCCCACGCCCTGAGAGGGATGCTGATGATAGCTAGCCGGAGTAAGTATCCTGTAGGTACATCCGGAAGGTACCTTTCCATTTAAACATAACAGTACCACTTGAGACTGTGTAGCATCACGGGAGGGCCTTCTGCCGCTTGCATCTCACTCTACTTCTGATGCTAGTCCTGTGAAACATTCCCGGATGGGATGGATATACATGGCGTGGGTTTGTGGAGGGAGAACAAGTGCCAATGCCACCTCTGTTTCAGGGAAGGTCGACAAATCATTCAGGACTTTAATTGTTCATTTTACATTTTGATCTTTAATTTGTAAGTGCGCATGCAGAATTTGCAAGCGCAAGCGTACACGTGTCTGCATGTGGGCATGCATTTAATATGAATCTTAAATTTGGATATATTGTTACGAATGTATGAGTTTATGTCTTTACAAGTTTACCTACATATGATTGTGTGTATGTGTTTTTACTTACTTGTGTATCCGTAAGTATTTGATGGTTGTACCTATCGTATCTACTCGAAGCGTCTGCTCGAGATCATTCCGGCATGGGGTGGTACATGCTAGACTAGCTTTTAGTCATTTTATAAATACGGTTTGCAGTGCTTTAGAGGAGTCAGTGCTCCATTAGTACCCGAATCGTGAAGCCACCAGTACAAAAGTGTGAACCTTATGTAAGCAAATTCTACAATAAATTCAATATCACCCAAAGTTAATCGTGACAATATCTCTGCAACTTCGATTAGTATAGAATATAGATTAACAAAACTTCAATAATACAATACCCTTAGTACGAGTTTTTTCACGATACTCGAAGTATTGAGTATTCAAGAAAAATGTATGTGAACTTGAAAAGCACCTTTGGCGAAACAAGTTTCATACATTTTTCTCGAATACTCGATACTTCGAGTATTATGAAAAAACTTGTACTACGGGTACAGGTCCATTTTGACTGAGCCATAAAAACAAACTGTATAATAAATGAGTATATACATAAATAAATCATTCTGTATTTTCTTCAATAAATTTTCAAAGAGTCATTTAATCGCTCAGACCCAAACAGGGCTTTATATCGCGCGGTAATCTATTTCCCGAGTATGAAAAAATAAGTTACAACTAAAAAAAAGCGTTAACCAAAATTGCTTGAAATCGGAAACAATCGCCTAATGTGAATGTTTCAGTTTACATACATTTTTGTTAGTTTTGAGTTTACACGTACAAAAAGGTTAGTCCTGGATATCGCTCACAAAGACTCGACATACAAGGACGGGGACATACAAGGATCCAAATGATGTAATGTGTGAAACCTGTTTAAACTGTTATACGAGTAAAATAACATGTAGATAGCTTTCATCATTTTGTAAAAGGTAGTTTGAGGCTTCGCTTATATTCTTACACTTGCTTTATAAAGTGAGTGAGTAAATTTTAATACGTATTTTTCGTTTACATAATTTAAGGTTGAAATTTGGTTAAATCCATATATAATCTAAGTCGCACAGATGTATAAACATTTGAGATTCTTATTAAATGCATGTCGACAAGCAGACAGTGCCGCTAGTGCACTTACAAAATGAAGACGAAATCTAAAGTGAACACATACTCTGCAACTGTTGCCGATCATCCCTGAAACAGGGGAAATATTTGCAAAGTGAACCATATTCTACAGTGTTGGTGGTCTGCCTCATACCAACCTATAAATCAAGGAAATCAATAATAATAATGATAATGTGAATTGAAATGTATGATTTCGCTGAATGTTGGCAAATTCCCAAGAAATTCGTTTGCTTGAAGTCGGCCGGCTCGTGTCACGACAAATTGCTCAAAGACAACTCGTCCACAGAAAACTCGTCCACAGACACATTGGTCACGGACTATTTGGTCACACGACATTACATCCACATGACTTTTAGGTCAAAGACATTTCGATCGTATACAATATATACGTAAGCCCACAGGCAGCTCCTTCACGGAAAACTTTCACTCCAAAAAGCTTTGAAATTACTGTAGTTATACTTAATTAATTGCTTTTTTTTACATAGTTTTCATTGATTGTATGTAGTCTTCATAATTGTGTGATTCCTTGACTTATAGATTTGTATGAAGCTGACCACCCATACGGTAAACAATATGATTCACTTTGCCAATGTCACCCCTGTTTCAGGGAAGGTCTGCAAAAGTTACAGTGATTATGTTCATTGTAGGTACATATATATATTTTTTAAAGAAATCCTGTGCTGGAGACTCCCTAGATTCTAGAGACTCTAGGGGCTATGACACTTGTTGTAGTGCCGCAGAGGTGTACGAGCTTAGTCGTTGCTACAAAGCGCCAATATTCAAGCAATACCCAGTTGCTGTAAGGCTGGATGGACCTTTGGTGACCGGTCATTGGTAAAGGTTTATGAATTTTTCAACCCAGCGAAGAGTAAATTTGAAAATATAAATGGTATGTTTTTTGTGCCTCGTCCGGGATTCGAACCCACAACCTTCCCATTCAGAGTCCACAGTGTTACCACTGAGCTACCGACCGGTCCAAATGCGGCCATGCGTCCATGCGGCATATGTAAGCGTGAACGTATACGTGTCTGCTTATAGGAATGCATTTAATATGAATCTTAAATGCAATATATCTTTGCAAATTAGACTATACTTTATAGATTAAAGTGTGAAGGAGCCATCTGTGTACAATACATTGTATGCGACCGAAATGTTGCTGACCAAAAATTTTAAGTGGACGAGCTGTCGTGTGACCGATTTGTCAATGGACGAGTTGTCTTTGGCCGAACTGTCGTGACACTGCCCTGCTAAATTAATTATGGCCAAGTTTGTGTCAATCTCGGCTTGCCATGAATTAGTCGGCGATTGGGTTTCTTCGATAACTCATTCTGTTAATGGGAGAAGAGGGAAGCCGAGTTCATTTTGGCTTCTTAACTTATAAATCACCACTAAACTTACCGTCAGCTTTATATTTTTTTTTACCACTTTTTGTTTTCATTTTCACTTTGCCAATGTCACCCCTGTCTCAGGGAAGGACGGCAAGATGCCGGGTGTATGTCCATTTGAGATTTGGTTTTTATGTTGTAGGTTCACATGCGGCATGTGCAAGCGCGAACTTGTACGTGTCTGGTTGTAGAAATGCATGTAATGTGAATCTCCAATGTGACATATCTTTGCAACTTAGATTAGATTAGATTAGATTGTATTTGTTGTATTGTTGCGAACATCGAGTACAGGCACTCGTACACACATAGGTACATCAAAATGACTACACACACCAATGGACATAGTATAGAATCATCTAGCAGGCCCTTGTAGTGTGCGTAAATATTCTGGTGATGGAATAGTCCAGAAATTGGGAGAAAGATCTCTCCGTTTTACTATATAAGGGGTCAAAATGGTAGGACAGAGAAGAAATTGCAATAAAGTCCTTCCCTGAATAACAATTGACTGTCAAGTGGAAAATAAATTTTACATTGTAAAAATAAATCCTTTAAAATACATTCCAGCATTTTTTAATTTTAAAAAATCCAGCAATGAATGTAACAATATGTTGCAAGAATAGGTGGATGTCGTGGTAGACGAAGGCCGAGAAAGGTATGGATGGATCAAATTTCTGAAATAGCGAATGAATGGGAAATCCAGCGTCATAATAAAAGGAGGGCTTGTATGAAAAAGCCTACGACTCTGGATGAAATAAAATAAGTATGTAAGGACAGAAAGAAGTGGCGGCTTATCTGCAATGTTGATTTGTAAAGTTGGCTTATTCATTTAAGTATGTTACATTGTTTGTATCGGGAAGTATTAAAATATTTTTTTTTTGTTTGTATAGATTTCTTTTTAAGAGATTGTTATTTTTATATACTTAAATGTTATTTATTATTTGTATTCCTTAACTTATAGGTTGGTATGAGGCTGACCACCCATACTGTAAAAAATGGGTCACTTTACCAATGTCACCCCTGTGTCAGAAAAGGTCGGCAAAAGTTGTAGGATTTATGTTCATTTGAGATTTGGGTTTTTATATTTGAAGTCCACCTGCGGCATGTTTAAGCGCGAACTTATACGTCTGCTTGTGAAAATGCGAATCCTCAATGTTACATATCTCTTCAACTTAGATAAGATTAGATTAGACTTGGGTAGATTTTTTTTTTTAAATACAAAGCAAAAAAAAATAATGGCAATAAGATATTGTTCATCAATGTGAAAATATTCCTCATACTTTGTTTGACCACACTACAAATGAGGAGGTTCTCCAAAGAATCGAAGGAGGAAGGCATCTGCTCAGGACCTTGCCCGAAAGGCGTGCAAGATGGATCGGCCATGCAATACGACCAGAAGGTCTCTTGCATGCCATAATGGAGGGGATGACCGAGGGGACCAACTCTAGGGGACGCCCACGCCAAGAGTACCTGGAGGACCTGCTGGTGGACGTGCGCTACTCATCATATGCAGACCTTAAAAGAGCCGCACAAGACAGGGAAGAATGGAGAAGAACAGTAAAAGATATTGCTGCAAACCAATCCTAGGATTGAAGCAGGAGAAGAAGACTTTGTTTGAAATGAACACAATGAATTTTAAACAAAATAATAATGTTGGACTTCTCAAATTTCCTGTTTTAAAATGTACGTCGGCTGAAATACATATTTTAAGTATTTTGTTTATGTGCCAAGCTAGCTTTGTTATGTATGGCACAATTTCCTAACTAAATAAATTGTGCTGGTAGCTCAAAACACGCATATTCTGTTAAGACAGACAAAACAATTTTGTTTAAGATAGATTACCATGGTCTCAAAGTAAATTGAAGCTATTTTTATTTTGGCAAATGAAAGTGTCTTAATAAACAATAATTCACGGTGATTTATTTTGCGAGTGATGTTGTAATGAGAATCACACCTCAAGAGCCTTCTGCATGCCTGTTCATTGCTAGTTCATTCGCAATTTTGCAAGCAATACCAAATAAGTGTAGTCTGCCTCTGTAAAAGATTGAATAATTTTCAACCCAGCATATATAACTTTTTGTTGTACGTTCTTATGTTAAAATTCAACTCATTAACTTTTGATTTTGAAGCCGTAGCCTTAACCACTAGACTGCAATTACTTAAGCGAAGTTTTATTCCGTCAAAAAATGTGAAGGCAAAATCAAGTTGAATTTGTTTTTTTTAATATAATTTAATCTAAGTTGCAAAGATATGTTACATTAAAGATTCACATTATATGCATTCTCACAAGCAGACACGTACAAGTTCGCGCTTGCACATGCCGCATGTGAACCAACAACATAAAAACCAAATCTCAAATGAGCATACACCCTGCAACTCTTGCCGTCCTTTCCTGAAACAGGGGTGATACTGGCAAAGTGAAACATTTTTACAGCATGAGTGGTCAGCCGCATACCAACCTATAAGATACGACAAATTACATATTTTTAAATCAATAAATAAAAACACATATGGACATCAAAACTAAAACAGAAAACAAATTCCATTTTAATAAACCCTAGCCGCCAACATTACATATCAACCGCCATTTATTTCCGTCCTTACATACTTCTTTCATTGCATCCAGAGTCATTACCTTCTTCATACAAGCTCTCCTCTTATTATGACTCTGGATATTCTGGATATTCACCAGCATTTTTCACCACGATTTTTTTCCTTCAGTCTGTCATGTACTTTTTAGTTTTATATTTTCTTTTCTATCTGGATCACCAAGTACCCAACTAAGTGGCTCTGATCTTAAGCTGAAATCTAGCTAAGCCCGAATATGGGTTGACATTAAAAAAACATAATATTATAATCCCATCAAAACTTTTTCTTTTTCATCTTACTGTTACTCATATAACTTGTTTCGAACTGTAGACAGTCCTGTGTTTATTAGACACACCCACAAGAACACACGTCGTGTGAGCTTGCTTTTTTGTCCAATTTGTTTTTTTTTTCATATTAGTGTTAACACACAAAAACGCCCTTAGAGTGGCTCGTGTCGCTGAAATGTGTCTTATAACGATGCTTCAATTATCGCGTCGCTTTGATAACTCGCCTTGAAAATGCTTTCTGCTCGTAAAATCGAAACGTTGGCAGATAATAAAAAATTGACAATAAACCATGTCTCAAAGCGAACCAAACAAAATAAATTTATTTTTCATTAGGCGAAAATGTTCAAGCAAAAAAAAAAGTGAATTAAAACTATGTTTTACCCATTTGAATTTTTAAATAATAAAAAATGGACTTTCACTGTGTTAATAGATGCACCCTAAAAAATATAAAACAAAATAAAATTGTTTTATAACATTGTACATGAAAGTGAAAATGAGTGCTTTAAGCTTTATTCTGTGTTGAATTATTTAACATTTATTTGTACTTCCAAAATGATATACAAACCTCAGCTTAATATAAAATATACAACTAGTCACCTTTCTCTGAAATAGGGGTGACATTGCCATAAACAATAATATGAAAAATAAAGCATAACCTCAAAATTTGTTAGATAGCCCAACGCTTACACCAATTTTCCAACACGACCAAAATTGCGGCTTCACCTTTTTTTTGCCTGAAATTAGGCAAAACCAAAACTGAAACCGAAACCGAGGCTGCGGTCAGTCACGAGGAGCGCCGACATAAACCAGAGCCTTTTACAATAGAGTGACCGCCGGCACATGAAACGTGGAGCGTTTTCGCCCGTTAATTTTATTTCGGAAGGGTTGTTTTCGCCCGCAGCCCGCGCCGTTTTTTCTTTATAATTAGAATGCCCGGCCGACGTTTGCCTGCTCCAGAAAAAACTGCCTTAATGCCAACACGGCGAAATTGGATTATCCCGAATTCATTCTCTGGGCCAACTTTTGCAAATCTAATAAAGCCACATTGAATTCTTTGTCACGCGACGTTGCCGTATCGGGCTAGTTAGTGCTGTAATTCAAATTGCCGCCGACCAAAAATAAAGCATTTTGCTTTTTTTTGTGTGGAGGTAGTTACAATTGGATTGTTACAGTAATGCTATCAGGCTTGTAGTAATTTGCACATAAAAAAACCTAACTAAGTCATACATATATTGTAACTTCTTTGCAGCATTCTCTCCGAAGGTGTTGAATGTGGCGAGTGGAACCTATTTATGTTCAAATGTAAGGGGGCAGTCTCTTTCCAACCACTTTAATTGAAGGAGAAGAGGTCTCTTAACTCCAGAATGGGCTGGTACTCATCTGTTGTGAAGGCTTGGTAAAATTTGATGGTATTTTATTTTGTGTTTGAAACAAACACCGAAACGGTAAATCATTTCTTACACCCTCGCCTCGGTGGGATTCGAGCCCGAGATCTCGGCATGGAATGCAAGCACTCTACCAACTGAACTATCGACCGGACTCTTAATAGCTCTGTCTACATGACTGCAAAACAGGATAAATTGATGTCGTCCTTTTTACACAAGTACATATCCATACCTTAAAGGTAAAACTTAATTGTCTTGTCTTGTATCTTACCACCATTCCTTTAGGGGCGGCCGGTACCTCCACACAAATGCCTCCACTTGACTCTGTCTTTGCATACTGAATAAGTGACATAAAGCTTCTAAGACCTTTTTAATATTTTCTACAAGTGCAAACACTGAAAAAGTGTGAAAACCCTGTAGTTAAGACGTTTGAGATGAACATTGTGTTACAATTAGTTCACTTACTGTCAGAAGTTACACCCAACCAAATTTTCTTAACGACGATTTCTCAAATCTATTAATGCGGTGATATGTGTTTTTTTTTTTGAAAACTAAAATGTTTCATTCAGTTTTTCAATAGGAAATCTTGAGAATCAATAACTTATAGTATGAAATCCTTAACAGTTGTATTTTTTAATCCATGCATTGTTTCCCATCGTTGATGTTAAAAAGCGCACAGCATTGATCCCTTTCAAGTCATGCCCCTTTGTTTGATGGGGATCGAATTGTTTTGTTTGACTTTCTGCTGTTACTTCCTTGGACGGAACAATCTTTGGTAGGCCTGTATAAATTTGATATAATCTTCAAGGGAAACTCAAAACTTCGTACACCGTCATTTTGTAAAATAAGATAGAATATTTGTTTTTTTCAATACTCTAAATTTGAGTTTGAATGAGGGCAGTATAAACGAGAATATGAAAGTAAAAATACAAAGGAGTACAACTTTGAAGGTTTTAAATCAAAAAAGAATAAACGAAGGGAATTTTATTGGTAAACTTGGATTGAGTATTGAGTAGACTGAGGAAAGAATCGATTAATTAAATTATTGAGATTGAAAATGACTGGAATCTTCAGAATAAAAAAAATATAAGAGAATGCATGAAGAGAGTGATGAATGTTGAGTGGATGATAGAATCTTTCAGTGGACTACCATTACAAAAATAACCGAAATTCAAATTACAGTTTAATTTAAAGATTCATATTTTTAGGCCATTTTCAATGTTCAACGAATGCTTTAATGATATCTGACGCCAA
Organism: Agapetus fuscipes; assembly: GCA_951799405.1. Lineage (NCBI taxonomy): Eukaryota > Metazoa > Arthropoda > Insecta > Trichoptera > Glossosomatidae > Agapetus > Agapetus fuscipes. The sequence goes on along the minus strand of OX637337.1, from coordinate 5,315,627 downwards.
GAGTTGATAATAATATCAGCCTTTAGAAATTTGAGGGATAGACTCTTGAACTTGGTGTAATAATATTTGAACCTTTGAAGCCAAATAGCACAGCTCCGAAGAGTTCTCGGTCTATTCTGGTAAATTACATTAATGTGAAAATACGAATGTCATTTGATAGCTTAAATTTTTTTGTAAGACTTTAATTTCCAACCGTGTAATCAGCTGTTGATGTGCATCTGTTTTTGTTGTTGCTAAGAAAACCTTTTACGCAGTGTCATCTGGGAAATTTCTGAATATTCTAATTCCATCCATACAACAATTTTTGTGCGACAATCTTCTGTATAATTTTAAGCTGATTCGGAGTCTACATTTCGGATCCATCTACGGAAGGTTGTGGTTCCTAGCGAAGCTTCGCTAAGCACAAAAAAATATATATTTAATTTTCCGATGTGCTCTTTTTATAAAAATAAAACCTTACAAAACCGGATCTAGCTTGAGGAATTTTGCACTTTTTTAGCGACGACCAAAGCTGTAAAGGGCTTTTGAGGTTGAATTCAAAGAATAAGAGCGCTCATATAAAAAAACTAATACTATTTTATTTAAAAAATTCACTGCGAATACAATATTGTAGTTTTTAGATATTAAGTTTTTTGTTAGTTTTTCTCTTGAAAATGGTGTGTTAACACTCCGAAAGCGCTCGAAATATTAAACTTTGAAGAAACAAATTTATTTTTATTTTTCCTGTATTGATTAAATTCTCGAATTATTATCTTTATTTCTAGATTGTTCCTGTGGCTTAATTCAATTAAGCCTCAAAAATGTAAATAGCAAAATTGAGAGATTTAAAGTGGTCTCTTCAAGATCGTCGGATTGTTTTGAATGGGAAGACAATGGGGAAATATCCACAACAAGGGAGCGCCTAATATTATTGTACAGCCTTATAGAAAACGCCTCAACAATGGAAGTTCTCAGACCATAAATTATCAGAGGCGTAGAGTAAGGCATCAAGTGAAACAGTCTAATGCAGGGGTCTCCAAAATGCGGCCCGCGAAAGGATTTGGTCCGGCCCGCAGACGCCAATGAAAAAAAAATTGTTTTAGGTATTGAAGACGGTAAGATCGGCCGCGCGAACTGGCAATATTTTTCTGAGCAAACCTTTTCGAAGATGACACATGTGAAATCAAAATACAGTTCAATGTTGTCGGATAAATGAAAATATAAGGATGATTTATGTGGTGAGAGCTGTTCTTGTGTGTATCATTTCTCAAGAGCCCTCTGCGAGCTTGGTCGTCACTGTAGAAAGCGCCAATTCTCAAGCAGGACCCAGTTACTGTAAGGCTGGATGGACCTTTAGTGACCGGTCATTGGTAAAGGTTTATGATTTATTCAACCCAGCGAAGAGCATATTTGAAAAGATGAATTGTATATTTTTTGTGCCCCGCCGGGATTCGAACCCACAACTTTATATTTACGTTTCAGAGGTATTAACCACTAAACTACGGACCTGATGACCACCTAAAAGCTTTGTTCACTATTAAATCTACAATTTCAATCCAAAATGGAGAGACTTTGTGAATAAAAACAGCTGCAAACATACACTAAAAATAAAAACAGAGTTTTCTTTTCAAAAATGTTTGCATATTTTAAGTTTATAAGTATGATTCTCCTGTGTTTTATTTTTTTAACCTTTATATTTACAATACTCATTACTCTTTATTCAACTTTAACCAATAAAATATAATTATGTTTGTATAAAAAACCAGGTAAAAAAGAAAAACTTAGATACACTAAGAACTTATTTCTAAAAATTAGTTTATTAGTGAAAATAGACTGGGCACGCTTCCAGCACTGTTTTCAGGTGTCAAATTTTCAACATTTTTCACCCTAGGGGACAAGTCACCCAGACCCTGTTAGCCCCCCACTACACTACCCCACTACACTACCCAGTACACTACCTCTAAATTTCAATACGGACCTTGGGTGAAATAGTTTAGAGACCCCTGGTCTAATGCTCTGGGGATGCGATTGGAAACAGAGATATTGTTTTCGTATCTACGAGCTCAAACACAAAAGACGTTATTCACAGTCGGATGTAGACTACACTTGCGCTTGTATTCGTGTTCCTACAAAACGCAACGCAGCTAAACTACACATATAGTGAAGCTTCTTACCTGTGCTATCCCCAAAGGAGTCGCATTGTCGTTTGGCTTATCTACCATTTTATTCAAACATGACCTTTCTTTCTACACAATCTTAGGTTAATAAAAACGTAAAACACGATAATGTGAAAGTTGTTTGAATATTTTTAAAATCAATTTCCAGTTTTCATAATGTTTCAATATACATACAAACATTGCTCATGTGCAATTACCTTTGATGGGTTTAAGACAAACAAGCACTAAGGGGATGATATGGTGATTCAGAACCTATATATTTTTACGGGTAAGGGGGCCGGTCTCACGCTAACCACTTCAGTTGAATTGGGGGTTTCCTAGCTCCCGAGGGGGCTGACTATCATATATTTTGCTTTGCTACACTTCGCATCACCTCGTATTTACTATTAATTCCTTGACTTATTTGTTGGTATAAGGCTGACCACGCATACTGTATAAAATGTTCACTTTGCCAAAGTCACCGTAGTTTCAGGGAAGGTAGTTAAAAGTTTCAGGGTTTATGTTCATTTGAGGTTTGGATTTTCAATTCATAAGTACACATGCAGTATTCGTAAGCGCAAACATTCACGAGCCTGCTTGTGTGCATGCATTAAATATGAGCCTTTGGTACCAATTTATCTTTGCAACTTAGATTAGAGATTTTAATGAATTCTGACACCATTGGTGGGAATCGAACTCTAGTCTTCCGATATGGAACGCAAGCATTTTAACAACTGAGCCATCGAATTCACATCATTAATTTGTAATGAGGTGACTTCTGATTCCTTGACTTATAGGTTGGTATGAGGCTGACCACCCATACTGTAAAAAATGGTTCACTTTGCCAATGTCACCCCTGTTTCAGGGAAGGTCGGCAAAAGTTGTGGGGCTTATGTTCATTTGAGGTTTGGATTTTATTTAAGTACACATTCAGCATTTGTAAGCGCGAACTACACTTGTTGGTTTGTGGGCATACATCTGAGAGCTTTAAATGAATATATCCTTGCAACTTAGATTATAGATTTATAGATAGGTAAATTTAATCGACATAAATGTTGCTAATATCTGTTATAGGCTTGCACAGCAACTTTATCAAGTTTATGAATATAACATTGTGTTGTTTGCTTTTGCATTAATTTAATCATTGTTATTCCTTCCATTTTCAAATAAATCCAATGAAATCAACATTGAACATGCGTTACAAACAAATTTAAATTGACAACTTTCATCTATAAGTTTGAATCTAAGTTGCAAAGATATATTACATTTAAGATTCATATTCTTCATCTGCCCATAAGCATACTCGTATGAGTTTGCACTTACACATGCCGCATGTGGACTTACAATATAAAAACTCAATCTCAAATGATTATAAGACCTGCAACTCTTACCAACCTTTACTGAAACAGGGTGATATATATTATTTTTTTATTGAGGAGAAAAAACAGATTCAGACACAATTATAAAAACAAGAGAAATGGATACATTTACTGTAAAGTGCTTTAATCCTAAAAAAATCTCACAAATATGTTAAAAATTGAAAGCAGCTGACAAAAAAAATACAAATAAAATAGATGAAGTCAATAATTAATTAAATTAATAACAGAAACAAAAATAAGAGGTAGAAAGAAGAAAATAAAAAACAAAAAAGAATGAATAAAAGTTAAAGAAGATAAATAAAGAAGAGAAAAAGAAGGAAAAAAGACAGAAAAAGAAAGAAAGAAAAAACAAAAAAATAAAAAACCCAATCAGGATAAACTGAATGGCAGACATTTTCTATCTTTTTTTTATTAAGTCACATCTAAAGGAGTACTTCCCTTTTTTACTGTAACTGTAACTGTAACTCTGTCGCCATTTTGCTAGGGGTGGCCAGAGCCTCTGCAAAGTTGCCTCCCTTTTTTAAATAACTCTAATTCATTAAAATACTTATTATAGTCACTGCACGTTCTATACATAGGAGCTCTTTGACCTGAGTTTGTTCAACATTGGCTAATTTTTTGTATAGGTAATTGTTTCTCAAAAAACGTAAAATTACATCACATGTTTTTGTAGCTGATAAAAACGAAGTGTTTTAAGCATTCATAGATCAGTATATATATATATTCATTTTTTTAAATACTTTTTCTGCCTAAATGTCGAACAAACTCAGGTCAAAGAGCTCCTATGTATGAATGTGAGAGTAGGTATAGAATGTGCAGTGATTTTAATAAATATTTTAATGAGATAATGAATCAGCCTTTGAATGAGATTGTATTTTTACAACTCTGTTCACAGCGATCCAATACAATCTGATTGGCTCATCGTGCGCACGCGCATGACTAGACTTGTGTGGATTTCAACCTCTTCACCCGCTCCTGATGAATGAGTGTGTATGTCGACGACACTGCGCAACAGCCAACTGAAACAATCTGATTCGTTAATGGCGCGCACGCGCAGCAATGCCCCTGAGTGGATTTGGATATTTACCTCTTCATGTGTCTGCGCGCCTGATCCCCGTGAGGTTACTTTAGTTTGAAAGCTGTACACCGGGTGTCGCCTTTAGAAATCTTCATTAGGTTATTTTAGTTCGGAATTTTTTTTAATAGATGTCACTGCTTTTGCGATATTTGGAGGGTTGTCTTTTCTAATTGCGCTGCTTTCTTAAAAAATAAAATATATGCTTTACAAGTTCCTAGTGTTTTAGGCATTCATAGATCAGTATGCTTGGCTGTCTATCCATTTGAATATTCTAGAAACCCGATTGAAGTAAATATAAGCATTTCTTAATTTTAGGCTTCTATCGATTCAACTAAGAATGCTCCCGGAATCCATGAGGTTACAATACATGAAAACTATATTATATAGCTGTCCCTGATTCAACAGATTTATTCGAGAAATCACCTGGTTTATGATATTTTTCTTATTTATTCAATCATTCATATTTGAGATCATGTAATTTACTTCAATTGATTCTTTTTTTTTTTTTTATTATGGAAAAAAACAGTTACAGAAAAATTACAAGGTTAGATTGACAGTTGAGAAGACCAGTAAATTTTCCAATTATAGATTATAAAGAAAATAAAAGTAGAGATGATACACATGTAAAAAACATATCTACACACAATATACATGTGAAAAAAAATACAAATTCAAAGTTCATTTAACAGGTAGGTATAATCAAAGGTTTTAAGTAATGAAACTTTATCATTAAATAGATCAAATTCAGAAAAATGCCTATTATATATGTTACAGCTACGGTTGATGAAAGAATTCAGCGTGTAGTTAGACTTTCATTCATCTGCATAACTTTATTTTTACAACGCTGTGCAACAGCGATCCAATACAATCTGATTGGCTCATTGTGCGCACGCGCATGACTAGACTGGTGTGAATTTCAACCTCTTCACTAATCACTCGCTCCTTATGAATGAGTTTGTATGTCGACGACACTGCGCAACAGCCAACTGAAACCATCAAGGCGCGCATGCGCAGTAATGCGTCTGTGTGGATTTGGATATTTACCTCTTCATATGTCTGCGCGCCTGATCCCAGTGAGGTTACTTTAGTTTGAAAGCTGTACACCGGGTGTCGCCATAAGAAAATCCTCATTAGGTTATTTTAGTTCGAAAATATTTTAAATAGATGTCACTGCTTTTGCAAATATTTTTAGGGTTCTCTTTTCTAGTTTTACTACCCCGATACAATCGAGCATTAACATTTAAGAATGTTAGGTTATAACGTTTCTATGCATTACAACTCGTGTTTTAGGTATTCATAGATCAGTATGCCTGGCTGTCTATCCATTTAAACATTCTAAAAAACCTGATTGAAGCCAACATAAGCATTTCTAAAGATTAGGTTACTATCGATTCAACTAAGAATGCTCCTGGAATCCATGAGGTTGCAAAACATGAAAGCTTTATAAAGCTGCCCCTACTTCAACAGATTTATTTGCAAAATCGCCTTGTTCATGATCCTTTTCTTATTTACTCAAGCAGTCATATTTCAGATCATGTAATTTACCCCAATTTGAGATACAAATCGATTCATCTACATGTCTTCAGCATATGAATGAAGTTGTATTTTAACAACGCTGTGCAACAGTGATCCAATACAATCTGATTGGCTCATTGTGCGCACGCGCATGACTAGACTTGTGTGGATTTCAACCTCCACCCGCTCCTGATGAATGAGTGTGTATGTCGACGACACTGCGCAACAGCCAACTGAAACAATCTGATTGGTTAAAGGCGCACATGCGCAGCAATGCCTCTGTGTGGATTTGGATATTTACCTCTTCATGTGTCTGCGCGCCTGATCCCCGTGAGGTTACTTTAGTTCGAAAGCTGTACACCGGGTGTCGCCTTTAGAAAATCTTCATTAGGTTATTTTAGTTCGAAAGCATTTTAAATAGATGTCTCTGCTTTTGCGGATATTTGGAGAGTTCTCTGTTCTAATTCTGCTGATACAATCGAGGATTAACATTTGAGAATGTTAGGCCATAACGTTTCTATGCTTTACAAGATCCTAGTGAGGCAATTATAGATCTATGCCTGGCTGTCTATTCATTTGAAAATTCTTGAAACACGATTTAAGCATTTATTAATTTTAGGTTACTATCGATTCAACTAAGAATGCTTCAGGAATGTATGAGGTTCCAATGCATGAAAGCTTTATATAGCTGCCCCTACTTCAACAGATTTATTGGTAAGATCACCTTGTTTGTGATATTTTTCTTATTTACTCAAGCAGTCATATTTGAGATCATGTAATTAACCCCAATTTGAGATAAAAATCGATTCACCTGCATGTTTTTTACAACGGTGTGCTGATTGGCTCATTGTGCGCACGCGCATGACTAGACTACGCTATTAAAAAAATGGCTTGTTTTCATTTTTAAATGAGTATTTTGTCATTATAATAATATTTTTCAAAGTCCACACTAGATGGGTACGAGACAGATTGCTCGCACTGTAAATATTGATTCACTTTTAAACAGCATTCAGCTAAATAAAAAATATTTGCAAACAAAAATCAGAAATATTAATTTATAAAATCAGTTCTTCCAAGTCGAATATCGTTACTTCGAATGCAAATGTCAAATGCATGTACAGTGAGCTAATGCAATTTGGTTGGAGGGCAACTTACTAATACAATGTATCCCGATTGGTACTCTGATGTAGGTATTTTCGAATAATGGAATAAGGTCGAAACATCGAAAAGGGCGGAAAAATAAACCTGGTCATTAGGCCGGTTTACTTCCAAATCTGTTCACTGTTGGCGCTAGTTTCTCACGTGGTTTTAATGTAAAATAAGATAATATAACTCATAAATTGGTTGAATCTACGAAAATTAATATTTTTAAATGTATACAATTTTTCTTAGGTTTTATAAAAACAAACCGATTTCAATTTGCCATACATCCGAGTTCACGCAAGAAATTCAGATTGAAAAGTATTTTCACAACAATATTTTTTTTCTACAATTAACATCAGCATTAATGTGTATTTCTTAGTGATATTTTAGGAAGAATAATGTATTGTTAGTGCCATCTTTGACCCATGAGTGTCGACTAATTGCCGGAAGCTAGCAAAAAATCCCTGATTATCGGGAATTGACTATGGGTGACGTCACCCAGGCCGAGGAATATTTTGAATGTTGGGGCCTCCTTATGATGTTTGCAAGGTTTTGGAATAAAGCTTGCATTCTAAATCTAAATCTAAGCTGCAAAGATATGTATCATTTGAGATTCATATTAAATGCATTCCCACAAGCAGACATGCATAATTTCGCGCTTACACATGCTGCATGTGGACCTACAATATAAAAACCCCAATCTCAAATGAACATAAGCCCTGCAACTCTTGCCGACCTTCCCTGAAGCAGGGGTGACATTGGCAAAGTGAACCATTTTTTACAGTATGGGTGGTCAGCCGCATACCAACCTATCAGTCAAGGAGTACAAGCAATTAATACAATCAAATAAATAAAACAAATAAATTCTAAGCAATTAAACAGTAAAAAATTAAAAAACTACAACACATATTTTTTAAATTTTAAAGCCTCAGCTTTAACCGCCAGCATTACAGATCAACCGCCATTTCTTTCGATCCTTGCATACTTCTTTCATTCACTTTCAATATTTACGCACGTAACATGTAGGTACTTCTAACAATTCTTACCACATGTTTTATTTGCTCGAGTGTGGCAAGCAAAGCCTATTTATTATTTTACAGGGTAGGACACAAGACTTAAGTCAACCTTCTTTTGGTTCCACTTTTATCGAAGATCGGCGATCATCATGATTATTTTTACTTTAGATGCTGCTTCTCGAAACAAGGACAAGTGCTTTTGTTGAACCATTGTCGCAGGTTTATCAGCCTCGATGTCCTTGAGATATTCCCCCCTCAATCATACTCTGTATGACAAGAGGAGAAGATGGTATTTCTCATTTTTCTTAACTTTACCAAAGTACATCAGCTTCCTCTGCTTAATGGTTGGCAGAAGTTCCTTTGTGGTGCGTATACGTCAGAAGACTTCTTCATTGGTGACCCGATCACGTCAAGAGATTCGAAGCATTTTTCTGTAGACATGTTTCAGATTTCGGTAGACAAACATTAAGTTAGCCAACCACTATACTTCTATTGGGAATTTCACTGCTTCCAATGGGACAGTTTCACAATTCTTGTGAGGCAAGGTTTATTAAACTTTTTCAGTATTACGATATCAAGTTTTTTATAGTGTTACGAGTATGTGATTGTGTAATTTGTTTGTCTGTGTGAGTCTGTGAAGTCTCTAGATGTAGCCACTTATATAATTTGATATTTATATTAGTCGAGATTGCTAGAGTGTTTGGATGGTCAAGTAAAGTCTCGCATGTTCCGATTCTCAGTGATTCGAGAATAATCTTTATTCTCTCTAAAAATGGATCAAATCTGTCTGTAGGAAAAGGAGAAATCAAGCGACGCGACGGTTACATTGAATAGGTGTAAAGTTGACTTAGTGAACTGTATCTGAAATAAATTGAGTTACAATAAATAACCGCGATTTTTATTAAATTGAACCCGGTGAAATCATAGATATTATTTCATGGGAATTCATTTCCGAAATCAAAGACTAAACCTAAATGTACTATCGAGGACCTTCTTGGAATTTTTGTCTTAGAAATTGATATCCAACGAGTTATATCGTATAACCTTTTATCGCAGTAGGTTTCATGTAAGTTTATCTAATTTGGATGTATTGGCCAACTTCTTGGATAAGTGTTTACTGTATATATATATTTTTTGCACTTATTTCCGATAAGATCTGGGCCCCTGTGTCAACTCGCGGTAAATGAAACAGAAAAGCAAATAGTTGTTTGGCGTGTTTGTGTCGCAGCAATAATATTTAATATTTACCCTGGTCCCGGCACTGGCTTGCCGTACTTATTGACTCTTTAATAACATTTTTCCAGATAAATCTGAAATGGTTGAACAAACACGGCCGCCTACCTGATGATGTACCAAGGCCCGGATTAAGGGCGGTTCGAGCGGTACAACCGAACCAGGGCCCCGACACTCAGGGGGCCCCGCAGGGCCAACGAAACTCTTATATTTTTATCAGTGCCCAGGTCTTTCCGGGCATTTGTGAACAAAGGGTTCCCCGATGACAGACTTAATATAAATTAGTTTACAAGCATTACAAAAAAATATCTTTGGGGTGTAAGTCTTATGAGGCATATGCTACCAAGGGCCCCCCAAAAGCTAAAAAAATATTGTATAGAAGAAACTTCAACGTACCTACTTTTTTTCTATATGCCTCTTTGAGGTTATGGAAAAGTAGGAGGGAAGGGGGGGGGCATATAGGGGGCCCCGAGCTTTACCCCGCACCAGGGCCTCCATAGAGGTTAATCCGGGCCTGACTCATGTACCACAAAACCAATTAATATTTAATAAACGCACGAATTTGGATACGTTTGTGATATCGATCTGTCGGTAAATAGCAAACAAAACCTCACCAAGGCTAGAAGGATAACATTTATTCGGATGTTTTTCTCTTCCCTTACACAACGACACTCTGAAAGATTGATTCCGTATTTGACCCATTTAGAAAATATTTAGCAGCCTGAAGATGCCAACGGATTGCTTGCGAAACCGGTCGTGGAACTTAGTATACACGCTGTAGGTACTTAAAAAGAATTATCTAGGTTTTTAGCAGTTACTTCGTGAAAGTTCATTTTAATAGATTAAAATAAAAAACTTATTTGTTACAATTCGCATTTTTTAAATAAAAATAAATAAATAAAAACTCATGTGAATTGTAACAAATAAGTTTTTTATTTTAATCACTTAAAAAGAAGCTTGTTTTTATTTTTATCTTTTATTATGAATGATTAAAAAGTGAGTGCCTCTACCATCGATAAAAAAAAGTTTGTTTTGTTTTTGTTTATAATACAGCCTTGTTTTGTGTTCAGCCAAGATGTTGTTAGAGGTGGCCAGTACTTTCGCATATGTTTCTCTACTTTGTTCCACCCTTGCACAATTTTTACCTTTTCATCATTTTATTCCTTGATTTATAGGTTGTAATATATATAATGTACAAATCTACCTGAGAGCAATGACTGGAAAGACACTGAGAGTTTGCAATGATTGGATGGTGAGCGAGCGTGGTATAGAAGAGAATTTGAGAATTAAAGTACACAAAAGCACATTGCAATGATTCGGACATCTTGAAAGAATGGATGATGAACGACTAACAAAGAAAGTGTACAGAGAAATCGTAAGAGTAAAGCGTGGAAGGGGAAGACTGAGGTAGGAATGGATAGACCAAATAGGTGAGATTGCGAAATAATGGAACCTGCAGAGTGAGAATAAGAGTATGTGTGAAGAAAGTGATGAATGTTGAAGAGATGAAAGAGAAATGCAGGGACAGAAAAAAGTGGAGAGGCATCTGTGGAGGAAACAGTCACCCCTAGTGGAACGATGGCAGGATACAGTAACTATTCTAATCTAATCTAATCTAAGTTGCAAAGATATGCTCCATTGGAGATTCACATTACATGCATTCCCACAACCAGACACGTACAAGTTCACGCTTGCACATGCCTCATGTGAACCTACAACATAAAAACCAAATCTCGAATGTACATACACCCTGCAACTCTTGCCGTCCTTCCCTGAAACAGGGGTGACGTTGGCAAAGTGAACCATTTTTACAGCATGGGGGGTCAGCCGCATACCAACCTATAAGTCAAGGAACATACACGACAAATTACATTTTTTAAATCAACAAATAATAGTATGTACAGACATCAAAACTAAAAACCACACTAATTCCAATTTAATAAACCCTAGCCGCCAACATTAATACATTAATAACAGTACCAAATATTTTCCACTTTCATCAAATATACCTACTAGATATTTATATTTTTCACAATCATATATAATATAACGGTGGTTCGTTGGTTGCCCAGAGCGCCACGGCATCGTATTCCATTTCGTAAATAGTTCTGCAACGCCCGCGTCCCATTTCCGAAAAGTTATTCAATTTCAGTTTGCCCACTAAATAATGCGATGATGCCCGACAAAGGCGTGCGCTGGGTTTGATAAGTGTATCCACCAAGCGACAGGGAAATAAAAATAAACCACGCAAATAAATCCAGTGCTGTTTGATGGTCACATTCATTTAGGATTACAATGCCAGCTGTACCTACCCTTAGTACGACTTGCAAAATTTGAGAATGTAAAGTTGACGGAAAATATTAAAGCGTGATTTCTCCCAAAATCTGCCGTTTTTGTTTCTTACACTTTGTGGTCTTAGCAAAAGAGTAACAGTGATGAAGAAAATCAAGTTCAAACAAACAAAAACGGCAGATTTTGGGGGAAATCACTCTTTAATAATTGCCGTAAACTTTACATTACTCAAGTTTTGCAACTCGTACTAAGGGTAATAGCTAAATTGAGTTTTTTATGTGTAGCCAAAGTCCTTCTGGAAAACAAAAATATTCGCTCTACGGCTTGATAGATATCTAAAGTAGGTACCTATTTGCACACAGTGATTTTTCGTGCTACAACCCCACTTTTTTTTTTAAATAGATTTGTGAAGAGGAATGCAATTCAAAAATCTATTTTGCCTGGCCAGCTGTCTTCATACGAAAGCAGAAGCTTGTGTGTATGCAATGGCATCTGTTGAACCTGGGTCAAAGTTATGGTCAAATGGGCCAGATGTGATTCGAACCAACCTATTATGTTCCAAATACGCTAGCCAAGAACAGTGACTTGACTCCCACGGCCATTACACGGATATATAGTGCAACTTCTTGGCACCCTATCCCCGAAGGGTTTTGCATGGGGCGAAAGGAAACTATTTATTATTACAGGTAAGGGGACTGACCTCTCGTCAACCACTTCAGTTAAGTGGGATTTCCCAGCTCTCGAAGGGGCTGGTACTCATATATTGAATGGGATGGGTATTACTTTCCGGTATTTTATTTTGGGTTTGAAATAAACACCGAAACGGGAAATCATTTTTGACACCCTTGGCTTCTGACACCTACATATAGCGTACTTCTTGCCTGCGTTATCCCCGAAGGGGTCGCATGTAGCGAGAGAAACCTATTTATTTTTACAGGTAAGGGGCCGGCCTTACGCCAACGCTTTCAGTTGAAGTAGAGGTATCCCAGCTTCCGAGGGGGCTAGTACTCATTTATTGTGAGGGCTGGGTAAGCCTTTCCGTTACTTTATTTTGGGTTTGAAATAAACACTGAAACGGGAAATCATTTCATGAGAGCTATTGAGCTATTGACCGGACTTAAAAATCGAATAAATGCAAAAAGGATGCCTCAGCCATAAACGAAACTCATTGATAGTGAGTTGAATTAAATGATAGTTGATCAATGAAAAATTAGTTGATAAATGAGAAATTGTTGATAAAAGAGTTAAAGAAAATGATAGTTGATAAATGAGAAATTAGTTGAAAAATAAGTTAAATAAAATGAGTAAAATAAAATTCAGAAAGATTGAGCAGAGCTCCGAAGAAGTCACCCACAGAGGAGACGAAACGTCAGCTGAAAGTCTTCAAGAAGTATCAATAAAGAAGAAAAAGAAAAAATAAGCATAAATATGGACCACGGTCAAAACCCGGAACCAAAAAATCAAACATCTGAATCCGACCGTAAAAGCCTAAAAACATTTATTAAATGATGGTTGATAACTAAGAAATTGTTCAGTGAAAAAAAACGTTGATCGTGGAGAAAAACATTGACTCAAAATGAAATGAAAATGAATTTTGTTTAAAATGAAAAGCAGATCTGAAATAAATGAGAATTCTCCCCGTACCAGTTGTATGCGAATATTCTCTAAAATACGAGATGACATCATGAACTGTTTATATGATTACCGTTCTCTGCCACCACACACCGACATCTCCGCTTACATTTTATTTTTCACTTCTTGTATTTCTCACATTTTTTCATACCCGCGTTGGGTTTGCCCCTTTATTTGACTCTGGAAAACTCGCGCCCGTTTATTCGACAAATGTCGGCCATTTCTCCCCGTCTATTTTGTGGGTGCTGTTTTTTCTCAAGGCATACATTTTTGCATTCTCAAAGTGATGATTGAAAATTGCGCTCGTTTTCAAGATATTTTATGGATTCTGTTTTGTTTTGATATAAAAATCAATCAATTATTTGTTTAATTCAAGTACAAAATGCGGATAAATAAAACAGAAATAAAATCAGTAAAAAAATATCAAGTAAGTATAAGTTGAAAGGTGTGTGTATTGACATTATGAAGATTCATTTTCAATCAGTATCGTATAAATAAAAAACAAAGTTGTTCTTCACTAGTTGATTTATTTCCTTGAACTTTTTTGATGTAATATATTATCATTATCAGTTGTCCTCTTGATAATGATGTGAAAGCATCGAAAGCGCTCAAGGACATATCAAGTCGTGAAGAAAAACTTTGTGCTTAATTTTTACATTTTTAATACAATTCTTACTCACAAGTTGACTTCTTGCTGGGGCTATGGCCGAGGGGGCCAAGAGGGCTTATCTTTCTAGCGTGTTTCAAATGGAACAACGTTGGTTCGATCCCCGCTTGAGCCATTTGACCATAACTTTGACCCTGGTTCAACAGATGTTTTTGGATAATTATTATTTAATAATTCATTTAAAAATAAACAATAATGAATTATTAAATGATGATATTAATACCTGTTTCCGGCCAGGCAGAATAGGTTGGAGTAATGCATTCCTCTTCACAAATCTATTTTATTTTTTTTTAATTTAAAATTTAATTTAAATTCTTGAGCAATATAATATGTTATCTAAAAACACTCCGAAAGCGCTCGAGATATTAAAGTTAAACTCCTGAAGAAAAACATTGTTTTTAGTTTAGCTTAATCAATATCAAATTAATTCATAAGGTCAATATACAAACCCTTAAACTTTTACAAAATGTAATAAATCCAAAACGTCACAATGTTATCTAAGGTACAAATTTTCAGATTCAGAACAAATGCTCGCTCATAAGCAGACATACATATGTAAATTTGCACGTAAATTCTGCAGCTGTAATTACACAAAAGTCTCAGCTTCAAATGAACATTCACTCTTCATTTCTTACCGCGTTTCTCTAAAATAGGGGTGGCAAGATTAATTGGATAGAAAATCTTAACGAATATGCGTATCATCCACAATCATTCTCGGTCAGATTATATATAGTTTTTAAAATTCGTATTTCTATGTTACTATATTTCTCCTATTTATATTTCATTCTACCAAACGGGTAGGGCTTACTATCCCACGCAAAAAAAAAAACGTTTTCGTTTATTTACGTTCTCAAAAAAAAGCAAAAAAAGGTCTTTCGAGTTGTCTATTTTTAATTTGCCAAATAGAATAGCCCCGGACTAAAATCTATCAAGGTTTTTCACAACACACTTGATTCATAAATGATCCAGGATTTATTTATTTTCTATGGAAAATTCACGTTAGGTGGCGTTTGAGCCATGGATTTACTGTGCGTGAATAGGAGCGCGTCGTATTTTTAAGACAGCTCGCAAAGAGTGGAGAAAATAAAAATGAAAACACACCTCGACTAAAGTGAATTCATCTTGTCGAGGCTCTCTTTGCAGAAAATTTTCATCTTAATTGAAAATGGGCCGCTCCAGTGCGGACGGCAATATGATACACTGTGGACGAAAAAAAAAATACCGAATAAAAAAAACACAAAATAGGGAGGAAAAAAAAAACACAGAGGGTATTGTGGCAGAGTATAAAAAGACATTATTTTATGTAAATTTTTGAGTTTGCTTGTAATGGGCGAATGATTTATGGATTCTACCAGCCGATGCGTTTTGCAACGAAAAAATATCAAAGAGAAGACGGGGAAAATTATCAATCTATTAAAAGTGTATAATATTGTGTAGGCATGATTTGAATATCGTTGGTTTTGTATTCTGATGTAAGAAAAATATTTCTTCAATCATTTCAATTCACAATGATTCACATTTTTGGATTCGTTACTTTTTTCTCGGAGAGGTGACGTCAGTCTTGTATGGAGACAGCCACCCTTAGTAACCGATACCAAAATATTTCTTTTCATTTTCCCTAGAAGCCAGTCCGGGGGACGACACAATTTTGTCTACGCTAATTTGCGGGCACGCCTTATTATTGAATAACTGTTTGTGTTTTATATTTTTTTTTTTAGGTACATTATTTTATTACTCTACAGCAGGCAAGTCTATTCTAGTGCGGCACAATTTTTTTGAAAATTCTTCATTAAAAATAGGGGTTGAGTTGAGGGCTCTTGAGTTGTGATTCAAACAAAAACAACGGACGGATAAGGATAAATAACGGATAAGTCATCCTAATTTTATTTGTACCATCAGCAATGTGGCATTTTCCATTTAATGATCATTTTTGAAATCTAATTTGTTTCTACCCAATACTCACCCAATGTCGGCAATTTTAATTTGATCAGTTTTTAAATCGATAATAATGAAAATTTAAATTAAAAAAAAAAGAGTTGTATTTTCACAACCTTTTATGAAATACACACACTCTTCTTTTTTTATAATTAACATGATGTTTGTATAAGAATTTAGATAAATTAATAAATAAAACTTAGGTACCTACTTACTTACTGCTAGCCATCTTTTCTCCACTGCCGGGTATAGGCCTTGGAGGGGCAAGGTGTAACTTTTGCCCCTCAGGGAGTATATAAATACAAAAAAACAACAAATGGAGAAACTGCAACGTATTCTCCAATGCGAGATATGAAATACATAGATCTAGTGCCTATGGTATTTTCTCTCTCAAACAAAAGCCAACCTTCAATAGGTGGCTTTCAATGTTGGACGACTTTCCCGTACCAAAGAAGCGAAAATCAAAGGACCGCCACTCACCTCAAATCGTGCTGCTGGTCCAAGATGATGCTCGTTTTCTCAGGATCCTGTGGTGCTTAGCTCTGTTCACAAACTGCCACACTTGCAAGTTATATGTAAATCAATCACACTCACTCACAGATTTTTACGGTTAAATTTCAAATCGGTCGAGAGACATATAAAAACGTGTCTGCATGCGAACAACAACGGAAACGAAAGTCTTCAATCCATTGCTAGTTTCACGTCGCTCAGTCAAAAAGTTGATATTGCCATCTTGCGATTTATTTGCACCTTTATTTCAGTTTGTAACAGACCAACATGACAATTCGCTTCTTAGACTAATTAATTAAAATTAAAATAGATGACGCTATTCATGCGTCACCATACACCCCCCTTTGCAAAGACTTAAGGTGGTACGACACATCGATGGTAACAAAAAATATTCATAGATGGTACGCATCAAAAATGTATGGGGCACTCCGTCGGGCAAATATGAAAAACTACTGTAGTTTTACTTCCTTTGAAACTTTTAATGCATTGAAAATAATATGTTGATTGCGCTATTCTAATATGAAATCAATCTGAAATCGCTAAGGTATTCATTTCGGTCATTAAATTATGCGTAAATTTCATTTTTTTCGCCATTGTTTGCGCCAACGCGACCGATGCGATGAGCTACGAGTACTTCTCTTGGATACAAACCTTTTTTATTATTTGTTCCGCTTTATGCATCTTTATTTTCTTCAGTCTGGCCGTGAGAAGCTCTGGCCGAACAGCTTGCGTAACGGACTGCCACGCAAGGGTGAGAGGTTCGAATCCGTTTGACGATGTATATTTTTAATTTTTTACATTGTGTTTTCTTTTTTTACATATACTTTTTTTTATTAAAATACAACATATTTGAAAACAAAAGTATTAAAGTTAGTCCAAACGATTAACAATACTTTCATTTCACTTTCATTTCACACTTCGTCCACACAAGTCGGTCAACATTTCAGTCACATGTATATATGTACCGAAGAAATCATCCCAATATTATAATTGTATATTATGCAATGATATTATGATTCATTCACTCTGTCTGCCACCATGGGTTGACGCGTAAGCCTAATTTGCATAAACGAGGTGGCACGACTTTATCCGAACGAATCCGAAGCGTAGGGATTACTAGATCAAGAAGTAGCTATACAGCCATTGTATACAGCTGATGAGGAAGGGTGTCTTGATAATAATATTATTATCATGTGCTGCAGTGTTTTTTCTTATTCACTTGTGAACGGTCACTGGTCAGTAGGACGCAAAAAGTGCAGAGGCTATACACCATTGAGGTATATAATATAATATATACCTCAATGCTATACACAGTAATATGAATGAAAATCATTGAGGATGGAAATAGGAATCTAGCCGTTGCACAAATTTGTCATTTATTGTGAGATGCCATGTAAAAAAAACAATCCATCACAAATATCTCGGTTTATCATTCGTCGATAAAAAAGTAATTTGTTCTAAGCCCCTCATACAACTTTGCTTAATAAATCTGAATAAGGCTATTTAAATGATTTAATCATGTTTTTAAATTATTGACTTGATTTTTACTAATTTCTCTTTTACGTACGCTGGTCACATATTACACACACCGCGTGACCATGTTGGAATAAAATTAATTTATTATTGATATAAGAATGACTATACATATATATACATAATATTTTATATATTGTTAATACAATAAGTCCGGTCAGTAGCTCAGAGGTAGAAAGCTTGCGTTGGATGCCGAAAGCTCGGATTCGATCCCCACCACCAAGGGTGTCAAAATTATTTCTCTTTTCGGTGTGTATTGCAAACCCACCTACCATAAAAAAAAAAACCAGCAAGGTTTACTCAGCCTTCACAAGAAATAAGAAACCTGCTCCCCTAGTAGGGAAATCCCCACTTCAACGAAGTGGTTGGCGTAAGGCCGGCTCCCTTACCTGTGAAAATACATAGGTTTTACCCACCATAAGCAACCCTTTCGGGAAAAAAGCTGCAGGAAGTTGCACTATACGTGCAGCTTAGTTGTACAAGCTAGTCCATGGTTCTAGTTTTACACACATTTAGGGACTTCATCGAAGAAAGAAAGTCGAGTGCAGTTCACTGATTTTTTTTTTATATTTTCAATACAAGAATAAAATATAGTTGTCAATTTTTAAGGCTTATGAAATTTTTTACAATTTGTCTACCGATTTGTCTTTGGCCGAAATGTCGTTGGCCGAATAGTCGTGTGGACGAAGTGTCGTGTGACCGATTTATCTATGGCCGAGTTGTCTTTGGACGGGTTGTCGCTGACCGATTTGTCTTTGACCGAAATGTCGTTGGCCAAAAAGTCGTGGGGACGAAGTGTGAAATTTTTATATCTAATCTAATGTAATACGCAACGCAACTAAAAAACGCAACTAAGCTACACATATAGTGTAACTTCTTGCCGCGTTATCCCCGAAGGGGTCGCATGTGGCGAGTTGAACCTATTTATTTTTACAGGTAAGGGGGCCGGCCTTACGCCAACCACTTCAGATGAAGTGGGGGTTTCCCAGCTCCCGAGAGAACTGGTACTCATTTCTTGTGAAGGCTGAGTAAACCTTGCCGGCATTTTTATTTTAGGGTTTGAAACAAACACCGAAACGGGAAATCATTTCTGACACCCTCGCCTCGGCGGGATTCGAACCCGAGCTCACGGCATGGAATGCAAGCACTCTACCAACTGAGCTATCGACCGGTCAGTAATCTAACTTGCAAATATATGTTACATTAGAGATTCACATTACATCATGCATTACATGCATTCTCACAACCAGACACGAACAAGTTTGCGCTTGCACATGCCTCATGTGAACCTACAACATAAAAACCAAATCTCAAATGGACATACACCCTGCAACTCTTGCCGTCCTTCCCTGAGACAGGGGTGACATTGGCAAAGGAACCATTTTTACAGCATGGGTGGTCAGCCGCATACCAATTTTGTTACCACATATATATATTTTTTAATTTAAAAAATAGATTTGTGAAGAGGAATGCCACTAACACATTCACTAACCTATTTTATCTGGCCAGAAACAGGTATTAATAAAAAAAATTAAAATTACACATAAAAAACAAATTGTATTAGGTTACGGGGCGAGTAAAATTCAATAATGTATTGAATTTTACTCGCCCCGTAACCTAATACAATTTGTTTTTTATTTTTTATTTTTATTTTTTAAAACTGAAAGGTTACAAAGTGAATTCCTCATCAATTAATAATAGGTCATTGATAGGTATTAATATTATCAATTAATAATTCATTACTGTTTATATTAATTAATAATTACCCAATAACATCTGTTGAACCAGGGTCAAAGTTAAAGTCATGTGACCCAAGCGGGGATCGAACCAACGTTATTCTATTCCAAATACGCTAGAAAGATCAGCCTCTGGCCCACTCGGCCATAACACCGACTAAATGAAATGAAAGTGAAATGATCGTATTTTTAATCGCTTGGACTAACTTTAATAGTTAAGTTTTCAAATATGTTGTATTTTTATAAAAAAAGTATAATATGTAAAAAAAGAAAACAACAAATGTAAAAAATTAAAAATATAGGTATCAACCGGATTCGAACCTATCATCTTCGCATCTACAGTCGGTCACGCACGCTATTACGCCAGAGCTCCCACATTCCGACGGGAGAAAAATACTGTTTATAAAGCGTAACAAATAACTATTAAAATAATATTATGGGTGGTTTGTAAAAGGCGAAAGATTTATTCGTATTGAAGGGAAACCAGAGTATGGGTGGTTTGTGTCCAAGATAAAATACATTATATCGTCGGTCGGCGCAAGCAATTCATATTGAAATTTACACATAATTTAATGACCGAAATGAATACCTTAGCGATTTCAGATTGATTTCATATTAGAATAGCGCAATCAACATATTATTTTCAATGCATTAAAAATTTCGAAGGAAATAAAACTACAGTAGTTTTTCATATTTGCCCGACGGAGTGCCCCATACATTTTTGATGCGTACCATCTATGAATATTTTTTTTTTTGGGTAGTACGAGTCGCCACCTTAAAGTTAAAAGCTTTGCAACACAAACCAGATATTCAAAGAAACCATGTCGATTTTTACAAACAGTATTCGAGAAATGATATATAGGTATAATTACAATCAATGTTTGAAAATCTTAAACTAGAGAAGCTTAATATAATTAATATAATAAGTATGCCTACAAGTAAGCAGGTTAGACACAAAAATACTTAAGCCAATATAATAAGCTAGATTTAACATGTTCTAACAGATAAGCTTAGTAGTAAAGCATAAGATTAATTCTAAACATGGTAAATATGTACAATGGTAGAGATCTACTAACTCAGTAGACGAAATTAAATAGTAATCTATTGTGTCGGCAATGGGTAGAGTTTGACGACCGGACGTTTGTAAAAACCTTGCTCAGTCTTTACTGTGGCTACTCGAATCACGCCATCATCCCCAGGGAAAACCTTGGTGATGATTCCCAGAGGCCAGGACAAAGGAGGAGCGTCCTCTTGCCCAATCAGTACAACAGTCCCTACCTGAATTGCATTAACATCGGTTTGCCATTTTTGTCTGACCTGCAAAGTGTGCAGGTATTCTACCCTCCATCGCTTCCAGTAAGATGACACGATTTGATCCAGGAGATTTTTACGCTGAGTAAGATTAACTGGTGTGTCAGGTAGCTCAGAAGCAGGCAGATGTTTTAAGGGAGTGGACATCAAGAAATGCGCAGGAGTTATAACGTCAGGGTGAGGATCAGAACTGATGACACTTAGTGGTCTAGAATTCATGATACTCTCGATTTGAGTCAACACCGTTTGCATCTCCTCATATGTAAGCAACTGATTCCCTATCACTCGATACAGATGAGTTTTCAAACTCTTAATATTTGATTCCCATAAAGCTCCGAAGTGAGGAGCTCGAGGGGGAATCATTTTCCACTCTATTTTATACGCCTCAAGTTCTCGCTTCATTCGGACATTATGCTGTGAATTTTGTAAAAGATTATATTTCTCATCTAATTGGGCACGAGCCCCAACAAAATTTGTGCCGTTGTCCGAATACATAAAGGAAACTGGCCCACGACGAGAGATAAAACGCTTAAATGCAGCTATAAAACAGGCACTAGACAGATCAGTTGCGAGCTCAATATGTACCACCTTGGTCACTAGACAAACAAACAGGCATATGTATATATGCCTTTTGAGCATGTTGTCCACGTCGTCGCGTAAGAAGTATTTTTAAAGGCCCAGCATAATCTACCCCCGTATGCATAAATGCCTTAGCTTCTGTTATGCGACAGGCAGGCAAGTCCGCCATCTTTGGCGTAGGGTGCGACGGGTTCACTCGGAAGCAAATATTGCATTTACGAGTTTGTGCTCGTATAACGGTTCTGGCATCCAATATCCAAAACCTTTGTCGTATGATAGACATCAAAAGTCCTGGACCGGTATGACAGTTGGATTCGTGAAAATGTTTAATTATTAAGTTCACCACTGAGTCATGTTTCAGAAGTAAAGCTGGATGTCTAGCTTCAAAGGGTAAATCAGACCGTGAAAGCCGACCTCCAACTCGTAACGTACCTTCCTGATCCTGAACATTGAAAGCCACCTATTGAAGGTTGGCTTTTGTTTGAGAGAGAAAATACCATAGGCACTAGATCTATGTATTTCATATCTCGCATTGGAGAATACGTTGCAGTTTCTCCATTTGTTGTTTTTTTGTATTTATATACTCCCTGAGGGGCAAAAGTTACACCTTGCCCCTCCAGGCCTCTTCAAAAATTTTCCCCATTCGTCTGTCTGGAGCAACACGATTCCACTGTTTTCCCATCCAAATCCAATCTAATCTAAGTTGCAAAGATATGTTCGATTGGAGATTCACATTACATGAATTCTCACAACCAGACACATACAAGTTCGCGCTTGCACATGCCTCATGTGAACCTACAACATAAAAAAACAAATCTCAAATGGACATACACCCTGCAACTCTTGCCGTCCTTCCCTGAGACAGGGGTGACATTGACAAAGTGAACCATTTTTACAGCATGGGTGGTCAGCCGCATACCAACCTATAAGTCAAGGAACATACACGACAAATTACATCAGCTGGACAATATCGTCAACCCATCATTTTTTGAAGTCTTCTCACACTTCTCTTGTCCTCCCACGGCCTCCATTCAAGAATTCTGCCAGTCCACCTGCCATCGTCTTGTCTTGCCAACCACATGACCAGCCCATTGCCATTTCAGCTTGGAGACTTTATCAACAACGTCAACGACTTTCGTCCTTTGTCGGATGGTTTGAAAGACCCAGAAATGGCGGTCGATCTGTAATGTTGGCGGGTTTTAACACTAGGGTTTTAAAATTGTAATTTTGTATTCTGTTTTTGTTTTGATATTATTATTTGTGATTTAAAAAATGTAATTTGTTGTTGTTCCTTGACTTATATGTAGGTTGGAATGCGGCTAACCATCCATGCTGTAAAAAATGGTTCACTTTGCCAATGTCACCCCTGTATCACGGAAGGACGGCAAGTGTTGCAGGGTGTATGTCCATTTGAGATTTGGGTTTTTATGTTGTAGGTCCACATGCGGCATGTGCAAGCGCGAACTTGTACGTGTCTGCTTGTGAGAAGGCACGTAATGTGAATCCTCAATGTAACATATCTTTGCAACTTAGATTAGATTAGATGAGTTTAATGTCTTATTTTGTCTCTCAAGTCTATCATAAATAAAACATTGAATACAAAAAAATACGCTGACTTTAATCGATGGTCGCATTACATGGCCGATCCATCTTGCACGCCTTTCGGACAAAGTCCTGAGCAGGTGCCTTCCTCCTTTAATTTTTTGGAGAACCTCCTCATTTGTGGTGTGGTCTCTCCAGGAAATTCCTAGAAGCGCTTCTATACGACCACATTTCGAAAGCCTCTAGTCTTCGTTTATCCCTTTTGGATAGGCACCATGTCTCGCAGCCGTACATGCGACAAGAAGGTCTCTTGCATGCCATAATGGAGGGGATGACCGAGGGGACCAACTCTAGGGGACGGCCACGCCAAGAGTACCTGGAGGACCTGCTGGTGGACGTGCGCTGCTCAACATATGCAGACCTAAAAAGAGCCGCACAAGACAGGGAGGAATGGAGAACAAGAGTAAAAGATATTGCTGCAAACCAATCCTAGGATTGAAACAGGAGAAGAAGAAGGGAGAATCGATGGTCAAAACCAAAGTTGTAACAAAACATTTTCAATGTTGGGATTTTTGGTGAAATTGAGATTTTTTTTAGATTAGATTAGTTTAATTTCTTATTTTGTCTCTCAAGTCTATCATAAATAAAACATTGAATACAAAAAAATACGCTGACTTTAATTGATGGTCCAAAACCAACCATTTTCAATGTTGTGATTTTTGGTGAGATTGAGAATTTTCTTTTAAACACCATCACAAACCGGGCTCGGCCGGATTACAAGGGCAATAAAAATAAAATATTGCCGCTCGGCCAGAATAAAACTGATGGTATCGCCGCCGAAAACATCGTCCCTAATGGTGGCTTTATCGTCTTAGACAGCATTTAAATGTGAAACTTCTTGCTTTATGACACAAATGAAGAGTGAAGGGAACAGAAGCACGCTGAAAGTTCAACAAAAATGTTTTCCGTGGATGTCAAACAAATTTATGGAAAAAGTTCCTTGACTTATAGGTTGTTATGCGGCTGACCACCCATACTGTAAAAAATGGTTCACTTTGCCAATGTCACCCCTGTTTCAGGGAAGGACGGCAAGAGTTGCAAGGCTTATGTTCATTTGAGATTGGGTTTTTATATTGTAGGTCCACATGCGGCATGTGTTAGCGTGAAATTATAAATATCTGCTTGTGGGAATGCATTTAATATAAATCTTAAATGATATATATCTTTGAAGCTTAGATTAGATTAGAATAGATTAGTAGTAAGAAAAAATTAAGATTATTTTAAATACGTTAGGTCATTTGATTGTCCTTTAATCTTTAATAATCGGGATTCACATTACACGCATTTTCACACAAGCAGACAGTATAAGTTCGCGCTTGTACAATGTACATTGTACATGCCGCATGTGAACCAAATTTATGGAGAAATTAGTACGAACAATTTAAGTTTATTTTTAATCCATTAGGGCATTTGATTGTCTTTTAATCTTTAATCTAAGTTGTAAAATATACAACAGAATTTGTATTAAATGTATATCCACAAGCAGATACGTATCAGTTCGAGCATACACATTCCATTTGTGATATTATAACATAAAACTCTAAATCTCAAATGAACATATCGCCAACTTAAAGGTAAAATTGAATAAGTACTGATTCACTGATTTAAGACATCTTGGATAAAACATTTTATTGGGTGTAACTTACTTTCTAAAATTCGACTAATAATGAGGCAGTGCCTATAAAAGCTGCTAAACAGCAGGATTTTTACACCTTTTTTTAGTATTTCCTCTCGTATAAAATAGGAAAAAGGTACATTTATTGAAGAAACCTATGTTGGTTTAATATGTCAATTCTCAAGTTCGATATGCTCTTTAACTCTTTCTGTCGTTCCCTTAAACAGGGGGTACATCGGCCAAATGAACGTTTTTTTACAGTAGGGGTAGTCAGGCACATACCAACCAATAAGCTAAGGAGCTATCTGTAAGCCTAGTTTGAATGTGAATGAACACGGTTTTTTTAAATTTTATATACAAAAATGTTATTTATTATTTGTATTCCTTGACTTATAGGTTGGTATGAGGCTGACTACCCATACTGTAAAAAATGTTTCACTCTGCCAATGTCCCCCTTGTGTCAGGGAAGGTCGGCAAAATTTGTAGGGCTTATGTTCATTTGAGGTTTGGATTTTATTTGTAAGTACACATTCAGCATTTGTAAGCGCGAACTACACGTGTTTGTTTGTGGGCATGCATTTGAGAGCCTTAAATGTTAATATATCTCTGCAACTTAGATTATAGATTAGTCGGTGTTATGGCCGAGGAGGCCAAGAGGCCGATCTTACTAGCGTATTTGGAATGGAATAACGTTGGTTCGATCCCCGCTTGGGTCACTTGACCAAACTTTGACCCTGGTTCAAGAGATGTTATTGGGTAATTATTAATTAATAATTCATTACTACAAACAATAATGAATTATTAATTGATTATATTAATACCTGTTTCTGGCCAGGCAGAATAGGTTGGTGAATTGCATTCCTCTTCACAAATCTATTTTTTTATTTTTTATTATTATTATATAATAGGTTATTACATTATCTGAATTCAAAGATTTAAAATGCAGATTTTGAATGTGTAAAATAAACACCTCACTGGATAAAGCGATTATTGGCGTTTAACTTTAAAAGACCGTTATATTTTAAAACGTTTTCTTTTGTAACTGAAACTGAGAACAAACTGCCTGGCCCCAAAGCAATTTTATAGTCCCCTTAATTTGTTTACCAAGTGCTTCTCGATTCGCCCTCCCTTTTAAATGACATAAAATTTCAGCGAACCGGCGGGGTCTAGGGAAATAAGGAAAAAAATATGGAGACAAGTCTAGAACGGCACAGTGACAAAACGAGTCAGTTTCTCAGGTATCTCCTCATGAGGCGGTGTGGAAGTTACGCACAATTCATGCATCATGAGGAGCTACTTCGGGAGACTGGATTTAGAAGCCTTGAAACGAGGCGCACAGGTCCCTTATGGTGCTCACTCATAAATAAATAATAATAATAAGGTCATCAACGGCTTAATTGACAGTCCCACCCTGTTGGAGGGCTACAGGTTGTATGTGCCTGACGACTACACCCGAGGGTGAGGACATGATCTATTTCATGTACCGAAAAGCCGTACTGATGTCGTGGCGCAACACCCTGTGACTCGGGGTATAAAGCTCTTAAATAAGTCAAATATAGACATTTTTTAATGTAATTTATTAAGATTTAAAAATCTAGCAAAAGAATTCCTCACAGCGTGTTGATAGCTGTGAGGGTGCACTGTAATTAGGGTAACCTGTTGAGCACAAAAAAAAAAAAAAAAAAAAAAAAAAATGACAGAACGACACAATTACAGTACATCACATGATAAAACATCACCATGTCAAAACGACGCAGGGACAGAACATTAAATGACAAAACATTACATGCCTTGAACACAACATGCCTTAAACGGTACATGAAAAAACATCACATGACAAAACATAACAAACAACAAAAATATATTTTTTTTCCACACGCCATATACGATTCCTTCGGGGATAACCTGATAAGAAATTGCTCTTTATATGAAGGTTAGTTAGGTTTTTTTTAAATCGAATATTGCTAATCAGGGGCCGATATTTTTTTAAGTTTAACCAAATAGTATATGCATTGGTTCCATTTTCTTATGTCTCACTTTTTTGTCATGCTGTGCTATCTGTTTTGTGATGTTTTGTCATTGTGATGTATTTTCCGTGTTGTTTTATCATAGTGATGTTCTGTCATGTGATGTACTGTAATAGTAATGTTATGTCATATGTCGTTCATTTATGTGTCGTTCTGTCATGTGTCGTTTTGTCACTGTGTCGTTCATGGACCAAAATATATATGCACAAGCGGGCAAAGGAGATTTTTTATAATGGCTTCAAGTATTCAGTTACCTTTAGTAAAAGAAGCTTCTTCTATTTTTTGCTGTCATCTATCGAAGTTTATATTTGCTAAGATTTTATATAGCTTATAGTTTTTCAATCTTTCATTTCCTGTGCTTCCAGATTTACCTGTATTTTATGTAATAAATATTCGTTCAAGAGAAGGGGATGTGTGAATCGAAAAGATGAGCGATCCGTAGTCTAGTAGTAACGCTTCGGACTCGTAAATGGAGGTTGTAGGTTCAAATCCCGACGGAGCACAAAAAATATTCCAATTATATTTTCAAATATGTATGCTCTTCGTTGGGTTGGAAAATTTATATCCATTTACCAAAGACCGATCACCAAAGATCCATCCAGCCTTACAGCAACTGGTTCTTGCTTGGAAATTGGCGCTTTGTGGCGGCGACTAAGTTCGTTATAAGTCCAATGGATAGCTTAGTCGGTAGAATTCTTGCATTCCATGCCGAGAACAAGGGTTCGATCCCCACCAAGGATGTCGGAAATGATATTCCGTTTCGGTGTTTATTTCGAACCCAAAAATAATACCTGAAAGTCCAAACCTGGACCCTGGGCTGGAAGTCTCATCACCACGTTAATTCTTACCTACCGAATATCGGTAATATTTGTATGAAGACCTGTCAATCCAATATGGCCGCAAGTGAACAGCTGATTGGTCTTCTATTACTCTTAATTACTGTAGTGATAAGACTTCCAGGAAGGGTTTAAGCATTTTAAAACCATACATTTTTTCCATTATTTTTTAAAACTTTATTTATTATTTTTTAATCATTCACTACCTGCATATTTGTTGTTGCTGGAGATGATACTAAGCTTTTAAAATTGGCAAGGAAGGAAAACAAAGGGATGAAGAAATAGAAGAAAAAAGTGGAAAGGGAAGAAGAAGTAGAAGAAAGTAGTAGGAGAGGAAGGGAGAGAAGATCAGGTGCAGAGCTTTTGTTGAAAGCTGTTTCTCCGAATTGGAGCCAGATAAAAAGACAAGAACTTTATTGTCTAGGGTTGCAATATCTTAGTAATGTAAGCTTCAATGTTAACAAAAAATATAGATCAATTATTTCAATCACCACGTGCAATTCAAACGTCAAGTACCTAAGGAGTTTTGACTATGTAATTACCGAAAGTATAAAAAATGGATAAAAATTCGTTACCTTCGAATGACATATTTTGTGTGAGCTATATTTAATTTAATTATTGAAATATTCGTTGTATTGAATTGTTTAACATTGACAACACATGGCTTTGTACAATTACACAATGTAAACCTTATTTTGTAGATCTTAAATAACGCATCATGTAAAAAATGCACAAAATTTTAGAATCAATGAGGTCTGCACATTAAAAAACTAAAAATACTTATGTGACGCTACAATTTTTCTGATTGTCAGGACAAAGGCTAACTTATAATTTGTTATTGGTTGCTAGATTCATTGTAAACTGAAACATAGTTATTCAAGTGAGAATAAGATTATTTGTTAATTGTTAAATTGTATTTTATTGTTTGTGTTGGTTGGTATGCGGTTGACCACCCATGCTGTAGAAAATGGTTCAATTTGCCAATGTCACTCCTGTTTCAGGGAAGGTCGGCAAGAGTTGCAGGGTGCATGTCCATTTGAGATGTGGGTTTTTACGTTGTGGGTTCACATTCAGCATGTGCAAGCTTGAACTTATACGTGTCTGCTTGTGAGAATGCATATAGTGTGAATCCCCAATGTGACGTATCTTTGCAAAGATACCTCACACATTGCAACTTAGATTAGATTAGGTTTGAACTTAGATAAGATTAGATTCGGTTAGATTAGATAACCCGAGGGTAAAACGCATCAAGTAAACGTCATGTTACTTAGTAAGTACCTACGTGTGTTTTTTCCATTACAATTTTTTTTTATGTGTATATCATGTATGTATATTGTCCGTCAAATGTATTGGTTTTGCAAGTGTAAATTTGTATGGAAATAAAGCATATTATTATTATTAAATTCATTTGAAATCAAACTCAGGTAAGCAGGTGAGAGCTTAGTCTAGCTTTCACACTGAATACAAGTGGAAATGTTTCGACTTGTCATTTTTATGGTCTACGCTCTTTCACTTCTTTTTTTTTTGTGCTTCACAAGATCGAAAAAACCCGGCCGAGTTTGAATGCTCGAGTGTATCGTTGCTCGGGAGATATGGGTCGATAAAAAACCTGGAGAGGACTCCAGTCAAGTGAAATCCTCGACGAGGACCAAGTGGAGGGGTAGGTTCATTATCGACAACTGCGAATGGAATACCAGGCCATACTGAAAATATCCGGAATGCGCTTCTAAGAATAAAAAAGACGCTATTTCGTCTGGCATTTCTGTGACTTCTTGTCTTGTTATCTTCAAAAACAGCTTACGCGTCGATAACCTATTTATCACTTAGGTCTGATATATTGAACGTTAGTATAGCGACTTTATACTGAATGAAAAGGGCGTAATCGTCCCCACAGTGCTTGTTTGCCTTATCTACCATTTGATTCAAAGATGACCTTTCTATGAAATTTTTATGAGAATCAGATTCTACACAATCTGAGCTAAGAAAAAAACGCAAAAACGAAAATATGAAAGTTGTTTAAAATATTTTAAAATCAATTTCCAGTTTTCATAAGACACATTGGTCTAGTGCAGGGGTCTCTTTGTGAAGTTGCGGCTCTTTAGTCGCATTTGCAAATATTAAAATTTATCAAAAAAAACACTTCGAAAAACACAATAATCGTTCTGAATCGATTAACGAGGATTGGGCACCGATTCTATCCCCCCTCCCCCGTCGTCGACGCTTTTTATTGGTTGGTAAGAAAACATTCGTGGCTCTTTACACACTTTCGGGGCTATTCTTAGACATTGTAGTCGTCGGTTGAGCCCACGCTTTGACAAACTAACGATGCATTTGTATGAAGACCTGTCAATCCAAGATGGCCGGTCTTGCTGATTTGCTTTCATACAAATATTACAAAATTTGGTAGGTAAGAATGACCGTGCTGATGAAACTTCCAGCACAGCACCATTAGTTTGTCAAAGCGTGGGCTCAACAGACGACTAAAATGTCTAAGAATAGCCTCGTTTGACATTTGGAAATTGTAACCTAAAAAAAACATAGGCATTCCGTCTCATTGCTATACCTTAAAGTTGACATTAAATGGTCGATATAAACTTGAAAAGCGGGGCCATCTTCTCACAAATTATCGTTTTTTGTGAACGCTGCCGGTGATTTGGGTTTGAAGAAGATACCGAAACGGAAAATTATGCTCTGGCTTTAAACGGAGGTATTCTAGGTATCAACGGAAAAATTGAGTCCGAAATACTAGTCCGAAGCATTAAAACACTAGACTACGGACCGGTCGTGATGCACACTTTTATCCAGAAACTTCCAGTATGGCCTAGTGGAAGCATAAATGTAGCCAGGAGCTGGTACAACTGAGAGCACATTTTCATACTCGAATGAGCATTTAAGATCGCCCCGGGAGGACTCCCACAATCCCACAATGATTAAATAATTGCGTTATCGACTTTTATACCGGCTCTGTAGAGGCAATTTATTGTTTGCCAAGTTTTTATCGGTGAGGGATGTGACTGACTTTCAATATTGCTAAGTACCCGATAGACTCAGGTTCGGATTTAGATTACACTTCAAAATTCAATTGAGATTTTAGGGTTTTTTTATTTTTTATCAATACTGTAAAAAAAAATGGTTCCCTTTTACCAATTTCACTCCTTTCTTTGACTAATAGGTTGTACACATGCAGCATTTGTAAGCGAGAATTTACACTTGTGTTTTAGTGTGCATGCATATTGTTACAAACTTGGAGTACCTACGTGTGTCTGTACATGCATACATAGTGTGTAGAACCGTCCAGTATGATGCATGATGGTAGTAATAGAGATCGAATGATCTGGAATAGGCAAGAAAGTTCTCTTTTGTACCTTTATATAGGGACTGCAATGGTGTGCAGATGGTGTTAGTCGTTCCAATCATTTTGCTGTGAAGACTAACAGACGCAGAGATTATCACCTATTGTAAATTGTGAACCAAGCCATGTAAAATAAATTCTGTTAAAATAAACAGGTGCAGTTTAATTAAAAGAGAGCCCCAGTAATACCATAACAATATGAATTTAAAATGTTAATATATCTTTGCAACTTAGATTATAGTTTATAAACATGGGCATTGTCAGAATAGTGAAGAGATATGTAGAAATTGTAATGATTTACATGATTGTGGCATCCACTTAAATGTATGGTGCGAAGAAAGGAAAGGAAAATAGCTGATATAAGCATTATAACTTTCCGAAAAGTTTGCAGTTTTTCCCCATCTCACACGTACTTGAAGACGTGAAATAATATTATAACAATTCTTAATACACTCGGGCAGTACATCATGACGTCACGCCACTAAAAAACTTTTCGTATAACTCACAGCCGTCGCTTGCTCACATTCTTCATAGTTTCAGTCGTGAACTGCAAAATGAAAACCCACACACGGACTATAAATTTAATAACAAAGTAATAAATATGATGACCTATTTAATATGTCGGTCGACAGAAGTTATTTTTATCAATAAAGCAAATAAATTAAAACTATCGTAAAGCGATTTTATTTAAATTAATTGTGTTGTTTTATGTAATGCTATACATACATAGTAATAAACATCAAATAGCGCTCTCCCATTGG
This sequence comes from Agapetus fuscipes, assembly GCA_951799405.1. Lineage (NCBI taxonomy): Eukaryota > Metazoa > Arthropoda > Insecta > Trichoptera > Glossosomatidae > Agapetus > Agapetus fuscipes. The sequence goes on along the minus strand of OX637337.1, from coordinate 5,283,740 downwards.
TCGCCGTTCGTCTACGACTAAAATGCTCACCGTGTCGCGCGTTACTATTGGTCGACGATCGCGTGACAACAACATTTTTGTTTCAATGTATTTTCTTCTTCATTTAAAAGATATGTAGATTCTTGGTTACCGTCTTTTTATTTGAGTAAATGGATGATATTTTTATGTTTTAAGCAGGTTCTATTGAATCAGAACTGCGGTTCATTTATTGAACACAATTTATTTTTTCACTTTGGGGCCGTCCATAAATTACGTCATCGATTTTGGCCGATTTTCGACCCCCCCCCCCTTACAATCATCCTATAGTCATTATTTAATGACCCCCCTTCCCCCTCTTGCTGTAAAAATTGATGAGCTTAATAATGAATAATGTTATACTACTTGCATACTATTTTGTATATTTTGTAGAAATTGGTATTTACAAGAACGATGTCACTTTTGGTACTCGTACATCATTTTCCATCATCCGCAGACCAGACCCCTCCCCCTTAATGCGAATGACGTAATATATGGACAGCCCCTTTTCGGTTCCAACAGAATTTTTACATTTAAACAGTACGGCGGTTGATATATATATATATATATATATATATATATATATATCTGTCTCTCCAGGTTATTTTGGTCCTTATTTATACAGATTATTAAGAGGAAACAAAAGGGCCGTTACGCCATACAAACGTAGTCCCCTGTTTTCTCCCTGGATAATGTTAGTAGAGCAATCATTTTTGTCTCAAAAATCAATGACTACTATTGGCATGTCCCTCGGTTTTCTTTTTTTTCATAAATTAATTATTAAAAGAGGTATGAACATTCAAAAACCCATAAAATTTGTCAGATTTTTCGCTGTGTTTAAACATCCAGAAAACAAAATTGACTAAATTATATAAAAAAAGGAAAACATAGAAACACGGCCAAAGTCTATCTTTATTTATTAAAGAAAAAAAATAGTTGAATCGGTCAAGTTTTGGAGAAGGGAACAGGGGATTACGAAACGTTGATTTTGTGTAATTTTAATAGGTATTTTCGGTCCAAGCTGCAGTTGTCCCTATCGCGCTTTGCGGGGGGAGGCTTGAGGTTGGGGACGGGCGGACTTATGCGTATACAGACAAAGGAAGAAAAAACAATAATAATTGCTGCGAAAACAAGTCCATTCATTTCAACATCAAAATGTGCGTCACTAGGTATATGTGATATCTGTTAAAAAAAACATGCAAAAGTCTGAATCCAAACACGAATTACATATAAGCAGAAATCTTGAAAATTTGGGATTTGATTTTTACTTTCTTGCTCCCGGTACGGAGTAAAGAAAGTTTTGTTTTGACGAGAAAAAAAAAATCGAGATTTTCACGGAAATGAGTTGTCCTGGTGCAGGACATGCCAAAAAACACTATCTTGCAAAAACGTCCGGCTGCATAATAATAATAATAATAATAATATCAGTCATTGCTTTATTCGTTCTACCAGACAGTTATAAACATTTTTTCCAAAAAAGTCATTTTTTGTGGGTTGCCATCTAAATAAATTGCACAGAATCTGCACTCGACTTTCTTGCAAAAATTAACCCACTGTATGACGTATGTAAAGCTATAATCATCTACCAGCTTATGCAGTTTCAATGAAAATATAATATATCGATAATAAATCAATTTTATTCCCCGCGGTGTGTACCTGCATACCCGTGCAAGTATGGAAATAGCCATATAAATTCTTAAATGAAAAAAAAAAATTTGGATGATTTATTTGGTGAGCGCCGTTTTGTGTGAATCACACCTCAAGAGCCCTCTGCGAGGTTGGTCTTCTCTGGAAAAAGCGCCAATTACACAAGAAAGATCCTCGACTCATAGGTTGGTATGAAGCTGACCTCTGTACTGTACTGTACTGTATCCTGCCACCGTTTCATTAGGGGTGGCCGGTACCTCCGCAGATGCGCCTCCACTTTTTGCTGTCATCACCTTTTTCATACATACTCTTCTCTTATTCTCACTCTGCAGGATCCATTCTTTCGCAATCTCACCTATTTGGTCTAACCATTCTTTCCTCAGCCTTCCTTCCACGCTTTCCTCTGACATTTCCTTTGTACACTTTTTTCGTTAGTTGTTCATCATCCATTCTTTCAAGATGTCTGAACCATCTCATCGTACTTTTTTGTACTTTCATTATCATATTCTCTTTTATACCACACTCGTTCATCACTCAAGCATTACGTACTCTATCACTCAGTGTCTTTCCAGCCATTGCTCTCAGATAAGCCATTTCAACCGTAATATTTTCGATTTAAAATTTCAGGTCGTGTAAACGGTGCTTTATATTTATTTTTTCAAAATTTTTTTTTTGTAAATTTTGTAGAAATTTATGTTGTCCATAATATTGTAGAACATTATATTTTTGTTGACCCCTTAACTTTCGAGAAAATCACAATCGTTTGTTTTTTTCATATCGCAGCCCATAGACAAAGATTAGTTAGAGTGTTGCCATAACTAATTTATTTAGTTAAAAATTAAATTATGCCAACTCTGAAAATTTAAGAAAAATTCTTGGAGCCGTTTTTGAGAAAAGCGCAATTTTATGTTTTTTTTGTATGGCAGCCATCTTGAATTTCAAGTTGGTGTAATGCCATGTTATTCATACTCAATTTATGTCCAAAAAAGTTGATGTAGCCAAAATTTGGTATCTCTAGGTCTTATACTTTGGAAAGTGACACACACACATACATACATACATACAGACGGACGTTTTTGAAAGATAGTGTTTTTTGGCATGTCCTGCACCAGGACAACTCATTTCCGTGAAAACCTCGAATTTTTTTTTCACACCAAATCATAACTTTCTTTTATAGCCTTCGGCTATAGCAAGAAAGTAAAAAAGCAATCGTTTGCGAATATCTCGGAACACCATTGGTTAAACAAAAAACGATGCATTGCAATTTTTCACATTACAATAATACCTATAATAATCAATTATTATTTTTCCAGAAAAACAAAAAAAAATGGTAGTCTCCATACAAACTTATTATTTTCATACAAAATTGTTTGTAAGGCCTTCATACTACAAGCAAGATGTGAAGTATGGGGCCAGCGGGCGGGGCGGCGCAGACAGGCGCAGGCGGGCGCGGGTACTTGGCGAGGGGAGGGGGGAGGGCAGCGTGGTACGCATACATTGACAGCCTCACTCACACATCGATAGCTCGACTGTGCGGGCAATGCGAGACAGCAACAGATTTTACAAATACCTATTTTTCAATTCTGTAGCCCTTGAGGTTTCCTCTTAAGATCATTCTTAAAACATGGAGAACCGTTAGATACCATCCTGCTGAATTTCACTAGAATATTCAATTCAACACTTAATTTATCTCAAACAAATACAAATCATTATGACGTACCTACTCATATCTAGAAATTTCATAGACTTATCATTAACCTAACACAGAAAAACCAAACACAACAACTAATATCTTCCATATTCATAACAAAATCTTTGTCCAGTAGGTAGTGAAAAGATTTTTGAAAAAAAAACTAAATATCAGTAATCACTTCATTCTTTCTCATCATCTTTTTAAAATAGTTATCCACTGTTGTATTTCACGTTTGGATAACTGCACCCGTAGTACGAGTTTTTTCACAATACTCGAAGTATTGAGTATTGTGAAAAAACTCGTACTACGGGTACTGATAAATACAACAGCATAAATTATTCACAATGTCACCAAAACTTCAATACCACTACGCTTACATATTACTCGTATTTCTTTGAACTCCTTTACAAAGACGTGAGAAAGACGTGTCGTGTAGTTTGAAACCAAACGTACACACATTTACGTCATCCTAATATCAGCAACCCCAAGTAAAGAAGGCTCCGTTCAAACTCAACCACAGCGTTTACAAAAACATGTAACAAAATGTAAATTGGGACCTCGATCGAGCGTTTTAGATTGCTCAGATTTTTGGTGAAATGACACGGTTGGGTTGAAACGGGAAGGCTTGGGGTACCAGATTACCCACACTCGGGCTTCGCTAAAGCAAAAGTTTTCAAATGCAGACTTCCGGGTCAAGTTGGTCGACGTGGTGGGGATAATCCAAGATGAAAGCGGCCAACAAAGCTACAGAATCCATGTTCGACTTGATGCTGGGTAAAGCAGTGTTTAATTTCATCATTTGAAGCTTTCTAATCTAATCTAAGTCGCAAAGATATGTTAGATTGGAGATTCACATTACATGCATTCTCACAACCAGACACGTACAAGTTCGCGCTTGCACATGCCTCATATGAACCTACAACATAAAAATCTAATCTCAAATGGACATACACCCTGCAACTCTTACCGTCCTTCCCTGACACAGGGGTGACATTGGCAAAGTGAAACTTTTGCTACGATAATGCTGTAAATTTTCCCTGTTTGGTTTACTCAGATGAAGTTTTTTGGTAATTTTGGAGCTTACTATTAAATAAGAGTTTTAGGCTCACACGGCCGGCTGATGATGCTGGAGTGATGTTTTCCGGGATCTGTTGCCGTGGACTGTGGGAGCTGGAGCTTCCGGGCGTTTCGCCCATTTCTCCCATCGTAGAAGAAGCCCATCGTGGAAATGCAACTCTTGCCTTCTTTCCCTGAAACAGGGGTGACATTGGCAAAGGCAACCATTTTTAAATAGTAAAAATTTAAATTAAACATTTTTTAACAGTATGTTGGTCAGTATAGGTTGGGATGCGGCTGACCACCCATGCTGTAGAAAATGGTTCACTTTACCAATGTCACCCCTGTTTAATGGAAGGTCGGCAAGAGTTGCAGGGTGTACGTTCATTTGAGATTTGAGTTTTTTTATGTTTAGTTTTACATGCAGCATGTGCAGGTGCGAGCTTATACGTGTCTGCTTATAAAAATGCAATACCCACTGTTACGTATCTTTGCAATGTAGATTAGATTGGATAATTATATTTGGATATGGATTAGACCGGTCGATAGCTCAGGTGGTAGAGTGCTTGCATTCCATGCCGAAAGCTCGGGTTCGAATCCCACCGAGGGTGTCAGAAATGATTTCCCGTTTCGGTGTTTATTTCAAACCCCAAAATAAAATACCGGCAAGGTTTACTCAGCCTTCACAAGAAATGAGTACCAGCACTCTCGGGAGCTGGGAAGCCTCCACTTCAACTGAAGTGGTTGGCGTAAGGCCGATCCCCTTACCTGTAAAAATAAATAGGTTTAACTCGCCACATGCGACCCCTTCGGGGATAACGCGGCAAGAAGTTACACTATATGTGTAGCTTAGTTGCGTTAGTTGCGTTGCGTTGCGATATGGATACTAATTTTTATATGGAATACTCATCCATATCCTTACGTTCTATTTGAGATGCGCAGTATTATTCTGTGTGCACATCTTGGATACGTTTCATATATGGATATGTAAACTACGCGAGAATTAGTGTCGACCGCATCTGTTTCCCACCCTGAGATTCCAACTAACGTGTGATAAAATTACAACAATATGAAATGACAGAGGTACAACACTAGCGCTAGCTTTGATTATAACATAGAGGAGTGGAAACTAGCTTACGGCATTGATACATACTTTGAAGTTTGAAGCACAGCTGCCTCCAGTCCTGTCAAAAACAACAATTTAAAAATCATTTCTTACATAATATGAAATCCTGTATTTTCTTGATTTTTCAAGAAAATACAGGAACATACATGACACCCAATGCCATAATGTCTTTAATAATATATTTTACGTTTAAAAATGGATAAAATTACCTATCAAAATATGTATCAAACGCGTCGGCAAGAGTTGCAGGGCTTATGTTTGCACGAACTTATACGTGTCTGCTTTTGGGAATGCATCAAGTGATATAATGTATCTTTGCAATTTAGATTTAAATTTAGATTTAGTGGGCACAATGTTCGCGCAGAAATGAATATCAATGCTGCCAACGTGCCAATCTAATCTAATCTAATCTAAGTTGCAAAGATACGTTACATTGGAGATTCACATTACATGCATTTTCACAACCAGACACGTACAAATTCGCGCTTGCACATGCCGCATGTAAACCTACACCACAAAAACCAAATCTTAAATGGGCACACACCCTGCAACTCTTGCCGTCCTTCCCTGAGACAGGGGTGACATTGGCAAAGTGAAACCAACATTCTTGAAATATCATCCAAGTTTGTTGTATACAATTAAATGACACAGTGAAGATCTTTGTTTTCTTTCTTACTAAAGACCATTTTAGTAAGTAAGTTGAAACAGATATACATATAATGTATATTTTCGTAAAAATAATTTCTAGTCCACAGATATCATAAGTCAATGAGCGCTGGCATGTTGGCCTGGCATATTGTTTGTGAAGTCACAATGTGGAATACGAAATTATAACCTATGTGCCCCGCAACTACAAAATTAAACTGTAAGCATTTCTAAAACACATCGAAACTGGTGCAGCACCTCTAGTAAACGTTTCAGTTTATATATATTTTTTGATAAAACGCTATGGTTGAGTATAAGTTTTATACTTGAGATTTTGTGCTTATTGTTCTTCTGTAAGTGTACACTGTAAACAAATATTATATGTGGAATAGTGTTGGTACAATTTGTGACATAAACATGTATGCTTTACAATTATTTCATTGTCGAATTTGTCAAAGAAAAGCAAACAACTGAAACGGAGAATGAATAAGGTATGAACATTTGAAAACGTCAAGCAGTTGTGAAGTCACACGGTCAGATTCTTAGGTCAAAAACTAACAGCACTGTTATATTCACAACACATTTAATTTATAGCTGAGTTTTTTGTATGGAAAATTCACTGTAGGCTGCGTATGACCTATGGCTTTGCTGTGTGAGAATAACACTGTAAGAGTTTGCAAACGACCCTATTTGCTTAATTATCTTCTTACTTGTTCAATCTATGGCTCAGTTGGTAGAGTGCTTGCATTATATGCCCAGAGCTCGAGTTTGAATCCCACCGAGGGTCTTAGAAATTATTTTCCGTTTCGGTGTTTATCTCTAAACCCAAAGTAAAATATCAACAAGGTTATGACGACGGTTTGAGTATATGTAAATTTTTCATTTTAAACAGGTTTAAAAATTGAGCAATTTTGGCTCAAAAGCTTGCATTCGAAATGATATACTTTAACGTACATTTTGTGTACGTCAGTTTAACCATAAACTTGTCTCTGAATTGTGAATACTCCATAAAGTTCTGAAGCACACACTGTGAACCAAGTATAAAACGCTACGTTACACAAATTTGTATACAAATCAAAACGCTCATTAGAGACGCTGTTTCAGTTTTAGTAGATTTTTTTGGCAGACGCTGTGCTTGGGTGAAAGCTTGGTTGTATACTTTGGAAGGTTCCATGCTAGAACGACGCAGTGACATAACGACACATGACACAACGACACATCACAGAACATCACAAGACAACACATCACTATGACAAAACATCACATGACAAAAGTCATACAGCTAAAACATAACATACCATAAACGGCACATGAAAAGACATCACATGACAAAACATCACAAAATAGTAAACAGTATAATCGGCAGGACAAAATCTAATATAATCTAAATCTAAGCTGCAAAGATATATATCATTTAAGATTTATATTAAATGCATTCCCACAAGCAGACATGTATAATTTCGCGCTAACACATGCCGCATGTGGACCTACAATATAAAAAACCCAATCTCAAATGAACATAAGCCCTGCAACTCTTGCCGTCCTTCCCTGAAACAGGGGTGACATTGGCAAAGTGAACAATTTTTTACAGTATGGGTGGTCAGCCGCATACCAACCTATAAGTCAAGTAACAAAAAACTTGAGAAAATGGAACTCATCTATATATTGTTTCGTAAAGCTTACAGAAAAACGCCTCCAATTATTTTTATTAGATAATTAAAAGAACCTTACGAAGCTGAACATAAAGAACAACTTCTTTGCGCGGTATCCACGAAGGAGTCGGAATATATTTGTGGAAATATATTTTTTGTTGTTGTAGTTTGTGATGTTTTTTCATGTACCGTTTATGGTATGTTTTGTTTTAGGTATGTGATGTTTTGTCATAAGATATACTTTCATTGTGATTTTCTGTCATGTGTCGTTCAGTCTTGTGTTGTTTGGTCATGTGTCGTTCTGCCATGAGTCGTTCTGTCATACTTCGTTCTGCCATGTTTAGTTCGGTCATGTATCATTCTGCCACGTGTCCTTCTTTCATGTGTCATTATGTCATGTCTCGTTCTATCATGTGTCGTTCTGTCACTGTGCCGTTCTACCCTGTCACCACTTTGGGGTGCTGTGCACACATATTGTCAGCTGCTGCTGCCTTTACGAGAAATTTGCCTTCGGAGTGTCTTGGAGCAACTTGACGGCATTTTGGTAAAAGAGAAGTTAAGCCGCTGTAAGCTCCGCTGACTGGAGGAGCTCTATCAGAGTTTGCATTCAATATAACCAACTAAAGTTTCATACTTTATCACATTATATAAAGACTGTTAGTCCTTCTTTGTGCATATACAAAGCAGTTAAAACTAAATATTTTACGTTAATTTTATTATTTCAAAATGATGCACTGGTTATTGAGTTTTTTCAGTGAAAAAAAGGGTGCATTGTATCGTCACCCTAGTGCAGGCCTGGCCAACCCGCGGCCCGCCGCGCCTTTACGTGCGGCCCGCGATCATGTGTGATGATTTTTTTAAATTATGTAATTATACATATTTTTATTTAAGAACTTATATTACAATTTTGAAATCAAAACTACCCTAGAACTTTCCTAGTAAAAACACTATTTGACTGGACTAGAGATATTTTTCAGCGATTTGAGTTGCAGCGGCAACACATTTTAGCGTTTAATGCGTAATATGGGGGTGCAATTTTGACAAAACATCGAATTTTTCCCGCAAAAACATTGTCGTGGAGGGGGGGGGGGAGGGTGGTAGCGACATGTTTTTCATTAAACTTGTTAATAAAGACACCATAAAAAAGGTGTCTTTATTAACAAATTATTTCAATGTAAAGAATTATCTGGGTATTTATGAGATCAGTGACTTTTTCTGCCAGATCCGCCTGTTTACTACATAAATACATTTTTTGTTGTTGGTTCAATGCGTGTTTTCTTTTCACATCTGTACCCTTAGTACGAGTCGCAAATCTTGAGTAATGTAAAGTTTACGGCAATTATTAAAGAGTGATTTTCCTCAAAACCTGCCGTTTTTGTTTGTTTTAACTTGATTTCTTCTGTAAACAGTTCTCAACTCTTTCGCTAAGACCACAAAGTGTAAGAAACAAAAACGGCAGATTTTGGGAGAAATCACGCTTTAATATTCCTATTTTTAAACTGTACTTTTCTCAAGTATTTAAAAAACAATAAAAATAGGAAAAAAATTCTCGTTGTGAAAGTGCAACGCTGAAAGCTACTTTATTTATCCAAGCGTGTTGGACCAACAAATTGTTTTCTTGATAGGATGCAAGGGATATCACCTGCTCCTAGTCTTCTCTACGATATTTTTAAAGAATATTTAAATATTAGAACGAACGGGATTATTGAGAACCTTTTATGAAAGCCCTTTGATTCATGCATTGACCTTCATTAAGAGACGATCGTGATTTTGTTCGACTGGTTAACAATCCAGTTAAAGATCGACTTCCGCCTTTGAGACTTCCCATTATAGTGTTACGAACTATGAATTCGTTGTATGTGAGCCTAGGCACGCTAATTGGTATGTGTGTGACGTCTCTGGTGTAGTGAAGAACAATGCTATAGTACCATCCACTATGTAAGTACCTACCAGTGGCGAAGCGTGCCATATAAGCCGGTTTCCATCGGCTTCCCTTTTAAAATGATGTTACAAAATAGTTTAAAAAAATAAAGGCACAAAGTAAAAAAATACATTTAAAACCAAAGAAACAATATGTATTTTTCCCCCATTGAAACCATGCAGTCTACTTTATTATCATTTCTGCCTCATTCTAAACGGAAAACCGATGGAAACCGGCTTGTATGGCACCCTTCGCCACTGGTACCTACCATGTTCTAGAGAATGCAAGAATCGTCTCTTTCGTACTTAAAAATACGGGCAAAGATTCTGTGGAGAGACAGATTCGCTTTGATCATTGTAACGCGAACACTTGTAAGCAGAGCGTGAAGAGTGAACAGTACATTGTAACCTATATTGTGAAAAATAAATTTAAAATCACAATTTAATTACAAGAACCCCAAATTAAATCATAACAATATTGCAAAATTGCGTATCGGTTTTAAAGAAAAAAAATCAAATTTATAAAAGGCTGAGTAAACTTAGCCAGTACTTTATTTAGGGTTTGAAATATTCACACCAAAACAAGCACTCGGTGGGATTCGAACCCAAACTCTACTAAGCACTCTACCAGCTGAGCTATCGACCGGATCGAAACTATTTTTATGTAGATAACAAATACATATAAATATTTTATAGGTAGGTGTATTAATTATAGCTGATGAGAGGTGGAGTAATTATTATAGGTACCTAGGGTAAAGAGACATTCAATTATGTACCTACTCGAAGCTTGCAGAAGTCCGTCGTTCTGTAAGCTTCCAGCAATATTGGCTTCTAGTAACTACTGTCTTTGGGAGTATAAAAGGCTGCAAGTGGCTTGCAAGAGTCAGTCTATATACGATGCTCTGCTTTTGAACAAGAAAGACATTGTAAGTGAAAGTGAACCAACGGTGAAATAAATGTAAATTGCTAAACCATAAACGTGAATTGTTAAAAATAAATGTGAATGTAAAATAAATATTTTAATTTGATGACTTTTTGTACCCTAAAAACACACCATTATTGTTAAAGTAACAATTAATCTCTGTTACATTGCTTTATTGTTGTTATCCGCAATTTTGCCTAAATTTGATTGCCCATATCATTATTGGAAGGGATGATTTTGAACAAAAACTGGGCCGTTGTCTTTGGACCGGGCTTCCTCTATGTAATCCTCACTAATCTATGTTTCCCTTCATCACAAGGGGCTAACATCCCCCGCACTAAGTGATTTCGATTTGCCTAAAAACAGATTGGATATAATTTCTATTGAAAGCTCGTAGCATAGTTTTGACCGATCCTTTCAAAATACCGATAATAAAACAAGCGTTTATCGAGTCTATAATCTACAATCAAAGTTGCAAAGATATATTGGCATTTAAAGTTTTTTATTTAATATACGTCCACAGGCAGACACGTATAAGTTTGCGCCTACGCATTTGCTACATGTATATTTAATAACCTAAAACTTAAGTTGCAAAGATATGTACACATTTAAGATTCAATAAGTGAATTAAAACTATGTTTTACCCATTTGAATTTTTAACTAATTATATTTAAGATTCTAATCTAATCTAATCTAATCTAAGTTATGTTACATTGGAGATTCACATTACATGCATTCTCACAACCAGGCATGTACAAGTTTGCGCTTGCACATGCCTCATGTGAGCCTACAACATAAAAACCAAATCTCAAATGGCCATACACCCTGCAACTCTTGCCGTCCTTTCCTGTAACAGGGGTGACATTGGCAAAGTGAACCATTTTTACAGCATGGGTGGTCAGCCGCATACCAAACTATAAGTCAAGGAATGTATACTTACAAAAAAAACCTCATAGGAGCATAAGCCTTTTAATTTCTGCAGCATTTTCCTGAAACCGGGGTGGCATTGTGGAAGAGTGAGCAATTTAATTGAGTTACAAATATATTTTAAATTTATAATATACGTTTAATATTAATTCTTATTCTTTCATAATTGCCATAAAACTAATTTAATGTTAACAGAATTTTTACTGAATATTTTACCTACCAAACTGAATTTTATACCTTTTGACCAATTTTATTTTATTTATTTTATTTTATTATTAAAATGGACTTATAATTAATTAATTAGTTATTACCTAATAGATCTTCTCTTACTTGTTTAATTTATTTAATTATTTCATTAATTTAAAATCTTACTGTATGTGTTTTACCTACCTGACATCATTTGTGCCTATTGACAAAATTTCATAAAATAAAATTAATTTCTGTAATCAAATCATACCTGATGATGACCTTCTAGGTCGAAAACGTTCGTAATTTTGTTTTAAAGATTTTAATCTTTTAAATAAAGTCTATAGTGAAAATAAACAGTGTTTTGCTTGAAAAATTTCATCCAAAAATTATAAATTGAAAATATATTTTAGATTATTTTCTAGTGTATGCCCACAAGTAGACAGTGTCAATTTGAGTTTATACAATATACATGCCGCATGGGTTCTTACAAAATAAAAAAAAAACGACATTTAAATTGAACATTTTAAGTCAATCATCATCTACAGATAAGGTCGGTCGAACGGTCCGTAGTCCATGGTAACAATTCGGACTCGTAAATGGAAGGTTGTGGGTTCGAATCCCGGCGGATTACAAAAAAATATACCATTTATATTTTCAAATATGCTCTTTGCTTCATCATATACCTTTATGAAAGACCAGTCAGTAAAAGTCCATCCAGCCTTACAGCAACTGGGTCTTGTTTGAGAATTGGTGCTTTCTACAGCGACGACCAAGCTCGCAGAGGGCTCTTGAGGTGTGATACACACAAAAACAGCATTCACCAAATAAATCAGCCTAATTTTATAATGGAGACATAACAATGTCATTAATCAGATTTTTTTCTCGGCGGGCAGACAATAACACAATTTTATACAATATATTGTTACGAAATTAGGGTTCAAAAGTCTTTCAAACTAAAATACACAGGTCTTCTTATACAGTTGTTTATTTTACACTTTTAAATAATTTATTTTCACAAAGCTTTCTCGACTATTCCACTTGGTTTCTGTTCACTGATCGAATTGTATTGTAAAGCTGGCAGGAGACTGTAGTGGTGAGAGCTTGAAATAATAACTGAACTCAGTGCATGCAATAAGAGTCTTATATACTAAGGGAATCGAATACTCAGGAATATATTTTTTTGCTTGATGCTTCTCGAAATACCTAGAGACTTCTCCATGTACACACAACCATCAATCCTACCCACCAATACAATACAGAATTCCTATAATTATAACAAATACCTACTTAGCCTAGAGAATTCTCCACTTATACACAATTATCGATCCTACCCACCAATACTTATGAGGATTCTTATAACTATAACTACCCATACTTATTTCAATATTTATATTTCATATTTACATAACAATATCATTTGCAATCCAACCGGATTACGTCCCACTTTTTCAATGTCTTGGCTACGATATTTTGGCGTAGATTTCTCTTAGCCATTTGAAGCGGGGTGAACCCTGCACACCGGTCTACATCTTAGTGCAATGGGATTAACCGTTTTCAATTCTCGTTTCATAATGACTTAATCCTTGCCTCGAAACGAAGCAGTTTTAAATCTAAGCCATCATGCCGGGCCATTAAATGACTTTTAAAATAAAGTGCTTGTATTATCCGCGGAAACAAAGTTAGGTTAGGTTGGCGCATAGTTTCCGTGTAGTTTGCATAATGGCGATACGGTCCCGTCGAATAATAACATTATAACTACGAACAGGGCTTAAAGCTGCAACAGACGGGGGCACATGGTAAGTGGCAAGTGGCAACTGAGCAGTTGCAAGTCGCAAGTGGCAAGTGGCAAGTGAGAAGTGGCAAGTGGCGAGTGAGAACTGAGATGTGAGAAGTGGCAAGTGGAAAGTGGATAGTGGCAAGTGGCAAGTGGCAAGTGGCAAGTGGCAAGTGGAAAGTGGCAATAGGAAAATGGAAAGTGGTATGGCAAGTGGTACCTAACAAGGAAAGAGGCAAGTGAGAAGTGGTAAGTGGCAAATGGCATGTGGCAAGTGGCAAGATGTTATTGTAACGCCAAGTAGAGAAAAAGAAAAAACACACGGTCAAATGTGACTTACGAAAAAAGAAGACAAATCTGAGATTTTATATTAATTAAAAAACACACTGTTTCAATTCACTTATTATTTATTGTAAATATGACAAACGTTTTCGCCTAAAAAGGCATCCTCAGGTCAATTCAACAATTCGACAAAATCTGAGATTGATTATTTAGTAAATTCCAAATTATTTTTATGAAAATAATTGATTGTGATTAAAAAAAATCTTTTCAATCTAAATATGTGATAATTTCTGTTTTATACTAATGGGAACGCCTTACTTACCTAAAAAAAAATGGCTTCAATTCTTGTGTGTGAGTTGAAAATGAACACAAACAATTATACTCAATACTAACATACAAAGCAGTACAATGTTAAATGTGAGAGAGCCTCTCCAAAATACTAAATGACCGCACAACATATCAAAATCATCCTTCAGGTCAGAGGCGTACCCTTCAATTAAAAAATACTATGCAATATGTAAGATCCTGAAGCGCTATTCTGCTAAATTCCTTAAGGCGAAGAGATAGCGATTGGTGTCCAGAAAAAGAGGTGTAGGTAATAAAAAAATTATCTAAGAAGTTCTTTCGCAAGCGCTAGCGAGCTCCGACTTGGATTGATATCCAAATTGTAAGGATTATTAAAAAATGATAACAAACTTTGTTTAGTTCTATTTTGTTTATTTTTATTTAGTTACAAACAAAAATAACGAGTTGTGACCGGTTTCGGCCTCTTGGCCATCCTCAGAAAAACTGAAATCTTAAAATAATGGGAGACTATATAAAGTAAAATGAATATTATACACACAGTAGAATTAGGAGAAATATGAAAAATTTTAGTAAATTTCCTACTCTTCACTTAACTATTTGTTTTTGTCCATACTGTTCTTAGTATACAACTTGATAATTCACAAAGCTATTCTTTATAATTTTTCATATTTCTCCTAATTCTACTGTGTGTATAATATTCATTTTGCTTTATATAGTCTCCCATTATTTTAAGATTTCAGTTTCTCTGAGGATGGCCAAGAGGCCGAAACCGGTCACAACTCGTTATTTTTGTTTGTAACTAAATAAAAATAAATAAAGTAGAACTAAACAAAGTTTGTTATCATTTTTCAATAATTAAAATGGAGTTCTACAATGTTTCCGCTAAAACTTTTCAAAAATTGTAAGGAATTTAGCAGAATAGCGCTTTCGGTGTGTACGGTTTCTTATAGGAAGTCACACTGCCTGGTTACGGAAGGGATAGGGTTGAGGAGGGAGGTCCCGGGTGCAAGGGGGTGGGAGGTGGGAGGTGGGGGAGAAGCTATTTTCCCTGCAAAAGGTGGGAGAGCCAATACGCTCGACATTTCAGGATATAACGCCATATTTCCGTTAAAGTAAACATCTTAATAAATTTTGTTTTCGTTGGAAATATTTTTTGTTTTTTGTTTTTTTTCTAAGCGTTGCGATTTATATTATTATTGTTTGCGTTTGTTGAAATAACAATGTGTACATAATAGGTTTTGTTTTTTTGTATCTCATTGTTATGTAATTGTTAAATAATAACGTCAACAATAAAAAAGACATTGCTGTGACGTCAGTGCGTGATGGACGAGCCTAAGGACTGCGGAAGTAGTCGTGTTCTTTCGGCACAACCCGAAGTCTTTTTTTTTTGTTCTAAGCGTTACGATATTATATTGTTATTGTTTGCGTTTGTTGAAATAACAATGTGTGCATAATAGGTCTTTTTTTTTGTATCGCATTTTTATGTTATTGTTAAATAATAACATAATTAATTAAAAAGACATTGTTGTGACGTCAGTGCGTGATGGACGAGCCGAAGGACTGCGGAAGTATTCGTGTTCTTTCGGCACAACCCGAAGTCTCTCAAAGCTGCATGCCACCTGAGCTATTTTACAAAATCATAACAGCATTTATAATGATAATAATAATTATTATATAGCGCCGTTTAGTGGCACTAGCCACTCCAAGGACGCTTGTTGATGGTGGTCATGGTCATCTATATCGATGATGGATTTCGATGAGGAGCCCGTCACTGATGAAGAACGAGAAGACAAAGGACAAAGTTTCCTTACAACAATACGAGTGTATAACTTATTTTGCAGATACATTTTTTAAGATTCACATGAAATTCATACCCTGAAGCAGACAAGTGTTATTTTCACGCTTACACATAATAAAAATATCAGAATGATTTATTTTGTGAGCGCTGTTTTTGCGTGATCACACCTCAAGCTTGGTCGTCGCTATAGAAAGCGCCTATTCTAAATCAAGACTCAATTACTGTAAGGCTGGATGGACCTTTTTGACCGGTCTTTGGTAAAATTAAATGAATTATTCAACCCAGCGAAGAGCATATTTGAAAATATAAATTGTATTTTTTTGTGCTCCACCGAGAATTGAACCCATAATTTTCCATTAACGAGTCCGAAGCGTTACCACTGGACTTTCAGATGCTTTGTGTATGCTTACAAATTAAAAAAAAAAACAAATTTCAAATTGATGCATGCCCTGCTACTATTGCCATCTTTCCCTGAAAAGAGGTAGGCATTTGTAAACTTAATTAATTTTAACAGTACTTATGGGTGAGAAGCCTCATATATCTGTATAAGTCTAGCATTAAAATAAGGCATGATATAGGTAATTTAAGCTTACATATTTGCAACTTAGATTTTAAATTACTGATTGTACTCGTAGAAGCTGTCTAAAAAACTGATATCGATTGCAATTTTTTGTTTTCAATTTTGCTCATCTCGTTTTTAATCCTTTAAAAAGCAACATCAAAAATTGCACATGCCTAAACGTCAATCAAAAATGAAAAGCTTCATAGAATCGTTTGCAGAAAAACTGCAAATTTGAATTTAAAAAATGTTACGTTTCAAAAGAACTATTTTATGTATGTAATCCTTTTTTCGCTTTTGAGGAACACTTTAAAAGTTCTTTCGCTAGTCGTGCATTTGACAACTTTTTCCCCGAAAAAACTTACAACTCTCCGAGTGAGCATTTGAATGTACGTACAGCGTAAATTTATGTACTCGCTCCTTCCAGTCACCGTACTTATTCAACGTGTAAACTCAACTGACGCGTTTTTCCAAAAAATGTTTAAAAACTGTAATTCTGTTTTAGTTTGCTTATATTTTTTGGGAGACTCTGTGTTTGAGTTAGGACGTAGAGTCTTATACTTGGAGTAATGTTTCGTGAACTTTGTATAATAATATCTAGTCCTACTAACGTTGAACTAAAAGTTTTAAGTAGCAGCCGAGTTAACCAATTCCTTTATTCTATATTTTGAACTCTATAGAACTACAAGTTTTATTAAGGCTTACGGTTTCCACTCGACGTTCCTTGAGTCTTGTACTGTAATATTACATTTCTCTGAGGAAAATATGCACCCAACCGAAATGTGATTGAAGTATGAGAAGATTGTTTGACTTAAAACAAAAACGATAGCAATAACGCAACTAATCTGAACATAAGTGCAACTCCTTACCGCATTATCCTTGAAGGTATTTCACGTGATGAGCGGCACCTATATATTTTTAAAGCTAAAAATGCCGACCTTTCGCCAACCACGTCGATTGAGAGGACTTTTCTACCTCCTGATGTGGTTTTTTGGTAGGTATTTAATTTTGGGTTTGGAATAAACATCGAAACTGGAAATATTTTTTTACACCCTTGGTAGAATCGAACCTTTTCTTCGGCATGGAATGCAAGCAGTTTACCGATTCAACTATTAAACGGGACTGCCAAAACCTATCTCGCCAGTCTTTAGAGATCAATATTTTACTGAAATGCGGTCAAAATAGCGTCCCCTTAGTGCTTGTTTGGCTTCATGTCCATGAGAGGTAATTTCACATGAGCAATGATGGTATTTGAGGAACAGGCAACAGTACGTCGAGTTAAATGGCTTTACCTCTAATATCTTTCAGCCATTATCTGGCGTTCCTCAAGGATCAAATCTGGGTCTATTGGCCTTTATTATATTCATTAATGATATAGTAGATATCATTAAGTACAGCTCTTGTCTTCTTTATGCAGATGATTTGAAGGGTTACACGAAAGTCGTAGATATTCACGACTGCATAAATCTGCAAGATGATTTAGATGCATTAACAGCTTGGGCTGAGAAAAACAAGCTCTTCTTTAACTCAAAGAAATGTGTCTCAATGTCGTTCACTAAATCTTTCAGACCCATCTTGCATGAGTACAGTATTGGTGGGCAATTACTGTCTCGGGTGAAATCAATGCGGGATCTGGGAGTTGTGTTTGATCCTGGACTGAAGTTCTCCGATCATATAACGCAGCTGATGACTAAGTGCTACCAGCTGCTGGGATTAGTAATCAGTGAGCAAACAACTCACTGAGCCCAGAGCGATGGTTGACGTCTTCAGCTGCGTTATACGATCCAAATTAGAGTACGCTGTCGAGGTTTGGACTCCATACCAGCGGAAGTACATAGATATGATAGAACAAGTCCAAAAAAAGTTTCTCAGGTATCTCCTCATGAGGCGGTGTGGAAGTTATCCACAATTCATGCATCATGAGGAGCTACTTCGGGAGACTGGATTTAGAAGCCTGGAAACGAGGCGCAACAGGTCCCTTATGGTGCTCACTCATAAGGTCATCAACGGCTTAATTGACAGTCCCACCCTGTTGGAGGGCTACAGGTTGTACGTGCCTGACGACTACACCCGAGGGCGAGGACATGATCTATTTCATGTACCGAAAAGCCGTACTGATGTCGTGGCACAACACCCTGTGACTCGGAGTATAAAGCTCTTAAATAAGTCTAATATAGACATTTTTGAGTGTAATTTATTAACATTTAAAAATCTTGCAATAGAGTTCCTCCCAGCGTGTTGATAGCTGTGAGGGTGCACTGTAATAAGGGTGACCTGTTGTGCACAATTAAAAAAAAAAAAAAAAAAATGTGTACTTGACCAATATGTCTTATGAAACCTGGAAATTGATTTTAAAAATATTTACATCTCTCACATTATCGTTCGGGGATAACGCAGGCAAGAAGTTACACTATATGTGTACTTTAGTTGCGTTGCGTTTCTCATAATGTCCTTAATTGTTAATAACCTCCGAAAACGGACTCCGTGTTTTTTTCGTTAAGCACAAAAAAAAATCTATGTACTTAATATTAGCTATTACTAAGTCAGTTTTTCAAATAAAAACGAATCATTAGTATGTATTTTAAATTTTATCCATGCGAATAAGTGAGTTTTTCCTATTTGAAACTCAATATTTTTTTAAACCACAGGATAGTCTAATCTAATCTAATCTAAGCTGCAAAGATATATATCATTTAAGATTTATACTAAATGCATTCCCACAAGCAGATATGTATAATTTCGCGCTAACACATGCCGCATGTGGACCTACAATATAAAAACCCAATCTCAAATGAACATAAGCCTTGCAACTCTTGCCGTCCTTCCCTGAAACAGGGGTGACATTGGCAAAGTGAACCAATTTTTATATTATGGGTGGTCAGCCGCATAACAACCTATAAGTCAAGGAACATACATGACAAATTACATTTTTTAAAATCAAAGAATAAAAATAACAATATATACATGGACATAAAAAACTAAATCATAAAACCAAATTCACTTTAACAAACCCTAGCCGCCAACATCACAGATCAACCGCCATTTCTTTCTATCCTTGCATACTTCTTTCATTTCCTCCAGAGTCATAACCTTCTTCATACAAGCTCTTCTTTTATTATGACTCTGGATATTCCATTCATTCGCAATTTCGGATATTTGGTCCATCCATACCTTTCTCGGTCTTCCTCTACCACGACATCCATCTATTCTACCAACATATACTTTCTTCGTCAGTCTTTCCTCATTCATTCTCTCCATATGCCCAAACCATCTTAACAAACTTCTTTTAATCTTCACTTTCACACTTTCTTTTGCACCACATTCTTTTCTTACAAAATCATTCCTCACCCTGTCACTCCGTTTTTTCCCAATCATACTTCTTAGAAAGTCCATTTCAACAGTATGGACTTTACTAATTTCACTTTCATTCACCGTCCAGGCCTCGCTTCCATACATCAAGGTGGGTAAAAGTATGCCACTGCGTACCGCCAATCGAGCATTTTTAGAAATGTTTTGATTTTTGGCGATACAAGCTGTGGCACCCAGTACACACCTGCCCTTCATTACTCTTCTTTCAAGTTCACCTGTCATTCTTCCATCTTTCTCAAACTTACTTCCCAAGTATACAAACTCATTTACCACATCAACATTCATTCCGTTTATTCTAAATTCGTAGTTCGTATTTTCTTCATTTCTTTCAAAAATCAAAACTTTCGTCTTACTTGCATTCAATTTCAAATAATTACCTAGCAGAGCTTCGTTCAATCTAGAGAGCATCGTTTGCAATTCTACTGCTGAGTCCGATACAAGAACAGCATCATCCGCATACAGTAGAACACTCACTTTGCCCTCTCCTATCATTAATCCACAATCATCAAGTCTAGCATCTCGAACACACTTGTCCATGACTATGTTAAATAGCCATGGGCTCATCACACATCCTTGCCTTACACCCTTAAAGACTTCAAACCATTCACTATACTCATCATCAATACGAACACATGCTGTACTATTTTCATAGTTTGCATAGTGAAACAGTGTATTGAATAAAATACTAAGATCAGTCTTTAATATGCAAATTTTATATATTTAAAACAAAACTGTGCCAGAGAACGAGCCAAGGACCTTCTAATCTGCAGGTAGTTATTTAAAATGGCCATCAAGATTTTAATATTATTACTAACGTTATGTACCTGTCGTTTTTGTTTCTAAAACATTATGGTCTTAGTAAAAGAGTGGTAGTAATGGAAAAAATTAAGCGTGTTTATTGATTTATTATCATAATTATCCAACTTCAAAAATACATAACTTAAAAATTGTCACCACAAAAAAGCATTTAAAAAAACACGTTTTTTCACTTTATTTTTTGCGTTATATTTTGGAAAAAAAAAAAATCTTTTTCATTACAGAATTATACATTGTTGAATATCATATCGGTAATTTTTTATGATGTCAATACTTTTTGAGAAAACTTGGGAAAACTGAATCTTCCTAATTAGTTCAATTTCTTTAAAACAGTATTTCCACAGCTGATAAACACGCCCAATTTTTTCATTACTGTCACTTTTTTTACCGAGACCATAAAGTTTAAGAAACAAAAACGACAAGTGAAGGGTATAATGTGCTCTTAATATTATTTATCCTCAAAATCTATTTTCAAACTAGAAAAGGATTCACTGAAATCAAGATTAAAAATTTATAAGTGATAATGGAAAAAGAAAAAGAAAAACAAGCATAGATTTTCCGGTTTCAATTGATAATGATAACAATCATACACATTGTGGCGTCCTGGGAAGAAGCCCGTGATGAGGCGGATAAAGTGGATTCCGGGTGGAAGAGGTTTTTCTTTTGAAGCACTCCGGCCTACTTAGTGCTTCAAAGTTTTCACAAAACCGAAACTCACAAACAAGCTCCACTTACCGCATAAATTTTTCAAACACATTCCAAGTTTCCGGGTATTTTTTTGTCGCTAAATAACGCCACTTCTTTCAAACATCGAACCTACCGGGGAAAAAAACTTCAAGTTGTGTATTTTTGTTTGATAAAAAAATATTGGAAAAATACCGTAAGGTTTTCGGATCAATTGTTCCGATCAACCTTGAAAAGATTTATTTCGTTGTAAAAGTCTAGCAAACGAAATTATTGCAACTTTCTTTAAGGCATGGGGATACGTCATTATATCTTAAGACATATTAGCTATCTATCTCTCTATAATCAATAATCTGAGTTGCAAAGATGTATCAACATTTCAAATTCATATTAAATGCATGCACACAAAAATACAAGTGTATGTTCGCGCTTACAAAAATTCTGCACGTGTACTTCCACATTCAAATCAAAACCTCAATTCAACATACACCCAGCAACCTTTGATGACCTTCCCTGAAACAGGCGTGACATTGGTAAAGTGAACCTTTTTTTACAGCATGGGTGGACAGTCTGTGTTCTTTGATTTAATTAAAATTTAATTCATTAAGCAGTTTCTGTTTTTCCATATTTACTCAAAATCAATTGGCCGATATTGCACTAAACAAAGTAGGTATACTTCTGTAATTAAAAAGAAAAAAAAACAAAACTTCGTACATACGAAAAAAACAAAAAAAAATGTGAAAAAAACGTGTTTTTAAATACATTTTTATCGTGACAATTTTTATGTTATATATTATTTGGTTTAAACTTTATAACTAAGATAAAAAATTAATAAACAAATGCTTGATTTTTTTCATTACTGTAACTCTTTTGCTAAGGCCATAAATTGTAAGTAACAAAAATGGCAGATTAAGGGTATAAAGTACTCTTCAATTTAGAATTTAAATTCTGAATATATCAAACAAAAATATTTTTTTACAAGGTTTTGCCTACCTATTAGGCGCATGTGCTTCATGGAATGCACGCCCCTAGCGCAAACTTATACGTGTCTGCTTGTGGGATTGCATCTATTATGCATCTTAAATGTAATATATCTGAGCAACTTAGATTACATTACATTAGTTTGAATATGCGGGGAACCTTCTCGAATTTGATTTCGGATGAGAATTTGTCTAGGCGTTTGCGGAGTCAGAGCCCCATTAGGATTCCGACGCTATTGCAGTCGTAGATCAAAGGGGAATAAAACGTGGTTCAGAGACATTGAGGCAATCTTTACATACGGGAGGAAGTCAGGGAGCATACCAAGTGCCTTGAACAATGCCTAGGAGACCATCTCAATATGTTCCGATATTTGTGTGATGCGATAAAAGATAAAGGTATCCAACATTTAAACAAAACTTTCGTCTCATATTATTGATGAAGGGGATGCTTATTCTGTAGACACCAGAATGCAAGTAAACTGCACATACAGAACTACTTCTTTATTATGAACCAAAATGTAAGAATATTTTGAATGTATTGTAATGTAAATAGTAGATTAATATAGGTGTACATCGTAGGTAGCAATAATTATAGACCTAAGAAATCTAGAAATGAAATGATCCTTTTGTACTCTTGAACTTGGTAGAATATTCGCGAATGTGCTGGCAAAATTAGTCACTGGAGAGTTCTGTCTGTGAAGTATATAAGGCGTAAAATTGAGTGCGCTTAGGTGCGCTAAAATAAATTTGTGTTACCAAAAGTGTTAAAAATAAATACAAATTGTAAAAATAAATTAAGTGCAATTAAAGATCCTTGCAGAAGACCTGTATGTTTTAATTTAGAGACTTTTCGAACCCAAAAACATTACAGTATTTTTATTGTAATGATTTTACTTTGGCTTCTTTTTAATTAAATTATTTACATAATAAGATTTACATAATCACAAGATTTATTTTTTCCAAAATTTGTTTACTGTACACTCTTCACTCTCTGATTACAGGTATTCGCGTCACAATTGTCAAAGAGACTCTGTATGTCACACAGAATCATTGCTCGTATTTACATGTGCGTCAGAGATGATTCTTGCATGCTCGAGATACTTACATAATGGTGCGCGATCTACACAAAACCCATACGTTCATAACAATACCTTACTATTCTTTAATATGGCATCCCCAATCAAAATTAATTTAATGGCCCAGATTTCTTTCAATTTAATTTGTAAAGAGAGATTAAATTAACATTTTTTTTGCCTAATCAGAAACATGAATTTATTTATTAAAAAGTAAAAATTCAATGAAAGATAAGTTCTTACATTAATTAGTGATAAATAAAAACCCAACGACAAAATATGCTATCTCAGGTTCAAAGCTTTCGTGAAATCAACCTTACGGGATTTAAACCGGTGCTTTTTATATTTAAAACATAAAATACCAGTCAAATTGTCACCGCTTTGTTTGGCAGACCATAGTGACTTTTAATTGAAATGAAAAGAATTCACTAGAGATAGAATGGGGCTTACTTTGAAAATATACAAACTATAT
This sequence comes from Agapetus fuscipes, assembly GCA_951799405.1. NCBI lineage: Eukaryota > Metazoa > Arthropoda > Insecta > Trichoptera > Glossosomatidae > Agapetus > Agapetus fuscipes. The sequence goes on along the minus strand of OX637337.1, from coordinate 5,259,835 downwards.
GAATTTAAGAACTGCATATTAAAATTTTGCAAAAAATCGTATGCCCTTTGTTACAAAATAAGAATAGAATTTTAAAATGAATGGTGGAAGAAGATTTCAGTTTTTACAAAAGCCAAGAAATATCCATAACAAAAAGCAAGAAATGTCTCTTGACTTCTGCCGAGATGAATATTTCAAATGAAAGTTCTCATTTTGAAATAAAGAACTACTCGGTCGGGTGAACCGACTGAATTCTCTTACTAGAATTTCATAGTGTCGATGAACGATTTTCGAAATGGCCCTTCCAAATAAAAATTTGATCACGCTTTAAATTATTTTGTACCTTTACTTTCACATCCTCTTTTAACTTGCATTTGCCTTTAACCTATTCATTCTTAACGCTATCTGCACGCTTAGTACGTGTTGCAAAACTTGAGTAATGTAAAGTTTACGGCAATTATTAAAGAGTGATTTCCCCGAAAATCTGCCGTTTTTTTTTTTTTTTTTAAGAAATCCTGTGCGGGAGATTCCCTAGATTCTAAAGACTCTAGGGTTCTATGACACTTGGTGTAGTGCCGCAGAGGTGTACGAGCTTGGTCGTCGCTACAAAGCGCCAATACTCAAGCAAGACCCAGTTGCTGTAAGGCTGGATGGACCTTGGTGAGCGGTCATTGGTAAAGGTGTATGAATTTTTCAACCCAGCGAAGAGCAAATTTGAAAATATATATGGTAATTTTTTTGTGCTCCGCCGGGATTCGAACCCACAACCTTCTCATTCAGAGTCCGCAGTGCTACCACTGAGCTACGGACCGGTCTGTTTGAACATGATTTTCTTCATCACTGTAACTCTTTTGCTAAGACCATAAAGTGTAAGAAACAAAAACGATAGATTTTGGGATAAATCAATCTTTAATATTTTCCGTAAACTTTACTTTCTCAAGCTTTGCAACTCGTACTAAGGATACTGTTAGTTTTTCCTGTCACCCTTTTCAAGTGTTTCATTTCCACCGTGAATACCATACTCATTTCGCTGTCACTCATTGTCCATGCTTCATGTTACTGTAACTGTAACTGTACCTCTGTCGCCATTCCGCTAGGGGTGGCCAGAGCCCCTGCAGAGCTGCCTCCATTTTTTTCTATCCTTACATACCTCTTTCAATTCATTCATATCCATCACCTTTTTCATGCACTTTCTTCTTTTACGCTCACTTTGTATTATCCCGTTCTTTCACAATCTCCTCAATCCGATCACTCCATACTTTTCTCGGTCGTCCCTTCCCTCTTTTTCCTTTCACACTTTCTTTGTATACATACTTTGTCAGTCTATCATCATTCATTCTTTCCACATGCCCAAACCATCTCATCACATTTTTTTTGTACCTTAGCTTTCACATCCTCTTTCAAATTACATTCTCGAATAAAGTATTTTTTTATTTAGTTATAATTGTTCATTGAACAGATTAAAATCTCTTTTACCATCGCAAAAGATATTAAAATTAAATGAGGAAAAATTTTAAACTCTTCATTTAACAATCGTTTACTATCTAAGAGCATTTTCGCCGTACTGTAAAGATCCGTTAGGGACGGCCGTCTCGGCAGCCACTGTTTATTGCTATATTTTGTTTAATATGTAGGAGCGCCCTTCCGTCGTAAATGATTCATTTGTATGCCACTTGCAAAACAGGAAATTTTATTACATCATAGTCCTGCTCGCTACAAGGCTAGGAGCGCCTCTAACGCTATTTGAATTGAATTTAAATTGAAGAATTTACTCAGATATTGCGTCCGCTCAGCCGTCCCAAAAACACCCTCGTAAATTTTTAGGCTAAGCGAGTAGCTAGCATTATTAGACTCCTAGCAGATCATCGCATATGCTTGTCATTCTTGCACAAATGAGTACAAATAACGTACATTGCATTGGCACATCTAGATACTAATTAGGGCCTGTTGCACCAAACTCCAATCAGACGAAAATCAAAATTAAGTGTGATTTCTCCTTTTCAAATCAAACAATTGATTGCATGTACGTAAGTCAGCTGATGTAAATCATATTTCCTGTTCAAATTCCATCACATTTTTACCAACTTTCGAGAAATATTTAACCGAGGTCCTTACCAGAACTAAGCAATCAAATTTGATGTTTCAATTAAATATTGATTGGAGGTTGGTGCAACAGGCCCTAAACGTGTAGAACATTCAAAATAATCGTATAATACTAATACAAATGTAAGTATGAGGATGGTTTATTTAGTGAACGTTGTTTTTGTGGTCAAAAGATGTGATGCCAGCTTATCATCGTCATTTTTGCCCAATGTACATACAATGAATAATTATGATAAACATTGCATTGGCACATCTAGATACTAAACGTGTAGAATCTAAATCTAAGCTGCAAATATATATATCATTTAAGATTCATAATAAACGCATCCCCACAAGCAGACATGTATAAGTTCGCGCTAACACATGCCGCATATGAACCTACAATATAAAACCTAATCTCAAATGAACATAAGCCCTGCAACTTCTGAAACAGGGGAACCTCAAGTAGAACATTAAAAATAATCGTACAATATACTACTAAAGCAAATATAAATATGAGGATGGTGTATTTAGTGAACGTTGTTTATGTGGTCAAAAGCTGTGATGCCAGTTTATCATCGATGTAGAGCACCAATAACACAAGCAAGACCCAGCTGCTGTCTAATCTAATCTAATCTAAGCTGCAAAGATATATATCATTTAAGGTTTATATTAAATGCATTCCAGACATGTATAATTTCGCGCTAACACATGCCGTATGTGGACTTACAATATAAAAACCCAATCTCAAATGAACATAAGCCCTGCAACTCTTGCCGACCTTCCCTGAAACAGAGGTGACATTGGCAAAGTGAACCATTTTTACAGTATGGGTGGTCAGCCTCATACCAACCTATAAGTCAAGGAATGCTGTGTAATGTTGGATATACCTTTGGTTACCGGTCTTTGCATACTGTGATTTAAAGGGGCCTTTGAGGTGTGACTCACACGAAAACAGCGCTCTTGCATTATGTGTACCTTCCAAAATAATAAATTATCCTTGTATCTAACTACCTAACCTATTCATTGTAAGAATTTTTCTAACCAGCAATGAGCATAATATGATGAAAAATTAAATTATATTTTATTTGTGCTCCGTTCGGAATCAACCCTAAGATGACAAATCAGTAGCGTTAATCAATAGATTACGGGTTGGGCAAGTCTCTGTTTTTTTGAGGTAAAAATCTTGGGTTCTAGTCAAATGGTAACAGATGTCATTTTGTGTTTCTTATAACTTCTGGCATGTGCTGGTTGCCTGGAAACTGATTATAAGAAGATTTGTATTAAGAGAGCACCCTTAGGCGTACTCTGTTTAGCACACCAAACGGCTTTATTTCTTGATTTAATGTTGATTGATGTATAAAATGAACTTAAAAAAAAAGTCGATAAAAAATTATAAATGAAACACTGTAACTGTAACTCTGTCGCCATTCCGCTAGGGGTGTCCAGAACCTCTGCAGAGCTGCCTTACCACGTGCCATCAAGTCATTTTGTGGTCACTTAAGAATGTTGAATGCAAAGTTGTCGTGTGTGTCTGGCATGACAGACGCGTATCTAAGGAAAATTCTACATTATTAAATATTTCATTCTGTCTGTCCAATTAGCCATACTTTAAATGTCAAGTGGAAAAATTCCTGATTTTCCAAAACACCGCTCGGAAAGATCAAAATTTAAATTTGGAAAAAACAGCGCTTTGCATGATTTAAATCTGATTTTAAAAACATTGTTTTGCATGACAAAATTTTGTTCTGAAGCAGTCTTGGAAACAATCATAAAAAGTTCATGTTCAAGCTACCATAATATTTTTTTCTGAATCGGGTTTTCCTTGACTTATAGGTTGGTATGAGGTTGACCACCCATACCGTAAAAAAATATTTCACTTTGCCAGGTAATGTCGGCAAGTTGCAGGGCTAATGTTCATTTGAGATTTGGGTTTTTTTTATTGTAGGTACACATGCGGCACGTGTAAGCGCAAACTTTTACGTGTCTGCTTATGGAAATGCATTCAATATGAATCTTAAATGAAATATATCTTTGCAACTTATATTAAAGATTAATGATAGATTAGGGCTACTCTGACATACACCAGACCATGCCATAATTTTCTCAATGAGAAACTTCGAGCTAACACTAGTACACTGCCATCCAAATACATACATCTAGAGACACACATACACAAGTAAATAAAAATAAATAAAAAGTAAACATACACGGACATAAAATCATACATTCGTAACAGTATTGTTGTGTCTTAAGGTTTCAAATAGTCTTCAAATTAAAAAACTGGTCTTCGTTTAAGGCTATTTATTTTACACTTAGATTTATTTAACAATTTATATTTATTTTTAACAATTTACATTAATGGTTTAGCAATTTACATTTATTTCACAGCTGGTGTTCACTTTTACTGTCTTTCTTGTTCAAAAGCAGACTGTCGTATATAGACTGACTCCTGCAAGCCACTTGCAGCCCTTTATACTCCCAAAGATAGTAGTTACTAGAAACCAATTTTGCTGAAACCTTTCAGAACTTGAATACTTAATAAACTTATCAATTTGAATACCTCTTTACCCTAGGTACCCATAATAATTACACCAACTCTCATCAGCTATAACTAATACTACTTACCTACCTACCTACATTTATATGTATTTGTTATTTACATAACAGTAATTTTTGTTAATAATTGTTTTAAAAAATCCTTTTGATAACAGATTTATAAGTACACAGTTACATACCTTGTTTACATACCTGAGCAGCTGAATATGTTCCCAGTTTTTGCAGATTTATTCGCCAATTTACGCGGAAGCGGTGAAGAACAAATAGTCGTGATGAAAGAGCACGTACGTCAAGGCAAGAGCGGAAACGTGACGCGCGACAAAAAGAAAGGAGAAGACGTATGAAAGTGGCTTGTCTTTTTGTGTGTGACTCCATATGTACGAGTATATTTCACCCTTTAAAAGACAGAAGCATATTCACTGTGTAATAAAAGTTAAGATAATTTTCGTTGAGAACGAAAATTTCATGTTCTTTTCTGTGTCGCCATTCAGCTGGAGGTGACCAGAGCCTCTGCATATTTGCCTTAATTTGATTTACTACCTTGCATACCATTCTAATGCATTCATATCCATCGCCTTTTTCATTCATTTCCATATTTACTTTGTACATCCCATTCTTTCACAATTTTACCAATCTGATTCAACCATACTTTTCTCGGTCTTCCTTTCCCTCTTTTCGTTTTCACCTTTTCTCTCTGTATTCACTTTGTAAGTTTTCCATCATACATTCTTTCTACATGTTCAAATCATCTGATGACATTTTGTTACAATAATATTATTAGCATAATTTACATGGTGAGCACTGTCTTTTACTCATTATTTAACCCTATCTCTAAGGCCCGGTATTTTCAAAGTTAGCATCGATTGATCGGTGAATTTGAAAGAAGAATAATGAAAGGCAGGTGCGTACTGGGTGCTACCGCTAGCATCGCCAAGAACCAGAATCTTTCAAAAAATGTTCGACTGGCGGTGCACGGTGGTATATACTAGTGCCCACTCTGATATATGGAAGTGAAGCCTGGACGGTGAGTGAAAGTGAGATTAGTAAAGTCCATACAGTAGAAATGGACTACTTAAGAAGTATGATTGGGAAAAGACGGAGTGATAGGGTAAGGAATGATTTTGTTAGAGAGGAATGTGGTGTGAGAGAAAGTGTGAAAGTAAAGATTAAAAGAAGTATGCTTAGATGGTTTGGACATTTGGAGAGAATGAATGAGGAAAGACTGACGAAGAAAGTATATACTGCGAGAATTGATGGATGTCGTGGAAGAGGAAGACCGAGAAAGGTATGGATGGACCAAATTTTCGAAATAGCGAATGAATGGGATATCCAGAGTCATAATAAAAGGAGAGCTTGTATGAAAAAGGTTATGGCTCTGGATGAAATGAAAGAAGTATGCAAGGATCGAAAGAAATGGCGGTTGATCTGTAATGCTGGCGGTTAAAGCTGAGGCTTTTAAATTTAAAAATATTTGTTGTAGTTTTTTAATTTTTTACTGTTTAATTGCTTAGAATTTATTTGTTTTATATATTTGATTGTATTAATTGCTTGTACTCCTTGACTGATAGGTTGGTATGCGGCTGACCACCCATACTGTAAAAAATGGTTCACTTTGCCAATGTCACCCCTGCTTCAGGGAAGGTCGGCAAGAGTTGCAGGGCTTATGTTCATTTGAGATTGGGGTTTTTATATTGTAGGTCCACATGCAGCATGTGTAAGCGCGAAATTATGCATGCCTGCTTGTGGGAATGCATTTAATATGAATCTCAAATGATACATATCTTTGCAGCTTAGATTTAGCATGTGTTACTTTGAAATGATTAAAAAAAACTACCCACACGATTGACACAAGTGCCTCCTTATCGTTAAGTATAAAGAAGCTATGCTAACGTTGAAAATACCCGGGCCTAAGAGTCGTTCTCCGGTTTGTCTAATATCCGAAAAATTAAATAATCTAATTGTGTAGTTACTACAATATTGTTATAGAAGAAAAAATCAGTTCATCCTCAGTCGTCGTGCAGAGAGGGTGTCTCCTGAAGACGTTTGCTACGTCGCTAACGGAACGTAGAGAATAATGTAAGTTCATGTAATATCCGATAAAAAAAATTAATTGTGTATACGTAGTTATAATTATTGTAAATATGTCAAACGACCGTTATTTCAACCTAAGCCTAACAAGTATAATTGTATTTTTTTTTTTGTTTTTTAAAGTGTATCGAACGCTGAATGTCAACCAGTTTTTATTGCGTGCATGTATCAACTCAAAAATCTTAATTAAAATCAACTCAAAATTCCACCGCAGTTTAATCAATATCTAATGCAATAAGTCTCAGACAAGCAATGGCTATATACGAGTATATATCATTATTGGCAAGCCTGTAAAGTTTCCAAATAAGCCGAGAGCGGAAAACGAATCTCCAGACAGAGGAAAAATGCATTCTCAGATGGTACGCGAGATACAGGAACCTTCCCAAGTAAGTTTACAACCTTACTCTTAAACCAACCCATAGCATTCACCGAAAAAAATGGAATCCAAAAAAGCGTACCTAGAGCCCGTTTTAGTTTCAGTAATGCTCTGTAAAACGCTTTGGATGATTTTAACGTAAAGTTTTGATACTTGGGGTTCAGATCCTTGCCATTTGTTTTTGCAAACGAGCTCCGAAGTTGAGTGCGCCCGGTACTTCCTGTGTTTAAACAGTAATCACCCATCTATGTTGCCATCAAATTACTGCAGAGGAGATATTAAAGCCCAGAAGCGACTCTGCTAACCCTCAAGTTATTTTTTTTACTCATTTTAATACTTTTAAGATTAAAAAAGGCACTTTTCTACCTTCCATAGTTATTCCTTGAAATTTAATGCATCTATAATCTAAGTTGCAAAGATATATTTACATTTAAAGCTCATATCAAATGCATGCCCACAAAACAAACACGTGTAGTTCGTACTTACAAATGCTGAATGTGTACATTCAAATAAAATCCACACCTCCAATGAACATAAGCCCTACAACTTTTGCCGACCTTCCCTGACACAGGGGTGACATTGGTAAAGTGAACCATTTTTTACAGTATGGGTGGTCAGACTCATACCAACCTATAAGTCAAGGAATCATCTATATTGAATCTATACTGAAATATATTCCTTGACTGATAAGTTTGTAAAAGTTTGTCCCTGTAATTGAGTTAGCTTTCTACTTGAATATGCATTTACGCATTTATAAGTTAAAGTGTTATTAATTAAAAAAATTCAATGCTTAAAAAAAAAAGTTAGAAAGGTAGGTAATTTTTTAATGTTCTGTGTATAAAAAATGCATTTCAGTGGTTGAAGCGATGCGGACAGAGCAGTCAAGAAAGAACTGGAAAATATTGGTTTCTTCCACATGGGTTACAACCCTCTAAACCTTGAGCCTTGAACTCCGGCAGCGCATAGGGAGATGCTAGGTCTTCCCAATTGCTCTTTATGGTATGGAGGGATGGACGCTCACGCAGGCACTGGAGAGACGAATTGAAGCGTTCGCGAAAAATGCTTAGGATCTCTTGGCGTGATCGAGTCACCAATAAAGAAGTCCTCCAACGAATTCGCACTACAAAGAAGCTTCTGCCAAACATTAAGCAAAGAAAACTGATGTTATTCGGTCTCGTTTTGAAGCCATGATGATCGCCGATCTTCTATAGAAGTGGCACAAAAAGAAGAAGAAGTGAGGAACAAGATTAAGAGGAAGTATACAATAATTTTCATCAGAGCCAGTCATATATTTCATTAAGAAAAATAACACTTTTTTCGCCAACATTTAGCGTCAAAACACAAGAAAATTGTGTAAATACTTCAAATTTACGCCCAACTTTCTAGCAGTGTCACAAAATATGTCAGGATACATTTAGTCTCTGCGTAAATAATTCGCAGTTGTCGTTTCGGTCTGAGCTGACGTGATAATGCCATAATAAAAGCTAACGGCCGCTTACAGACAAGCGCTCTCAAAGACTTTCCGGTACGTTTTTTCGGGCCGGCAACGTTAACAAAACCCGAGTATAAAAACTTCCATTCAAACTCAACCAAAAGCGTTTCACCTATAATGTATTAAAACTCAATCACCCACTAGATGTGTTAATGTAATTTTCGTATTTTTTTGTTGCTGAGTTTAAACGCACGAATGCCATGTAGATGCTACGAATGCCTGAGCCCCGAGTTTAAAAAAATCCATTCAAATGCAATCACAAGCGTTTCACCAATAATATATTAAAACTGAATCACTCACTAGATGTGCTGTTGAAATTTTCGTATTTTTGTTTTGTTGAGTTAAAACGTAGTGTAGTGTGCTTTCCATGAAGATGCTGCGAATGTTTAAGTAAACGACAAACAAGATAACGACCGTGTTTACATTGTGCGCCTGGAAATGAATCTCGTCTCGCAAATAATGAAAACCTTAAACATGTTTTTAAATATTTTTCATGTTTTATTTTCCCCCCATTGAGCTGGGTTTGAAAATATAAATAAGCTTTGGGGTTGGGGTTTGTTTATTCTACTTTGAAGTTTGAAAAAATATGAAAAAATGTTTAAGTTTTAATTTTTTTTGAGATGACAGTTTTTTTAAGTAAGTGTATTGAAAATATTGGATTATTTTAAGAAAATTGTTAACTCTTAACCTGTCTTTATGAAATACAAAAATTCGACTTACAGACTATCGATTAGATATTTACATCCAATCTGCTATCGACTGTATTTAGTATAAAAGATGCAGATTGAAATACGGTTGTAACTACAATAGTGAAAAAATTCCGTAAGATTCTGGTCGATAAATAATTCAATCGTAGAGCTTTTGTATACACGTGAATTTAGTCGATAATTTAAATCGAGAACTTATCTATTCAAATTATATCTGGTCCATACCAATCAGAGATCTTGTGCATATGTTGACTGGTCGTTAATTTAATCATATAATAATATAATAATCTATAATCTAAGTTGCAAGGATATATTCATTTAAAGCTCTCAGATGTATGCCCACAAACCAACAAGTGTAGTTCGCGCTTACAAATGCTGAATGTGTACTTACAAATAAAATCCAAACCTCAAATGAACATAAGCCCCACAACTTTTGCCGACCTTCCCTGAAACAGGGGTGACATTGGCAAAGTGAACCATTTTTTACAGTATGGGTGGTCAGCCTCATACCAACCTATAAGTCAAGGAATATGAATAATAAATTACATTTAAATATAAAAAAGAACAAAACCTTACAAAGAAATCTATACAAAAAAAGTCAAAAATTTCCTATGCAAAAAAAAATGTAGCAAATGAATACACCAACATTAGAAATCAACATTGCAGATTAGCCGCCACTTCTTCCTGTCCTATAGCTTTTGTAAATATTAAACCTATGGTATATAAGCCAATCGCAGATCTTTTATATATGTATAATACCCAGTCGATAAAAGAGTTAAACATATCGACCAGATTTAAAAAACAAACTCAATCGTTAAGTTATCGACCGCATTTCTTACAAAAAAGCTCTACCGATCCGCGCATCATACTCGTACACACATTTGAACGTTTGAACGATCAATCGTACAGCAACCGAAGCTCTACGATAAAGGTATTGACCAAAATTCAAGCACAAAAAAACTATCGTTAAAAAAAAAACTATCTATCAGATTTCACAACAACTATCCACCTAATTTTACAAATGCTTCATTACTAAAATATCAAATGGACTTAAAACAAAACAGAGCAATCATCAAGCTATCGTAGAATCTTTGATGGTACCTTTACAAGTACAATGAATGCCAAATATTTTGTCTCGGTGTTGGCACAAGGGTGTGCTTCTTTAACAAAATACACGAGTTTGTCATGGAAGACGGCTCACGTGGTTAAATGAGAAAACACAGCCTGAATTCGCTGTCGTCGTGACAGGAATTAATAAAATATTTAAAGTCGTGCCCCGCCCTGTACTGTGCGTATTTAATTTCCCTGCCACGATCACGTAACGTTTCTCTTAAACAATTATTGTACTTAGACCTTCTACGACGATAGTTGTTATCTGGAGATTCAATTATTAATTGAAACTAGTATGATGAAACTAGTATGGTGCAAGAAAAAGTGAAGATTAAAAGAAGTTTGTTAAGATGGTTTGGGCATATGGAGAGAATGAATGATGAAAGACTGACGAAGAAAGTATATGTTGGTAGAATAGATGGATGTCGTGGTAGAGGAAGACCGAGAAAGGTATGGATGGACCAAATATCCGAAATTGCGAATGAATGGAATATCCAGAGTCAAAATAAAAGAAGAGCCTGTATGAAGAAGGTTATGACTCTGGAGGAAATGAAAGAAGTATGTAAGGACAGAAAGAAATGGCGGTTGATCTGTAATGTTGGCGGCTAGGGTTTATTAAATTGGAATTTGTTTTCTGTTTGTTGTCCATACATATTATTATTTAGTGATGTATAAAATGTAATTTGTCGTGTATGTTCCTTGACTTATAGGCTGGTGTGCGGCTGACCATCCATGCTGTAAAAATGGTTAACTTTGCCAATGTCACCCCAGTTTCAGGGACGGACGGCAAGAGTTGCAGGATATATGTATGTCCATTTGATGTTTTGTTTTTATGTTGTAGGTTCACATGCGGCATGTGCAAGCGTGAACTTGTACGTGTCTGCTTGTGAGAATTCACATAATGAAAATCTAGATGAGATTAGATTAGTTATAAAAATAAAACTTAGTACTTTGTTTTTTACGCTTTCTCATGCCGCATGCGAACTTAAAAAAAAAACAATGTCAATTAAACATAAATCCTCCAAATATTACCTCCCTAGAAGGTAGGTAAAGGCAAGGTAGTAATATTGGCAAAGTGAACCATATTTTACATTATGGGTGGTCAGCTTCATAGCAAGCTATAAGTCAAGGAATATAATTAAGCTTGACAGTTTGTCATATAAGGAAGAATATAGCTCTAATAGCTATAAAAAGTAAAAAGAAGAAGAAGACGTTTTCTGTGTCGTCTGTCACTTTTGTGTGTAAAATCTCTCTCTGTTATAACGACCTCCGATTGAGCAGGTTGTATTGCCGGCGTGTACACTTTGAAGAATATATGGCGTGTTCAAAAACCGACGACTTTAATTTCTGCGAGTTGTAGTCCTCTCCAGTTTTCCTTCTTTATCCGGATTCCCAATCCCCGTCCGGATTCCTACCAATAATTTGTTTCAAATAATTTATGCTTTAATTTTCGGTTAAAATTTCCCCCTGGCTGCAAAGTAGATAGATAATTAAGATGCTTTTAAAAAACTGGAAAGCACCTTAATATATTCTGGTACAAACTATACATTGTGACAATCTTTATCGTAAAGTAAAAACTTGTAACAATAGTTCTTCACAGGTAATAGGTCCCATAATCATAACACCCCTTTAGATAGCACCACTTTAATCTTTGAAACAAAGCTTGCACTTGTTTTTAAGTGCTCTGTTCTCATATCTGTACCTAAAAGTACATTTAAACTCAACCGTTGCGTTTCTACAAAAAATGTATTTAAAACTGAAGAAGTGCATCTAGTGAGTGAGGTGATTTCTGTAGATTTATTGGATGAAGTTGAAACGTTAGGTGTTGTACTAGGGGAAGCGTTGCACAACATTCTGCGATATCATCTCTTTTCCAATACGGCGGACGTGCTTCCTGTCTACGGTCATTTTGCCGTAAAGTTTACAAGTATTTCTTGCCTCCCAAGAAGACTTAAACCACGTTCCAACCTGCGCTAAGAGAACTTTTAATTATAGCACCATCTAGCGTCGCGAGATAGAAAAAAAACGCGCAACATATCCAGGTATAAAAAAGTGCAAAGGTTCCAGTGGCTTAGGATGGAGATTTTCGAAAATACTGTTATGTAAATAACCGACACATATAAATGTTAGGTAGGTAGCAGTGGCGAAAGGTGCCATACCGGGTTCCATCGGTTTTCCGTTTAAAATGAGGCAGAAATGATAATAAAGTAGACTGCATGGTTTCAATGGGGAAAAAATACGTATTGTTTCTTTGGTTTTAATATGTATTTGTTTACTTTGTGCCTATTTTTTTTAACTACTTTGTTACATCATTTTAAAAGGGAAGCCGATGGGAACCGGCTTGTATGGCACGCATCGCCACTGTATTAGTTAAAGTCCGTCGTTCTGGAATGTTCCAGCAAAATTGGCTTCTAGTAACTACCATCTTTGGGATTATAAAGAGCTGCAAGCGGCTTGCCAGAGTCAGTCTATACACGACGCTCTGCTTTTGAACAAGAAAGACATTGTAAGTGAAAGTGAACCAACGGTGAAATAAATGTAAATTGCTAAACCATAAATGTGAATTGTGAAAAATAAATATAAATTGTTAAATAAATCTAAGTGTAAAATAAATATATTGTAAAGAAGACCAGTTTTTTTTTAATTTGAAGTCTTTTTGAACCCTAAAAACACAACAATACTGTTATGATTTTATCTTGGGTTCCCTTGAAATACTTTTTAGCTATATTTACTTCGCAGTATTTATTCTTTAACAAGTAGATTACTGTTACGAACATATGGGTTCGTACGTGAACCTAAGCACGCTAGTGTGTGTCGAATAATTTAGCTCTTGCATGTATAAATCTTGTTAAATTAATAAATCGTAGTTTGATTAAAAGAACTTAAATAAAATCATTACATTACTCAATATACGAGTAGTTCACTGTGTAACTTCTGTTTTTGTCAGTTTCACGGCTAGAGTGTTAATCGAGCACAGCCTCTTTACATGTGACAAAGGTTTATTCTTGCGTGTTTTCGAAATCGACTGGGCGTCTCTAGAATAGATATTTTCAGAGAGTACCAGAAGTATCAACAGTTTAAAATGTTAAACTCTCACGTCTACACACACACACACATACCTACACAATCACAAAAAATATTAGAATATTACCACGTTCTCCCTGAAGTAGTCGGATGTGGCAAGTGAAACATTTTTTTTACAGGTAAGGGGGCTGGCATTACGCAAACCACCTCAGCTGATGTGGTGGTTTTCCAGCTCCCGAAGTCATTTCCTGTGAAGGCTTTATATACCGTGTCAGTGTTTTATTTTGGGTTTGAAATAAACACCAAAACGGGTAGCTATTTTTGAGATCCTCCGTGGAATTCGAATCAGAACTCTCGCCATGGAATACAGGCACTGTACCAACTGAGCTATCGAATTGACTAGACTTGTAGACTAGTGATTTAAGAAAAAAGTATGGAAATTGAGGTCCCACGCCACTGCTAAATGTATAGGTATGTTATTTTTAAATTATCTCTAGGAGCCGCAAGACGGTGGTTTTTTCATGTCTAGCAAAATAGAAAATTAATTGGTTTCGAAAGAGATTATCATTTTTCAATATGAGCTTAGCCAAGTTTTTTAATTACTTTACGTATTAATTTACGAGTGTTTAGTCTGTGGAAAATATACGACACAAAGTTGGAGTAGATTTGAAAATATTGCATTTTTGAAGCCAAGAAAAGGACAAAATAATATTTGATCATTGAAAGACTTTGAAGAGAATGGACCCCAATGATTAAAACGAAAAACCGACATTGCAATTCACAAAACCTTAAATAATCTGTTAAAAAACAATAAAAAAAATTTACGGTTCTATTTCCATTTCATCTACGTATGTATAGTCTTCACCCGATGAAAATAAAACTGTGTGTTTTTTTTAACATTATTATACTTTCTCATAAAAATGAATTTTCACCGTGTAAATACACAATTTAAAAAAATAATAATAGGTAGTTAACTATTGCAACTTTAATTCCAAAACAATTAGTGTTTTAAATGAACGACAATATGCTGGTAGAAAATCGAGAGTTTTTTCCAGAAAATTCTATCTGTACTTGTTCCATAAACATTGCATTAAGCCCGCTATACGAGATTGCATCTGCGCTGATTTAAGAGAGCAGATCCTTACCACTTTCCGTTTAAGCCAAAAATTACTGAAAACTAAAACGCTCACTGGAGGCTCTGCTTCAGTTTGTGTACGTTTTTCATAAATGTTACAGTTCAGTTTAACGCGAAACATTTTTACTTGGAAAGCGGTTTTTGCATTTTACACAAATGTGGCAATAAAAATGCGAGAGTCGTTTCGTATTACGGACCCGAAGGCCATCGCATCGGCTTTACCGCGGAGGTAATAAGTTATTATAGAACGACCGCTAACCGCTCCCGGGGGTCTGATACCACAGACATGTTCAGGAACAGATATATGAAGCGCTTTTAAATATCTCAGATACATTGCGTATTGAATTCTGGAAACGATAATCGGGTGTGCTTTGATTGATGTATATTATCAATCGTTTCGAAAAAACTGCGTAAAAACTCAATAGAAAAATGTATGGAAGATGCAATATCGCCTCTAGTTAGCGTTTTAGTTCATGAACATTATTTGTTTGTTTAAGCGATGGTTAAGTATCTAATAAATATTTAGTACTACCTGGTGGTACGTTATACAGATTTTCTTTGGTCGATAGCTCGGTTGGTAGAGTGCTTCGAACCCCAGTTTCGAACCCCACCGAGGATGTTAGAAATGATATCCCGTGTTGATTTCAAACCCAAATTAAAATAACGGCAAGGTTCAATAGAATTCACAAAAAATTAGTACCAACCTCGTCGGGAGCTGGAAGCTCCTCACTTCAACTGGTGTTTGGCGTAAGGTCAGCCCACTTAGCTGTAAAAATAAATAGAACCTATTAACTCGCCGCATGCGAACCCTTCAAGGAAAACGCTGCAAGGATTACACTATATGACCGGTCCGTAGTCCAGGTGGTAACACTTCGGACTCGTAACTGGAAGGTCGTGGGTTCGAATCCCGGCGGAGCACAAAAAAATTACCATTTATATTTCCAAATATGCTCTTCGCTGGGTTGAAAAATTCATAAACCTTTACCAAAGACCGGTCATCAAACGGTCCATCCAGCCTTACAGCAACAACACACAAAGACAGCGCTCACCAAATAAATCAGCCTAATTTATTTATTTTATTATTATTATTTATATGTGTAGCCCTTTGGCTTTAAGCGCATTAGTTTCACCAATTTTATTGCTGACTTTTTTTAAAAGGGGTACTACAATATAGTAATTTCTTAACAATTCGTTTCATATACATACAGCAATAAACTTCCTACTAATTTTTCCCGTAAGCTTTAAACCGTTGCAATTTTTTAATAACGACGTCGAACATAACTTATGCATGTTATTTTATGCTCTGTGCCTTTACAATAAAAGTAAGCTCACGTTAACTCACCTCGATATCGTAAATCTAAAATATACATGAAAACTTTGTCACTCTCTAGTAGTGCCGTCGTATCTTCCATACATTTTTGATTTACGCAATCGAGCAATGAGTGGAAAGACACTGAATGATAGAGTCCAAAAGTACAAACAAAAATGGAAGGTTGTGAATTCGGATCCCGGCGGAGCACAAAAATATACCATTTATATTTCGAATGTGCTCTTCGCTGGGTTGAAAAATTCATAAACCTTTACCAATGACCGGTCACCAAAGGTCCATCCAGCCTTACAGCAACTGGGTCTTGCTTGAGTAATGGCGCTTTGTAGCGACGACCAAGCTCGTACACCTCTGCGGCACTACAACAAGTGTCATAGACCCCTAGAGTCTTTAGAACCTAGGGAGTCTCCCGCACAGGATTTCTTAAAAAAAAAAAAAATGTAATGGTTCGGAAATCTTAAAAGAATGGATGAACGACTAACGAAGAAAGTGTAGGTACAGAGAAAAACGTGAAAGGGGAAGACCGAGGAAGGAATGGATATACCAAATAGGTGAGATTGTGAAAGAATGAAACCTGCAAAATGAGAATAAGAGAAGAGAATGTATGAAGAAAGTAATGAATGTTGAAGAGATGAAAGAGAGATACAAAGACAATAAAAAAGTGGAGACGCATCTGCGAAGGTACCGGTACCAATTTGTTGACCGGTCCGTAGTCCAGTGGTAACACTTTGGACTCGTAAATGGAAGGTTGTGGGTTCGAATCCCGGCGGATCACAAAAATATACCATTTATAATTTCAAATTTGCTCTTCGAAAAAATTCATAAATCTTTAGCAAAGACCGGTCATCAAACGGTCCATCCAGCCTTACAGAAACTCGGGCTTTCTTGAGAATTGGCGCTTTCTACAGCGACGCCCAAGCTCGAAGAGGGCTTTTGAGGTGTGATACACACAAAAACAGCGCTCACCCAATAAATCAGCCTAATTTAATTTTAAAAAAATTACCGGCCACCCCTAGTAAAACGCTGGTAGGATACGGTAACAGTAATCTAGGGAGCTTACTCAATTTTTTATACTCGCAACACAGAGTTCTTGTTTGTACAACTCAAATATTGAGTGTTTTGCGTTTAGTTTTATGCGAATATTTGCATAATACAAAGGCGCACTATCTTTATTGTCTATTGTCTGGGAGGTTAACATTTTTATGCCCCTCCAATATCCTTTTCCGCTGCTCCAAACGCCGTTTTTATATATTGCCAATAAAACCAGGAAATCGTTTTGCCCTACGAACAAGTATTTCATTTTTCATTCTTTAATAGTATTAGGATGATTTATTTGGCGAGCGCTGTTTTTGTGTGTATCACACCTCAAGAGCCCTCTGCGAGCTTGGTCGTCGCTGTAGAAAGCGCCAATGCTCAAGCAAGACCAAGTTGTAAGGTTGGATGGACCTTTCAGTGACCGGTCTTTGGTAAAGGTTTATGAATTTTTCATTTTTACAGTATGGGTGCTCAGCCTCATACAACCTATAAGTCAAGAAATAACGAACGCTGCAAAGATATTGTTACGAGTGTATAGGTTCATGCCTGTGTTTATTTGCTGTGTATGTGTATGTTTAGACGTGAGTGCTTGATAATTTGAACTGTTGGTACTTCGGTTATTCTTTGCCAATTTCACCTTGTTTCAGGGAAGGGCGGCAAAAGTTGCTACGTTTATGTTTATTTGAGGTTTGGTTTTTGAATTGTAAATGCACATGCGACACTTGTAAGCGCGAACTAAATGTGTCTGCTTGTGGGCATGCATTTAATGTAAATCTTAAATGTTAATATACCTTTGCCACGTAGATTATATGTATATGATTAAAAGAAGAATGCCTCCTCTAAAAAAATACTGTATAATGCTCGATCTATCTGTGTGTAACCCTTACTCGTAAAAATAAATAGGTCTCAAAGTGACACATGCAACCCCTTCGAGGATAACGCAGGTGAGAAGTTTCAGTATATGTATAGCTTAGTCGTGTTTCTTGTAACCTAAACTGATGGTCATGAATACATGTTTCTTTTTTATATTTTGTATATACTATATACTGCATTGTATTAATTATACACGGTAAACATTGGTTCAATTTGCCAATGTCACCCCTGTGTCAGGGAAGGTCGGCCAAAGTTGTAGGGCTTATGTTCATTCGAGATTTGGATTTTATTTGTAAGTACACATTCTGCATTTGTAAGCGCAAACTACACGTGTTTGTTTGTGGGTATGCATTTGATATGGGCTTTATATGCTAATATATCTTTGCAACTTAGATGATATATTATATATAGTATATATATAGTATGGATTGTGTTTTAATACTATAAAAAATCATATTTGATCTCTACTTAAGTATATAGAACCCAAGAAATTCTGATAATCTATAATCTATAATCTATAATCTAAGTTGCAAGGATATATTCATTCAAAGCTCTCAGATGTATGCCCACAAACAAACACGAGTAGTTCGCGCTTACAAATGCTGATTGTGTACTTACAAATAAAATCCAAACCTCAAATGAACATAAGCCCTGCAACTCTTGCCGACATTCCCTGAAACAGGGGTGACATTGGCAAAGTGAACCATTTTTTACAGTATGGGTGGTCAGCCTCATACCAACCTATAAGTCAAGGAATACAAGCAAAAAATAACATTTAAGTATAAGAAAATAACAAAACCTTAAAAATAAATCTATACAAAAAAAGTAAAAAATGTCTTATGCAAAAAATGTAGCAAGCCAATAAACCAACATTAAAAATCAGCATTGCAGATTAGCCGCCACTTCTTCCTGTCCTTGCATACTTCTTTCATTTCATCCAGAGTCATAACTTTTTTCATACAAGCTCTCCTTTTATTATGACTCTGGATATCCCATTCACTCGCTATTTCGAAAATTTGGTCCATCCATACCTTTCTTGGTCTTCCTCTTCCACGACATCCATCAATTCTTGCAGCATATACTTTCTTCGTCATTCTTTCCTGATAAAACACAAATTAATAAATCGGGTTAAAATAAAAGTGTTTTATTAAACGTGTTTTTTTTTTTATATAAAAATGCGGCGTTTCTATTCGTATTATTGATATTTCTTCTTTTTTTCATCCCTTTTCGTCCTTTTTCTTCCTTTTATGGCACTCGAGTAATAGCAATAATTGTCTGAGTGTCTGCCAAATTTTATACAAGCAATCGACGTTGGGAAAACGGCGGGAAAATGGCCTCTGTACTACTCAGATAAAACACTTCCTCTAATAACCTTAAAGTTATGACCAATTAATAGCGGGCGGTATTATTTTTACGACTTTCCGTGAGGAAGGAATACTTGGAAGAAAGTATGGTACATTACATGGACTTATGATATCTGTTAAAAGTATATGAAATGAAAATAAGGAAAGGAACGACAGAGAAAAGTATGTAGTAATCAGATTGAGGAGATTGTAAAAAAATGGATATACAAAGTGAGCGTAAAAGAAGAAAATGCATGAAAAAGGTCATGGATATGAATGAATTGAAAGAGGTATGTAAGGATAGGAAGAAATGGAGGCAGCTTTGCAGAGGTTCTGGCCACCCCTAGCGTAATGGCGATAGAGTTGCAGTTACAGTTATATTGTCAGGAGTCTGGTCCACTCTATTTTTCTCTAAGCAGCAGAAAGGAGAAAATTAATGCTTTCGAAATGTGGTGCTGGAGGCGCATATTCCGAATCCCTTGGACGGCTAGCCAATTTTCAAGCAAAACCCAGTTGCTGTAAGCCTGAATGGACCTTTGGTGACCGGTCTTTGGTAAAGGCATATTATGATTTTTTCAACCCAGAGAAGTGACTGTAACTGTAACTCTGTCACTAATCCACCTGGGGTGACCAGAGCCTCTGCAGAGCTGCCTCCATTTCTTCCTTTTCTTACATATCTCTTTCTATCCATTCATATTCATCATCTTTTTCATGCATTTTCTTCTTTTACACTCACTTTGTATAACTCATTCCTTCATTATCTCCTCAATCTGATCACTCTATAATATTTTCGGTTGTTCCTTACCTCTTTTTCCTTTCACACTTCCTCTGTATATTTACTTTGTCAATCTATCATAATTCATTCTTTCCACATGCCCAAACCATCTCATCACATTATTTTGTACTTTAACTTTCCCCTCCTCTTTCAACTTACACTTTCTTGATCCATTCATTCCTAAATCTATCTTCATATTATGTGCTCTTTTATAATTCAATCCCACGACCTTTCATTTACAAGTCAGAAGCGTTGACACTACACAACGGATAGATAGATATGTAGATAAGACAAAATTTGTATAGCGCGTTTTATGACAGTGTTTCACTACAAAGGCGCTTGTCCGTATGATTGGACGAAGAGGCGAGTCTTGAGACCTCTTTTAAATGGTCTTTCTATATCCAGTTCCCTCAGTGAGGCGGGAATAGCGTTTAGAAAAAAACGAAAAAGGTAAAAAAAGAACAGCATTTTATTATTTTAAGGTATTTATGAGCAGTGGCCAAAAATTTTCCTCATTTTGATGCAAACAATGGCTCGGACCGGCTGCGGGCAACCCAGCGGTCGCAAACCATTATCGTATCGCGTCCCCCCCCCGGGAAATCTTCTCGTTACGCTCGTGGCCTGGAACAACCTGTCACTGTGATATCAGCTGGTGACCGGGACGTGAGTGCACGGACAAAATCACTCAACACGCTCCAATGTGTTTCAGATCATATTTTACGCCATGTTATGTTATTTTAAAATAACATATAAAAAACAATCTCCAAGTGTACAGTGTGTTTTGTGGGCCGAACGGAGCTGAACGGTCACGGAAGCGGCCGAACTGCGCCGTGTGATCTGATCGGGCCGTCGGTCATCAGTTCCCGGCAAGATGTGAAGAGAGTCAGACGTCAGCGACCAAGCACCAAGCGGTGCAAGAAGGGGCATTACAATGGAGCTCCCTCCTCCCCATCTACTTGGATTTCCTGCCAGCAAGGCACCCGCCTTGTGGACCAGAGGTATAGGAGCGCCCACCCAGGGGCTCCAACGTGTGGAGGCGTCCGCCTCGTGAGGCGCCGGTAGTCTGGGGCGCTGCCCCAGGCCTTCCGTGCGGAGCTCCAGCCAACAGAGTAGGGAGTGTTTTAGTGAAAAGATGTAGGTCGAGCCATTCCCTTATTTCCCCTTTTTCCCATATTAGTAAAGTAAATAAACCCTTATTTGTTCATGTTAAGCTTATCTTTTAATTATAAAACCCTTCCCAAAGTACAAGTAAGCAACCGAAAGAAAGAACCCGACGTCCTGAGAGTGATGCTGATGAGAGCTAGCCTGATGTTAGTATCCTGGAGATACATTTCAATCTTAACATAACAGCCATTTTGATAAAATATCATATTATTTACATCATAAAAAAATAGTTCACTTTGTCAATGTCACCCCTGTGTCAGCGAAGGATGGCAAAAGTTGTAGGAATTATGTTCATTCGAGGCTTAAATTTTATTTGTAAGTACACATTCAGCATTTGTAATCGCGAACTACACGTGTTTGTTTGTGCTTTAAATGTTAATATATCTTTTCAACTAAGATTATAGATAAGGTTAAATAATATCAAACAGTGCTATTCTTAGACATTTTAGTCGTCCATTGAGCCCACGCTTTGACAAACAAATGATGCCTGGGCTGGAAGTCTCATCACCACGGTCTTTTTTACCTACTGAATTTTGGTAATATTTGTATGAAGGCAAATCAGCTGTTCACTTGCGGCCATTTTGGATTAACAAGTCTTCATACAAATGCATCATTAGTTTGTCAAAGCGTGGACTCAACGCACGACTAAAATGTCTTAGAATAGCACCGAAAGTATACAAAAAAAAACAACATGAACAAAAAAGTAATGTAATAGAAACCTCTACTTTTCAATAGTTTTTTCTTTAAAAGAAGTTTACATACTACAGAAATTTCAATTTACCTGTATATTCTACCAAATACGAGTAGGTATATGTACGTTGTTTTAATGTTTTCTAGAATCTGATTAAAACCACAAATAACTCGTTCATTTGTTCCGGCTTATTCATGGATCAATAAAAAAGACATAGATAGCGTACGTATGTTTATTTCCATAGTCACAAACGTGCCATGGACACAAAAATAGGAAAACTACGAAAAAAAGAGACTAAAAACGAATAAAATAATAAAATAACGTTCGTGGTTCCTCTTTGTAGAGGACACACGTCTCCTGAGGACGTCGGATATGTCAGTAAATTCCGTTTTTTTCATTCTTTAAAATAATAAATTTCATACGTCAAAAAGAGACATAAACATGACAGTTTCCTGTTAACTGATTGTAATAAGGGTGACTGATTATTAACACATTTGAAGTCTAGAGGTCAAGACTAGGGACTCGTATTCAGAAGGTTTTTCCTGGGTTATAAATTCATTTACCTGTAAAAAAAATAGACCGCTCACTAAAAGTCCATCCAGCCAGAGAGTTGTCACTTTGTAGCGACGACCAAGCTCGCATAGGGCTCTTCAGGGGTGATACACACAAAAACTGCGCTCACCAAAGAAATTATCTGCATATGTATATATTCCTTGACTGATAGGTTGGTATGCAGCTGACCACCCATACTGTAAAAAATGGTTCCCTTTGCCAATGTCACCCCTGTTTCAGGGAAGGTCGGCAAGAGTTGCAGGGCTTATGTTCATTTGAGATTGGGTTTTTTATACTGTTTGCGTGTCTGCTTGTGGGAATGCATTTAATATGAATCTCAAATGATACATATCCTTGCAGCTTAGATTTAGATTTAGATTTAGATGTATGTAACTAGACGTTGTAAATATGAAGACGACGCCCTAGGTCCCATTCTTTTTTGACCCACAAAACGTCTCAGATGCTCCATCCTATATATTTTTTATTGTACAATGGGCTTAATGCTACAATATTATACAAATTAAATGTATTTCCAACATCCCCTCGATGATACATCAAAAAATAATTACATTTATTCAACAAATGCAATAAAAAGAATTTATTGTTTACAGCTCAGTAAATTGCGATTGTGGAATTTTGATCCGCTCGCGTGCAATCAATTGTTTAACTGAATTTAAATTCGCAAAGCTCAAAATTTTGCATGGATTTCCATCAATAAATTTTGCGCTTTTATTGTGGGCTAATCGACGTAAAAAGCATTATGAAACAATGATAAAACAAAGGCAAAATCAATTGTTTTTATCGCTTTGACGGGAATTTATCTAGTTAAATGTGTAAAATTGCATGTGCTTGTGTATGATATAGTTGAAACATTGAAAAGGTCGCCAAAACAAATCTAATCATTCGAACGGATTGATTCTAAATCTTGCCACCAGATGCGCTAGTCTCTCATTCATACAAAGGTTTTTTTTATTTGTCAATTTTTTTAGAGATAAGAATTCTAAATGTCTAATGCAAAATAAGATAGTACACCTACTGAATTGATTGAAGTGTCTCTGTATCAAGATCCGAGTCCATTGCAAATTTCACAAACATAAATATTTTCTACAAGTAATATCAGTATTAATGTTTATAACACGCGCAGCTTTCGAAAATCTAGACTAGATCCTCAACGATACGAAAATGCTTGTTAACCTGAAATGCAGGGTTTTTGAGTCATGCGTGCTTCCAATATCCACCCATGTCTTGAACAAAAAGGCTCACTCAGTATAAAGCTCGCCAAGAGACTGAGGACGTGCCAAAGAGCCATTGAAACAAAGATGCTGGGAATCAGTCTCAGAGACAGGGTTCCAAACAAGTAGATCCGTAGACGCACTGGTGTCATTGATGTTCTACAGCGAGTGGCCTGCTTAAAGTGGCGCTGAGCTGGTCACGTCGCAAGGCAGGACCATGCCAGGTGGCCGAAAAGGATCTTACAGTGACGGCAATGGATGTCCAAGCGGGGAGTGAGGAGTGGGGAGACCCAAACTGAGGTGGCTGGATGACATCAAAGAAACTGCAGGCAGAGGATGGCTGAACACAGCAGCCGCAGTACAAACATGGAGAAGTTCTGAGGAAGAAGAAGATCAATGTATATTTCTTAATGATATTTTATGAAAACGCAGCTAAGCTACACATATAGTGTAACTTCTTGCCTGCGTTATCCCCGAAGGTGTCGCATGTGGCGATTCGGGACCTATTTATTTTTACAGGTAAGGGGGCCGGCCTCACACGAACCACTTTCAGTTACAGTGGGGGTTTCCCAGCTCCCGGGGTGGCTGGTTCTCATTTCTCGTGAAGGCTGAGTAAGCCTTGAGATCGAACCTTTGCTCTCGGCATGGAATGCAAGCATTCTACCAATTGAGTTATCGACCTTTTTACGAGCTTGGTCGTCGTCGCTACAAAGCGCCAATTCTCAAGCAAGACCCAGTTGCTGTAAGGCTGGATGGACCTTTGATGAAAATGATTAGTATGTTGTTTGACTGACATAATGCTGTAAGCTGGCAAAAATTCCCTGATAATCGGGAATTTACTATAAGTGACGTCACATAGCCGAGGGATATTTTGAATGTTCAGCCCTCATTGTGTACACATGTGTATAATCACGTTATAATTTATGTATAATGGAGTTGCATTATTACGACAATTCATTGACCTTCCCATCCCACTGAAAGCTTAATAGACTTATTAAGAGCCAATATAGAGACCTAAGCGTTAAGGAGGACTACAAAACTGAAACGCTGAAACAAAGACCCCTTCGGGGAAAACGCGGCAAGAAGTTACACTATATGTGTAGCTTAGTCACGTTGTTAGTTACGTAGTATTAAATTTTTATTTTGTTTTCTTTTTTGATAGCCTTACTAAGTAAGAAATGAGAAATACCGCTTTCTCCATCTTATTATACAGGATAAGTTTGAGGGGAGAAGATCTCAGAGACGCCGAAGGATATCGTGACTGGAAAACCTGCGACAATGATTTGGCAGTAGCACCAAGTCCCTTTTTCAAGCCGCAGCATCCAAAGAAAAATAGCCATGATGATCGCCGATCGTCGATAGAAGTATTACGAAAGGAGGAAGAAGAATGAAAACCAAAACGACATATTAAGCTTTTCGAAGGATGAACAAACTCTTTTGTAAAAAGGTTTTGCTCTCTTCCACACTTTTGAGAGAACTGATAAGTACGATACATCAAGTGCCGTCATTCATGTTACAGGTCAATTTGCTTATGTACCAGAACAATGCCCAAACCATGTGATGGCTATTGTATATAATACCTACACAACCAGGTATTGACCCATTATAATAAACATCGCAAAATCTGCTTTCATATTAGCTTCAACTTGTTTTCATTGATTAACATGATGTTATGTTTCGTCGAAGCATTACCATAATGCGAGATCTAATCTAATCTAATCTAATCTAATCTAAGCTGCAAAGATATATATCATTTAAGATTTATATTAAATGCATTCCTACAAGCAGACATGTATAATTTCGCGCTAACACATACCGCATGTGGACCTACAATATAAAAATCCAATCTCAAATGAATATAAGCTCTGCAACTCTTGCCATCCTTCCCTGAAACAGGGGTGACATACTTCGTCGAAAAATGTTTTGTCTGCGATAGATACAAGATAATATGTCTCATAGGACGAGATATCCTTTATTTTGTATGGTGTGTGTATTTACACTGTCTATCTATATATCACCGCAATATTATTCTAGTTCAAATGCAAGGAATTAAAAAAAAATATCGTTTGTTGACCGGTCCGTAGTCCAGTGGTAACACTTCGGACTCGTGAATGGAGGGTTGTGGGTTCGAATCCCGGCGGAGCACAAAAAATATACCATTTATATTTTCAAATTTGCTCCTCGCTGGGTTGAAAAATTCATTAACCTTAACCAAAGACCGGTCATCAAAAGGTCCATCCAGGCTTACAACAACTGCTTTGCGGTGGCCGGGCCGGTTGCCTGGAACAATTTGCCCGTCGGTGTTCACGCGAACCAACCTACCATCACCTTCAGAAAGGGACTGAAGACACTACTTTTCTCCAGAAGCCATGGCGTCCTTGAGATGGTCCTGGACCATTAAATGGCATCACAGAAAAGAAATCATCCATCATCATCATCATCATCTGGGCCTTGAGAATTGGCGCTTTGTAGCGACGACGACCAAGCTCGTAAAAAGGTCGATAGCTCAATTGGTAGAATGCTTGCATTTCATGCCGAGAGCAAGGGTTCGATCTCAAGGTTTACTCAACCTTCACAAGAAATGAGAACCAGCCCCCCCGGGAGCTGGGAAACCCCCACTTCAACTGAAAGTGGTTGGTGTGATGCCGGCCGCCTTACCCGTAAAAATAATTAGGTCTCGAATCGCCACATGCGACATGCGATAACGCAGGCAAGAAGTTACACTAATGTAAAGCTTAGTTGCATTGCGTTTGTGGAACTTCTTGTCATTTTAGACCACATTTCTGAAAATTGCCGTGGCAGTCAACGTGTCAAAGTTATAGTAATGAAACCTGTTTTAATGAAGCAACTGTAAGTGGCAGACATTTTTTGTAGTAAAAAAATTAGGGAAAACAATATGAAAGCAACTTTTTTGATGTTTATGACAGTTTTGAATTCGTCGTGTATGAATAATTCATGGATATGAACATGAATATAAATTAGGTGACAGCGTGTTACACGATTTATGTAAAACAATAATTTATACGAGGTGTTTTGTGTTTGCGTGAGCTCGCATGTTCCTTGTCATGGCCGCTCTAAATTCAGTACAACGAGCTCTGCCTTTTGAGTGAAGAGGTTTGTACCACCCCTCTCATAGACACTCTGGACAGTTCAATTGGATAGGTAGATTTTTCGACATCATCAAATGGAAGAGAAAATACGAAAATTACGATCAAATTTATTTGGTGAGCGTTGCTTTTGTGTGAATCCCTCCTCAAGACCTCTAAGCAATGTGACAGATGCTTTCCTCGCCAACATCCTTCATTTTAATTGACAAATAAGTATTTAAACAGTATTGTTTTCTTAACTGGTTCTCAAATCAAAATGATAATGCTACTTCTACATACTTCTTCTTTTTGTGCCTCTATCGAAGATCGGCGATCATCATGGCTATTTTTACTTCAGATGCTGCGGCTTGAAAGAGAAACTTGGTGCTTCTGCCGAACCATTGTCGCAGGTTTTTCAGTCACGATATACTTCGGCGTCCCTGAGATCTTCTTCCCTAAAACTTATCCTGTATGATAAGATGGAGAAAGCGGTAGCTATTTCTCATTTCTCAAAATGTGACCGAAGTACATGAGCTTTCTCTGCTTAGTGGTAGGCAGGAGCTCCATTCTACCATTAAGAAAGGAATCCCTTGAGTTATAGGTTGGCATGAGGCTGACCACCCAATCTGTATTTGTTCTCACTTTGCCAACGTCACTCCTGTTTTGGGGAAGGTTGCAGGATTTGTCTTTATTTGAGGTTTAGATTTCAATTTGTAGGTACACATGCAGCAATTGTAAGCACGAATTTACACGTATCTGTTTGTTGGCATGCATTTAATATGAATTTCAAATGTTAATATATCTTTGCAACTCAAATTATAGAAGGGTTATTTCTAGTTCTCTCTGTATTCTATTCCAGGAACCAGGTATCCCGGATTTTTTAATTTAACGTTTTACCAAAGCTTATACTGACATCTATCGGTAAAATACTGTACCTACGGTTGTTCATGAATGGGTGTGCATGTAGAATCTAGATTCTAGAGTTTACTTGATACTTGGTAAGTTTTCTGGAAGACCCTCTGCCGTTTGACCTTAAGTTAGCTTGGTATGAGCGTTCTGTGGACTGTGATACGTCTCTCCGAATGGAGGTGTGAGTGTACAGAACGGGTGTGAGAAAGGCTTGAACAATGTATGTATTGGATCGTCAAAGAGAGTATTGTTATGTAAATATTAGAATAGGTATTAGCTATAACTATGCAATAAGAATCCTCATAAATATGTGTGGGTAGGAATCATTGAACAAAATACTTGAAGCATCGAGAAATAATGATTACTACGCCTTTCTGGAACTGTCTAGCGAATATAGATCTAGATTGTACTGTTTTGAAGAGTATAAAAAGGGTGAAAGTTGCTTGCAGAGCCAGTATCCTACGAGCTTTACAACTACATTGAACTAACTTAACCAGTGAACAGAAACCAAGTGTAATGGAATAGTCGAGACTATATTTGTGAAAATAAATTATTAAAAGTGTAAAATAAACAACTGTATAAGAAGACCAGTATTTTTAATTGAAAGACTTTTGGAACCCTAAAATCGTAACAGTATGTAAGAAAAGAAAAAGAAAAAAAAGAAGAAAACAATGGACCATCGCAAAACTGAGAAGAAAAAATTCAAGTGTCTAAATTCGAACGATGAGGCTCCTTGACTGATAGTTTACTATGAGGCTGTAAAAATTCGTTCACTTTTGCCAATGCCATTCCGGTTTCAGGGAAAGGCGGTAGGAGTTGCAAGGTTTATATTCATGTGAGGTTTTTTTATTTTTTATTTGTATGCACACATGCAGAATGTAAATGCGAACCTATATGTACCTGTCTGTGGGCATGCATTATTTAAAAGCCTTAAATGTTAACATATCTTTGCAGCTTAGATTATAGATATATAGACTAAAGAAGCCTTTAAACATTGGCAACAGTTTTGTTGCACCCATAGTTCTTTTGCATTGACGATGTCCATTTAGCTTACAGGATATTCTAAGAATTATTAATTTGGTGTTTTGGCACGTGCATATTTCCCCAGATCACCCCCCCCCCTCTCCTCCCACCTTCTCACCCCCTGGAGGTCCACCCCGTTGGGAAATGCAGGCCATGTTGTGTCGCCCATTAACACGACCCTGGAATATTATAGAGTACTAGCTGGACCCTGCCACGCGTTGATGTAGCTCAGTCTAGTAACTGTTACTGTATCCAGCCACTATTATTACAATATTAGGATCCTTGACTTATAGGTCGGTATGCGGCTGACCACCCATGCTGTAAAAATGTTTCACTTTGCCAATGTCACCCCTGTTACAGGGAAGGACGGCAAGAGTGGCAGGGTGTATGTCCATTTGAGATTTGGTTTTTATGTTGTGGGTTCACATGAGGCATGTGCAAGCGCGAACTTGTACGTGTCTGGTTGTGTAAATGCATTTTATGTGAATCTCCAATTAAACATATCTTTGCAACTTAGATTAGATTAGATGAGATTAGGATGACTTATTTGATAAGTGTTTTTGTTTTGTGTGAACAGACTCCTTGAGCTTGCACGTCGATGTTAAAAGCACAAATTCTCAAGAAAGACCCAATTGCTGTAAGACTGGATGGACCTTGCAAAAACCTACCCTCAAGCCCGTTCCGCTTATAAACTTCCATTCAAATTATACAAAATCATTTCTGTAGTATACTTCCTCCCACTGTATGGACCTGTGGTGATCGGTCATTAGTAAAGGCAGATTAATTTTTCAACCAGCAAACAGCATATTTGAAAAGTTAAATATTTTGTGTGCTCCGCCGGGAGTCAAACTCTTTATCATTCAATCACGAGTCCGAAGTGTTAACCACTAGACTACAAACCCGTCATTCCGTTGAAAGTTTCCACTACATTCATACCTTCTCTTTATTTTTAAATATACAGATTCCAACCATTCGCGATCCAATTCATGTGATTGTTCAGTTATTTTCTGGTTCTTTTCCTTCCATTTCCATTAAACTTTTTTTTTGTAAACTTGAAGTCTGTTATTCATGTTAAATTCATGTGAATTTACAATATTTGGTGTTAATTATATGGTCTATTTTTATTCTACTGAGTGGCCTAAAAGACGGGGACTTTGGTTTATTCGATCGATACCAAACTTAAAAGACTTCATTCCAAGAATATTTCACATGTTTCCTGAAAATTTCGTAACAATCTGATCATCAGTTTAGGAGTCCATAGTGAACAAACACGCATGCATGTATTGTATGCGTGTTTTATATATTAAAGATAGACCGCCCGTATGTTATATACCCCAGATATTTCACAGGTCAAATGTCCACCAGCTGCGGACGACGTGACATCCGTCAAAATTTGTACACCGTTTAATATTTTGCCACGAGTCATATGTGACGCTTTATGCGTGTATTTGGGAAGCAATCAATGCTCCAATTGCAGTATTGTAAATATGCATGCATTTTTTTAATTGCCCATAGAAGTGTCAATTTTATACTGATGGTCGCTGGATATCAAATGAAACGTTTATAATAATTAAGGATTGTGTATTGCTGCCGACCCTGATGTATGGAAGCGAGTCGTGGACGGTAAGTGAAAGAGAAGTGAATAAGGTATACACCGTAGAAATGGATCATTTGAGTAATATGACAAGAAAAACACTGAAAGATAGAGTGAGAAACGAATGGGTTCTGAATGAATGCGGAGTAAAAGAAAGCGTGAAAGTGAAAGTTCAAAGAAGTGTGATGCGATGATTTGGGCATATTAAAAGGATGAATGAAGACCGACTGACAAAAAAGTGTATAAAGGGAATGTAATAGGTACCTAAGCGTGGAATGGGAAGACCTAGTAAAGAATGGATTGATCAGATAAGTGAGATTGCGAATGAATGGAATTTACAGAGTGGAAACAAGAGAAGAGCATGCATAAAAAAAGTGATGAAATTAGATGAGATGAAAGAAGTATGCAAGGACAGTGTCAAGTGGAGGCACTTGTGTGGAGGTACCGGCCACCCCTAGAGGAATGGCGGCAGGATACAAGACAAGGATATTGAGTCAAAGAAAGACTAATTTTAATTTTGTTTATTTTGCGGGATACTTTAAAATCGATGCGGCCTAGTTGAAAGTACAGTTAATAAAGTGTCTACTGTTTTAGCTAAAAGCTTAAAGTTTAAGCCCAAACAAGCAGAAAGACGAGAAGTTAAAAACTTGTACAAAAAAATACAGCAAGATTAAACGTCAAAACTCTTCAAATATATTTAATTTACTTTCAGGTTACATTAAGATCGGGGAAGGTAGTGGGCTTAGTACCTAGTAAACAACAACAAAAATATCATATTTTTATAAAAGGCCAGTCATATAGCGCTTCCCCAGTTCTTGTTTGCCGTAAGGACCAATTCTGTCAAATATGGCTTTTTAATGCAGTTGTCTTAAGAATCAAATTCTACACAACCTGAGTTAAGAAAAAACGCAAAACTCGAGAATGTGGGGGTTGGTTTAAATATTTTTTAAATACATTTCCTGTTTTCATAAGACTCATTGGTCCAGTACACATGCAAACATTGCTCATGTAAAATTAGCTTAATGGTCTATACGGCAAACAAGAACTAAGGCAGCGATAGGTTCGTTTAGTCATACACCAACTGGGTATTTCTAGCTAGAAAAGCGCTGACTAGTGAAAACAAGCTCGTAGAGAGCTCTTAAAGTGTAACTCTGACAAAAACAGCACTCACCAAATACATAACTCAGCATAAAATTGATTCCTTTAAGTACTTTTAGTCCAGTCGATAGCTCAGTTGGTAGAGTGTTTGCATTCCATGCCGTGAGCTTGGGTTCAAATCAGAAATGACTTCGCGTTGCAATTTTTATTTCAAACCTCAAAATAAAAATACCGACAAGGTTTACTCAGCCTACATTGAGTACCAGCTTTCTGCGGGAGCTGGAAAACCCCCTCTTCAACAGAAGCCGGCCTCCTTACCTGTAAAAATAAATAGGTTCCACTTGTCATATGCGACACCTTCGGAGATTACGCGATAAGAAGTTACTCTATATAAGTCTTTATTTACATTAAAATAAAACAGGATGAAAATTTTCTTGGTGGCCTGTTATGCACCTGTAGATTCAGAGTGTATGGACGTGAAAATGAGATTCTGGAATGAGTTGAATGCAGTTGTGCGTGAAAGCAAGAAGAATGAATACATTATAATTTTGGGAGATATGAATGGATGGGTAGGTACGCAAAGAGATGAGTGTGTGAAAATTGTTGGTCCTAGTGGACGAGGTGTGGTCAATGATAATGGGCGGCACCTGATAGCTTTGTGTGCAGAACACAGCCTTTTTGCATCAAACACATGGTTTCGACATAAGGATGTGCATCTGTACACAAGGCAGATTGTGGGAAGTCGCACAATCATTGACTACATCTGTGTGGATGAAAGACTGAGAGGAGCCGTAAGAGATAGCCGTGTCTATCGTGGGCCTGAAATAGGCAGTGACCACTATCTCTTATGCGCTAAAATAATGATTGGAGAAGTAAGAAAGAAGAAACGTAAGAAGAAAGTAAGAAAGCCAAGAATAAAAGTAGAAAGTCTGTGTGATGAAAACGTAAAAGTGAAGTATAAATCAGAATTACAAAAAAAGTTAAGTGTGAATGAACTTGAAAAGAATGTGAATGAAAAAGATATTGAAAGCATGTGGAAGGATATGAAAGAAAGAATGATTGAATGTGCTCGAAAAGTATGTGGAGAAACGAAAGGTGGAAGATTGAAAGGGGATGCCTGGTGGAATGCTAAAGTAAAAGAGGCTGTGAAAGTAAAGAAGGAATGTTACAAAAAGTGGCTGAACGACAGGAATGATAGAAAGCTAGAAGATGAATATAAGATAGCCAAGCGAATGGCGAAGAATGTAGTTTATGAAAGCAAAGCGAATGAACAGAGAAAGATTGATGAAAAAATGAACAGAAGTTTCACCGACAGTAGAAAGGAATTCTGGAGATGGGTCGGTGCCATTAGGAATAAAGATTCTGCATTGACCACCCCAGGAATCAAAAGTGCTGTTGGTGAGATGGTATGGGAGAATGATGAAGTATGTAAGAGATGGAAAGAATATTTTGAAGGGATTTTTGGTCGGGGCGAAAGAAATTTGTTTAGAAAAATGGCAGAAGAGAATGAATTTAGGATTTTGAAAGAAGAAATAAAAGTATCTATTGAATGTTTGAAGAATGGAAAGTCTGCTGGGTTTGATGGAATAAATGGTGAAATGTTGAAAGCAGGAGGTGAATGCGTGATAGATTGGATGTACGAATTATGTAAGCTTTGTGTGAATGCAGGAGTAGTACCGATGGATTGGAGGAAGGCAGTCATTGTTCCCATTTACAAAGGTAAAGGGGACAAAAAAGACTGTCAGAACTTCAGACCAATCAGTCTACTCAGTATACCAGGAAAAGTCTTCTGTAAGGTGATTATAAAAGATGTGATTCTGACTACTAGTGAAAGGGTTTCCGATATACAGTCCGGCTTTATGGCCGGTAGAGGCTGTGTTGATCAGATTTTTACTCTACGACAACTTGTTGAAAAACAATTGTCGGTGAGGCGGAAGCTGTTCACGGCCTTTGTAGATCTGGAAAAGGCTTTTGACTCAGTAGACAGAGGTATGTTATGGGATGTTTTGAAAGCATACGGAGTGAATGGGGCTCTCCTAGGTGCGGTGCATGCCAACTATGAAAATAGTAAGGCATGTGTTCGTATTGATGGTGAGTATAGCGAGTGGTTTGAAGTTTATAAGGGTGTGAGGCAAGGATGTGTGATGAGTCCATGGCTATTTAACATAGTCATGGACAAGTGTGTCAGAGATGCTAGACTTAATGATTGTGGACTGATGATAGGAGAGAGCAAAGTGAGTGTTCTACTGTATGCAGATGATGCAGTTCTTGTATCTGATTCAGCAGTAGAATTGCAAACAATGCTCTCTAGATTGAATGAAGCTTTGTTAGGTAACCATCTGAAGTTGAATGCAAGTAAGACGAAAGTATTGATTTTTGAAAGAGATGATGAAAGTATGAATTATGAATTTAAAATTAATGGAATGAATGTTGATGTCGTAAATGAGTTTGTATACCTGGGAAGTAAGTTTGAAAAAGATGGAAGAATGACCGGTGAATTTGAAAGAAGAGTAATGAAGGGCAGGTGTGTACTGGGTGCCACAGCTTGTATCGCCAAAAATCAAAACATATCAAAAAATGCTCGATTGGCGGTACGCAGTGGCATACTTTTACCCACCTTGATGTATGGAAGCGAGGCCTGGACGGTGAATGAAAGTGAAATTAGTAAAGTCCATACTGTTGAAATGGACTTTCTAAGAAGTATGATTGGGAAAAAACGGAGTGACAGGGTGAGGAATGATTTTGTAAGAGAAGAATGTGGTGCAAGAGAAAGTGTGAAAGTGAAGATTAAAAGAAGTTTGTTAAGATGGTTTGGGCATATGGAGAGAATGAATGAGGAAAGACTGACGAAGAAAGTATATGTTGGTAGAATAGATGGATGTCGTGGTAGAGGAAGACCGAGAAAGGTATGGATGGACCAAATATCCGAAATTGCGAATGAATGGAATATCCAGAGTCATAATAAAAGAAGAGCTTGTATGAAGAAGGTTATGACTCTGGAGGAAATGAAAGAAGTATGTAAGGACAGAAAGAAATGGCGGTTGATCTGTAATGTTGGCGAATAGGGTTTATTAAATTGGGATTTGTTTTTGTTTGTAAATGGATATTTTGTATTTGAATATTATTATTTAATGATGTATAAAATGTAATTTGTCGTGTGTGTGTGTTCCTTGACTTATAGGTTGGTATGCGGCTGACCACCCATGCTGTAAAAATGGTTCACTTTGCCAATGTCACCCCTGTCTCAGGGAAGGACGGCAAGAGTTGCAGGGTGTATGTCCATTTGAGATTTGATTTTTATGTTGTAGGTTCACATGAGGCATGTGCAAGCGCGAACTTGTACGTGTCTGGTTGTGAGAATGCATGTAATGTGAATCTTCAGTGTAACATATCCTTGCAACTTAGATTAGATTAGATTAGATTAGAAAATACCTATGTCGAAAAATAAAATAAGGTCACCTTGTTTTATACCAACATTTGCAAATTAAAACAATACCTAAAATTTCTCCGAAATTTTCGGCGTGTTGCAAAAATAATTGGAATGCATTTTGTCAGTCGATATTTTTTTCCAATCGAACCGAAGCGCACACGCTGCTTTTATTCCGCTTGCATTTTTTGCGGTCGAGACGCGAATGGTTATTTTCGTTCCTCTGACATTTCGAGCTGTAAATTCGTTTGCTGGCAATCAGCTGTAGCACCTTTCCCGTTCGTAGCAGCAGGAGGCAGCCACATCTGGAGAGTTTTTCAATGGCTAGTAGCGACTAGAGAGTGGTGAGTAGAGTAGTGAGTAAACAAACAAGTAGAAAAATATTGAAATCTAATCTAATCTAAGCTGCAAAGATATTTATCATTTAAGATTTATATTAAATGCATTCCCACAAGCAGACATGTATAATTTCGCGCTAACACATGCCGCATGTGGACCTACAATATAAAAACCCAATCTCAAATGAATATAAGCCCTGCAGCTCTTGCCGTCCTTCCCTGAAACAGGGGGACATTGGCAAAGTGAACCATTTTTTTTACAGTATGGGTGGTCAGCCGCATACCAACCTATAAGTCAAGGAACATACAAGACAAATTACAATTTTTTTAAGTCAATAAATAATAATATATACATGGACATTACAAAAAACTAAATCATAAAACCAATTTCACTTTAATAAGCCCCAGCCGCCAACATTACAGATCAACCACCATTTCTTTTTATCCTTACACACTTCTTTCATTTCCTCCAGAGTCATAGCCTTCTCTATACAAGCACGTATAATTTTGCTGTATGTGTACTTACAAATTAAAATCCAAAACTCAAATGAAGATACACCCTACAACTTTTTCCGACTTTTCGTGATGTGACATTGGCAAAGTGAACCATTTCTTACAGTGTGGGTGATCGGCCTCATATCAAGTCAAGAAATACTATAATTTAAGATATATTACATTTAAGATTCATATGAAATGCTTTCTCATAAGCAGAAACGTATAACTTCGAGCAGACAGATCCCGCATGCGGACTTACAACATTAAAATCCAAAAAATAAAAGAACTAAACTTTTATTTTCTTCCACTTTCTTTTTTTTTTGAGTCGTTACTAAAGTTTTCGCGGGAGAACCTCCATCTTTTTGTACAATTTAAGACTAAAACTCAACATAACTTAAGACAGCAGGTGAATTGCATTCCTCTTCACAAATCTATTTTTTTTTTTAAATAAAAAAAAAAGGAAAGGGGGTGGCAACAAGCTTAAATTGTTACCTGAAGATGAAGGTTCTCCCTCGAAAACGTTAGTAACGACTCAAAAAATAAAAGTGGAAGAAAATAAGGTTAAATTTTATTTATTTAAAAAAATAATAATAACACCTGTAATAATGGCTTTCTACAGCGTTTCACAAAAAACTTTCGAAAATTTATACAAATCCAATTTCAAACGAGCATACACCCTGTAACTTTGCCAACCTTCCCCGAAACAGGGGTGGCTTTGGCGAAGTGAACCATTTTTTACAGTACGTGTGGTCAGCCTCATACCAATCTTTAAGTCAAGGAACTTATGAAACAACTACATCTTTCGCATCTTCTATGTACTTACCATAATTCTTGTATTAAACTAATGCCAACGCCTTAGCATCACCTCCTTACTCGCCTGGTAGGAAAAGGCCTCACCTGAAAGGCACCGTAAGGGCTGATTGCAAATATTCCGGGCGAACGTTCTCGGGGATTCTTTTTGCCACAAGCTGTGTATGCGCGAGGTGCACCTGCGATCAAAGATAGTACTAGTGTGAATGCAAAAACACAATACTAAAACTATTTTTTATTTTATTATTCAATTTTTCTAAAAGTAGTCTTTATATCGACGGATAAACGGTAATAAAGCATAAGCGGCCAGTAAAAGTTTGAGATTTCAGAAAAATGGCATAACTTTTTTTTTATCATTTCGTTAAAATCAAACCAACTATAAAATAAAAAAGGCATTTATTGGCATTCCTTTGAATGTGGTTTCACGACGTTTTACGAGTTTTTTATGTCACAAGCGCCATTAGGACAAAAAATGCCAAAATCTTGTCGGTTACACTAAAACCATGCTTTAAAAACGCAGCGTTTGCTTGGGCATAAACAACAACAAAAATAATCGTAGAGCTATGAGAGTTAGCGCATTAGAAAGAGCGGAAAATTTTAAGTAGGAAAGCATTCATAACTCATTTTTAACCACAACGTCGCTACTTCTTTTTAACAGTCGATATGTTTAATCAATCGCCACTTTTTTTCTCTCGTCTCGTTTCTCTCTTTTCTCGAAGTCTCTCGCACACGATTCCTTAAAAAAAAAGGTAATCAAACATAGCATTATAACTATCTACTCGTAGAACCAACACGGAGAACCAAAACTGTAAATACATTACATTTTTCCTAATTCTATGGGTTGGTATGCGGCTGACCACTCATGCTGTAAAATGGTTCACTTTGCCAATGTCACCACTGTTTCAGGGAAGGACGGCAGGAGTCGCAGGGTGTATGTCCATTTGTGGTTTTGGTTTTTATGTTGTAGGTTCACATACGGCATGTGTAAGCGCGAACTTGTACGTGTTTGCTTGTGAGAATGCATATAATGTGAGTCCCTAATGTAACATATCTTTGCAACTTAGATTAGATTAGATCTTGACTATCTCATGAGTATGAAATGTACTATTTTACGTTCACATGCCGTTGGAAGTACAAAATGCAAAAAAAAATACATTTTTATTTACGCATACTGAAGGTTGTGTTGAAATACCTGCTATGAGCTTCTTCACCGTGAAAGTGAAATGATAAAGATTATCTTGATGAAACTGTGATGAAAGTGTGTGTAAACTAGTATTGACGTGTATCATCATCTTCATCATTTCACTTTCACGCTGAAGAAGCTCATCGTAGACATGAGTGAAACGTCCGGAAGCTCTAGCTCCCACAGACCACTGAAACAGATCCCGGAAAACATCTCTTCAGTATCATCAGCCGTCCGTGTAAGCTTAAAAATCTTTTTCAATGAAGGTATTTATTATTTTTTTTAAAATGTATCTTCTTTTAAGCTTAGTTTATGGTTTAGTCTTAATTTACGTATCTGTGGATTTGGATCTGAATCCATCCGATGAGTTTTCGTGTTTTTTTAACTCATATCTGACAATATTGGAAAGGTGACAAAGATTTCTGAAGAAACAGTCATGCGTCTTGGGAAGTACACAACTGGGTTTTTCATAAAACTCCTCAGTAGCGTTGTCTGGCAAAATAATGAGCTCCACACACACTTACTTGTTACGACGAGATGTTTCATTTTAAAATATTCAACTTGCATACAAATTATGCCTTCACGTTCATAGTTTCTTCATAACATAACTTTATTGATTGCACTACGTTACAATTTCAGTTGATTTTTGTTTTATAATAATTAGCATTCGCTTGACTTTTAGGTTGGTATGAGGATGACCACCCATACTGTGAAAAAGTGGTTCACTTTGCCAATGTCACCCCGGTTTCAGGGAAGGTCGTCAAGAGTTGCAAGAATTGCAGGTTGCAAAAATTTACATTAAATATTTTGACTGGAAATTTTCAGATAGACTTTTTATGGTAAAAGATAAAAGCTTATGTTTTACTCATTATTTCTTTTACAAGTCGGGCAGAATCTTATGATTAACATGTTTTTAATTAATGATTATTCCTTAACTTCTAAGTTGCTATGAAGTTCTGTAAAAAAAATGTTCACTTTGCCAATGTCACCCCTCCTTCAGGGAAGTTCGGCAAGAGTTGTAGGGCTTATGTTCATTTGAGATTTGGTTTTTATACCGTCAGTCCACAGCGGCATGTTTAAGCGCGAACTTATACGTATATACTTATGGGAATGCATTTAATATGAATCTCAAGTGTTATAAATCTTTACAACTTAGATTATAAATTATAGATCATCATCATCTTCTAAAAGCAAAGCCTTATTGTTTTTAGACATCTGTCTAACTTCGTTGGCCAATCCTAGAAGTATTAAATTTTTGAGCAACTTTTTGTTCATCTTCCGAAAATATTCCCTTCAAAAATGTTTCTACAAATGTGCTTCGTCTAATCGAGTGTCCTATAAGTTAGAATTTTCTCTTCGAAATTACAAACTGTCT
Organism: Agapetus fuscipes; assembly: GCA_951799405.1. Classification (NCBI taxonomy): domain Eukaryota; kingdom Metazoa; phylum Arthropoda; class Insecta; order Trichoptera; family Glossosomatidae; genus Agapetus; species Agapetus fuscipes. Next base: position 5,220,953 of record OX637337.1, on the reverse strand, counting down.
TCTTTCTTCTACTTCCTGCAACACCTTTGCGTTGAACTTTTTTTCTACCCATAAATTGCCTTGCTCATCTACCTCCAAATCCACATCTTGAAGCTACGCGGTATAAATTATATTATTCTGCTAAATTCCTTACACTTTGGATATCAATCCAAGTTGGAGCATGCAAGAGCTTGCGAAAAAATTCCATAGATAAAAAAAATTCACAGTACGCTTTATTTTTGGACACGAATCGCTATTTTGCCACTTTAAGGTCATAAAGAATTTAGCAAAATAACGCTTCAGGTTTCGCATTGCAAAATAATACTCAGACAAAATACAACAATACATTTTTGCATTTCATTTTCCACGGAATCTGTTTGTAATATGAAAGTATTGCCTGAATTTTGATCCCTTAATTTTCTTGGCCACCCCTATTTGCATATTTCCTATTAAAACATAATTCGTCCAACCCTTTCAGCTATGAGTGACAGATGGCGCCCGTCGTAAATTCTTCCATCTCCAGCTATTATCGGCATCCCTCCGAGGTCCTGACTGAAATTACAGGGACGAGATGATTCCACCCTTCCAAGGTCTCATCCTCCCTTATTTCTTCAGAATTAATTTCTCATCTGTTTTGATATCAATTAATACCAATTATATATTTTTGAATCCAAATGTGCTTTGACTGCTTTTGGCAACTTTATTTTTGTCAAAATTGAAAAATTAAGAATTATGTACTTTTTAATAAGGAAATATCTAGACACTTATTAAAACTAAAATTTGTTTTTTGTGTAATTTTTTTTAAAGGTTTAATGGTTTGTGTATTGACATTGTGAAGAATCATTTTAAATTAATAATTTAAAAATATAAAATCTTCACGAGTTGGTTTATTGTCTCGAGCGCTTTCGGGGTGTTATCACACAATTATCTCGTTGTTAGCTTGATAATGGGGTGACAACTACACACCGAATATAAACTAACTCGTGAAAAAAAACATTTTTATTTTTAGTTTATCAATTTTTTTTTAACTTTGACTATGAAACTAGATAACCGTAGAATTTTTTTTTTATTATTTGTTAACGATAAGATATTTTTTCACAAAAAATATGTATTTATTTTTTTGCGTACAAAAATATTGAAATTATTTCCTGAAAATTAAAGTTCTTTTAACCTCAAGGGCACACAAATAAAATGCTGCAATTCTAGTTTAAAAATTATTATATATACTCAATTCAGAATAGATATTCCATGGAATCTCAACAATTTTTTTTTTATTGTTGTATTTTATTAAAAGGACGCTTATTTTTTGTGGATTCATTATTAACGTAGTAAACAGTCACGCTCTAAGTTCTGATAATTTAACAATTTCAGTTTACACACTTTCAGTTACAATTTGTTCTCAAACCAAACGGGAGTGATTTTGATTTCTCATCTGTGCATTTTTTCTAAATATGAATTTACAAACCGTAAGACTTTTTTTTATATAATTTTATTTTTAAATAAGTGACTTTATGCCAAAATTGACCACTACAATAAATTGCAAAATTGTGAAATTGTTCTCAAGAATATTAACATTTTCCTTACTTTGTCACTTCTTCCAACGACAATGCTACGCGCTACAAAATTCCGAGTACTACTTGGTGAGACATACGACCACATGCATGGATTCATACATAATGTGCACCCACATAAGGCCTTAAAGCATGCACGGATGCACGCGAAGTAAAGCCTGTGATCTAACACAGTGTAATGAAATCCCCCAAGAAGTGGGGGCATCATCCCTGCAAACAAGACCCTAGCCGCAAGACTCTTTTCACGAAATTCTAGAACGAATGGAATAATGCATCCCAGTTCCCACACTCGCTGTCTGTATCCGAGCTGCATATTTTATTTAACTTTACAACTGTTACCGCAGTACTTGCAAAGAATAGTATAAAATTTGTGACACTTTCGATACCATGTAAAATGTTTAATTAACCCCTAAAAATACAAATTATGTTAAAGATCTCATTTTTGTCTAAATCGCGCTTTTCATATTAAAATTTATTATCTGAAAGCGTTGGCGTCTAGCAGCAACATATATATTTGAGACTAGACAACGATCCATCTTTCTTTGAACAACTGGGTTTTGTACAATTCGTCTGCGACTACACTAACAACATTATTTCTATAAAAAGATGATCCTTTTTTGACCAATCAGACCAGGATTAAACTTCCGTTGAACTACAAAACTACGAGCAAACCTTTTTTGAACGGCTAGACTACGATCAAACCTTCTTTGAACGGCTAGACTACGATTAAGCCTTCTTTAAACGACTAGACTATGATCAAACTTTCTTTTAACGACTAGACTATGATCAAACTTTCTTTTAACGACTAGGCTATGATCAAACCTTCTTTGAACGGCTAGACTACGATCAAACCTTCTTTTAACGACTAGACTACGATCAAATCTTCTTTGAACGGCTAGACTACGATTAAACCTTCTTTAAACGACTAGACTATGATCAAACCTTCTTTTAACGACTAGACTATGATCAAACTTTCTTTTAACGACTAGACTATGATCAAACCTTCTTTGAACGGCTAGACTACGATTAAACCTTCTTTAAACGACTAGACTATGATCAAACTTTCTTTTAACGACTAGACTATGATCAAACCTTCTTTGAACGGCTAGACTACGATCAAACCTTCTTTTAACGACTAGACTACGATCAAACCTTCTTTGAACGGCTAGACTACGATTAAACCTTCTTTAAACGACTAGACTATGATCAAACCTTCTTTTAACGACTAGACTATGATCAAACTTTCTTTTAACGACTAGACTATGATCAAACCTTCTTTGAACGGCTAGACTACGATTAAACCTTCTTTAAACGACTAGACTATGATCAAACCTTCTTTTAACGACTAGACTATGATCAAACCTTCTTTTAACGACTAGACTACGATCAAACTTTTTTTGAACCAATAGAATACAATCAAACCTATCAACGATCAAATTTTCTTTGAACACTAGGCTCCTATCAAACCTTCTTTTAGCAACGAATTTACTATCAAACCTTCTTTAAACGACTAATCTATCTACAATCTATAATCTAAGCTGCAAGGATATGTAAGCATGATCAAACATTATGAAATGCATGCGTATGGACAGGCACATGTAGGTTCGCGCCTATACATTCTGCATGTGTGCATACAAATAAAGAAAACCTCACATGGACATAAACCTTGCAACTCCTGCCGCCGTTCCCTGAACCGGGGTGGCATTGGCAAAAGTGAACCGATTTTTACAACACGGGTGGTCAGCCTCATACCAACCTATCAGTCAAGGAGCATGCTTAGTTAAAAGCATGCTCCTTGACTACTACTACTTGAAACTAAGCTTATTTAAAACCTTATTTGAGTAACTAGGCTACGATTATTATTTTTTTGACCAACTAAACTACGGTCAATTTTTCTTTGAACGAATAGACAACGATCAAACATTCTTTAACGACTAGACTATGATCAAACATTCTTATAACAACTAGACTACGGTCCAACCTTCTTTGAACAGTCTTCTTTAAAGGACAGTTCTCATTTTCTGTACAGAAATGCAAAAAAAATCATCTTGCATAATCTTTGTGCTAGAGTCGCAATGATTATTTCGCAGCTTCTTTGTCGCGCTAAAATTATAAACGACCGGCAAGAGTTTTTTCCTCTTTGGTAGTGTGAGCCTGTGGCGAAAGCTAGACACAAACAAATTACTCGGTCTGAACAAGAGACGTGCAAGTTCAACTCTATATAGTATATGATACTTTTGAGTTTAGAAAGCATTACTACACGACATTTTGTAATGTTTTTTTTAATTATTTCATTTTGGTTGGCCTAATTAACCACAAGCAGTTGTTATTTTGTCTTTTGTGCAAAAATTGAAAATTTTCGAAAATATACTTTGTTTCTTTGTTTTATAGTGATTTTGACTTACTATATTATCTAAGTTGAATGCATATATTTACATTTACAATTAATATTAAATGTATGTCCACAAACTTATACACTCACAAAAGCAGAAGTTTGTGCTTGCACATGCCGCATGTGAACCTGCAACATAAAAATACAAATCTCAAATGAACATACACCCTGCTACTCTTGCTGACCTTCCCTGAAACAGGGGTGACATTGGCAAAGTGAACCATTTTCTACAGCGTTGGTGGTCAGCCGCATACCAATCTATAAATTAAGGAACAAAGATAATAATCGAACAAACATTCCATCGACCAAAATCAAATACAATTATTTAAACACCGACATCTAGAGATACAGACACACTCACACAAACAAAAACACACGGACACACAATCACAAATTCGTAACAATACATTCAAGGGTTATCTCGACGCTAATCATAATGAGTACTAATACCACCACCCCATAAACTGTTGTAATATAACCATTATTTCGTCACTCAAATGGATTTCCTTTTAGAGCGCACATTGTTTGTATGGATTCGACTGCACTCGGGTGCATCCCCACACCCCACAGCTCCGGCGGAATGCACTCTGAAGCTTCTGTGATTCCGCCGCTCTCGGTGCGGGAGTGATAGCTGCTCACAATCTCGTCTTAAGTGAATACAAATCCTTACCCAGCTTCCCCAGGGACTTGTCAAAGAGACTGCAAGTAAAACTAGGTTCCCAATCGATGCTTTTGTTCTGCAATTGGTTCTATTGGATCAGGATGAAATTTACAGGGCTTGTGTTCATTTGAGGTTTGTTTTTTTTGCAATCTTAGACTCTTTGCAGGTGGGTGATAAAAAATCCTCCTCATACCAAGCGCGTGCAAAGGGTACAGGCAAATGCATTTCAGAATAAATATTCTCTCCCATTCCTTCAAAATAACAATTCGAAATTGACTGAAGTGCTAACGATGACTCCAATCGAACTTAAATTTTGAATTTTACGTCTCAATATCAAGATTAATTGTTTTTTTTTTTCATTTATTGCCTACCCATCAGGCGCATATGCATGTGTCTGTATGGGATGCACGCCCCTGCCTCATACTTATCCTGTTTGTATGTATCAGAAGGACCCACAACACATGGACGCTCATGCAAAGCTTTATATTTTCTCAAGTGACGGAAGGCTTGTCCGTGAAGTTTGTCGTACAACGGCACGACAAAACAAGAACTTCTAGGTCAGAGGCATGTCCAAGACTCCAAAAATAAATGGTTCTATGTTACTGAAGCTAGTAGCATATCTCGGGTGGCATTCCTTGCGGGGTTGATGCTAGGTCACGGGTAGCGTGATGAATATAAAAAAAAATCAAAAGAAGAATAACTAAGGACAGGATTACCGTGAATCCGCTGCGGATGCAGCTTGGCAAAAGGAAGCAAAAAATTGTGTTTTTTTAGATTTAAATATAATATATCAACGCTTATACTCGCACTTTTATATAGTCTGCCAGACCTCTAGGGGTAGCCAGTACATCTGCAGATGTGTCTCTAATTAACCCATGGCATCTCTCGACATGCTACGCGTTAACGTAGCCTAAAGCGTAGCGTAAAGAGACAGAAAAAGCATATTAAGGCGTGTTATAAAGCCAAATATGCCATTTTTGTTTCTTACACTTTATGATCTTAGCAAAATAGTTACAGTAATGAAAAAAATCAAGCATGTTTATTTTTTTTTTATCTTAATTATAAAGCTTGAACAAAATATATAACTTAAGAATTGCCACCACAAAAAAATATTTAAAAAAACGCGTATTTTTTTTTATTTTTAGCTTTTTTTCGTGTGTGCTGTATTTTGGATTTTTTTTTTTTGCTTTTTAATTACAGAACTATACATTGTTTAGGTTTCATACTCAACATTTTTTTTACAATGTCAATAGTTTTTGAGTAAATATGGAAAAACTGTGTTCTTTGATTTAATTAAAATTTAATTCATTAAGTAGTTTCAGTTTTTCCATATTTACTCAAAAACTATTGACATTATAAAAAAATGTTGAGTACGAAACCTAAACAATGTATAGTTCTGTAATTAAAAAGCAAAAAAAAAATCCAAAATACAGCACACACGAAAAAAAAGCTAAAAATGTAAAAAAAAAACGCGTTTTTTTAAATATTTTTTTGTGGTGGCAATTCTTAAGTTATATATTTTGTTCAAGCTTTATAATTAGGATAAAAAATTAGTTAACATGTTTGATTTTTTTCATTATTGTAACTATTTTGCTAAGACCATAAAGTGTAAGAAACAGAAACGGCAGATTTAGCTTTATAACACGCCTTAAGTAGGTTTATTATTAAATCTTCCAAATAATACTACACTAAACCTATACTTCACCTCTGCGGCACTACAGCAAGTGTCATAGAGTGTCCGAAGAGTTTCTTCTGAAGATTCTTCCACACAGGATTCCTTAAAAAAAAAACATTGTCCTCTGTGAGCTCGATCGCATGAAGAAGGGATGAAAATGAATCTATTGTGATTTCTCAGGTCTATATATAATCTATAATCTAAGCTTCTAAGATATTTTAATATTTAAGGCTCATATTAAATGCATGCCCACAGGCAGGTGCATGTAGGTTCGCGCCTACAAATTTTGCATGTGTGCATACAAATAAACAAAACCTCACAAAAATATAGACTTGCAACGTCTGCCGCATTTTCCTGAAACCAGGGTGCCATTGGCAAAAGTAAAGCAGTAAAACCATCATACTGTTGATTCTGCAAAAGGGGTTGTTCTGGTCCATGCTCTTTTAGCAGCCGATAGAGTTCCCACATAGGGATCAGTAAGAACTTTGACATCAGAATATTTAAAGTTTTACTGGATACTCGTATGCTGCTCAAAGAGAGGAAATCATATTAAAGCGTTCTTGGTTTGTATATAGGACAACCTAGTAAAACGGTTAAAAATAAGTAATATGACAACTGGAGATCCTAGTAGAGAAGTATTTTCAATGCTTTTATTACAATGAAACGTTGAGAGTTGAATTCTGTGCAATATATTTATAATAGGGAAATGGTAGCGAAATTATATCATTTAAGAAAAACACTACTCCAATTTAAACAGACATTTTTTAAATGGAAATATTTTATTTAATACGAGTTAGGTAGAAGAAAACAAACATATTTTCAAACTTATAATATAATCTTTAATCTCTTGAATCTAAGTTGCAAAGGTATATTGGCATTTAAAGTTAATATTTAATGCAGACTAATAGAAATTCGCGCTTGTACAGGCTGCATCTGTACATACAAAATACACCTAACCTCACATGAACATAAACTTTGCAATCGCATAACAGCGCTCACCGAATAAATTATCCTAATATTATTATTAACTTCCAATATTTGAATACCTCAAATTCTTAATGATAACTTTAATTGTTTTACTTTATTCAACTATATGACCCATTTAATAATTTCACGATTATAAGTTTTGATTAATTAATAAACATATAAGGACGTTCTATCTTCACTAATCAAATGAACAATTAATGAAGTTCCTAATTTGTCTTCATCTACGCAAGTGAATGCACTTGGCGTAGACCCTCAAGAGCTGCAGTCGTAGCATCTCTGAGGTGTTTGAATAAGATTCAATCAGGGCTACGCTGCATCGTAGCAAGACACATAATTAACGTTTCAACAAATTCAAATCACACAAATTATATTCCATTATAAACCACAAAATTAATTGAATAAAGGTTTATATTAGAATGTGTGTTTTGTGTAAAACATATATACCTACCAGTGGCGAAGCGTGCCATACAAGCCGGTTCCCATCGGCTTCCCTTTTAAAATGATGTAACAAAATAGTTAAAAATATAGGCACAAAATAAAAAAAATACATTTAAAACCAAAGAAACAATACGTATTTTTCCCCCATTGAAACCATGCAGTCTTCCTTATTATCATTTCTGCCTCATTTTAAACGGGAAACCGATGGAAACCGGCTTGTATGGCACCCTTCGCCACTGATACCTACTTCAGATTTTTTGCGTTCTATTATGCCACTCCTAAAAATAAGAAAGCGGAAAATAAATCTGAGTCCAATCGGTAGCTTAGTTGGTAGAGTGCTTGTATTCCATGCTGAGTGCTTGGAATCGAAACCCAGCGAGAGAGTCAGAAATTATTTATATTTCGCTATTAATTTCAAACCCTTAATACAATACCGGCAAAGTTTACTCAGCTATCACAAGAAATGAGTACCAGCAACCTTGGGAGCTGGAAAACCCCCCTTAAGTGGTTGCCGTAAGTCCGGGCCCCTATAACCGTAGCCGTGCCGGTACCTGTAAAGATAAATAGGCTCACTCGCCACATGCGATCCCTGCGGAGAGAACATGGCAAGAAGTTACACTGTATGTGTTGCATTTTGTGTTCCTAAACCCAAACTGTAAAAAGTGGTTCACTTTGCCAATGTCATCCCTGTTTCAGGGAAGGTCGGTAAAAGTTTCAGGGTTTATGTTCGTTTGAGGTTTGGATTTAAATTTCAAATTACACATGCAGCATTTGTAAGCGCAAATCTACACATGTCTGTTTTTGGGCGTACATTTATATTCATTTTAAATTTTAGTATATCTTTGCAACTTAGATTATAGATTATGGAGAAAACGTCAATTCTCAAGCAACACCCAGTTGCTGTAAGACTGGGTGGACCTTTGATGGCCGGTCAGGTTTATGAATTTTTCAACCCAGCGAAGGGCATATTAAAAATATAAATGGGTTTTTATTGTTATCATCGGGATTCGAACCCACATCCTTTCAATCACAAGAGTCCGAAGCGTTTACCACTAGACTGTGGACCATCTTCTATCAAAGTAAATAAAAATAAACAAGAAACTAATGGACTGAATTGAAGGAAATCTCAACGTGAAGTGGAAAAGCCGACAAAGCTACAGGCACACGAGTCATTACGCGTCAAATGTTATTTACTAGATTACACTGTTAAGTGAGTGATTAATGTACTCGCGTGACAATGTGGGTTGGCGTAAGACCGCGCTGACGCGTCACATTCTCGGCAAAGTCATCAGCATAAGTTGACCCAGTTTCCTTTGGCAACTCTGCCCGACTGAGAAACAATAATCTTATTATGTATGAAGTTCCCAGAGAGATCCGTCTTCGGTAAATGATTGTAACAGTCTACAATGCACGCGTAGTATAATATGAAGTTTTCTGAAGTTTTGCCAAAATGAATTTTGACCGGTCCGCAGTCTAGTGAATAGCGCTTCAGAGTCGTCGATGAAAGGTCTTGAGTGGGAATCCCAGCGGCGCACAAAAAATACGCCATTTCGACTCCCCAGTGCTTGTTCGGCTTATAGACCATTTGATTCAAAGATGACCTTTTAATGCAATAATAAATAAAGAAAACTGAGTAACAGTGCGCCGACGAAGTTACACACAGGATTGTTACGTAACGTAGGTAAGCAAAAAGACAACACGAAGCAACAACCGGAATAGCAGTATCAAGCATTAGCAAAATATACATCGACGGTTAAAAGAAAGTAGGGCATACGCAAAGTTTTGGTCAAAAATGAGCTATGAATGTCATCCTACTTAAAAAATCCGCTCTTTCTAATGCGCTAACTCCCATAGCTCTACGATGATTTTTTTGTTGTTTATGCCCAAGCAAACAACGACATTTTCGAAGTATGGTTTTGGTGTAACCGACAAGGTTTTGGTCTTTTTTGTCCTTAAAGCGCTTGTGACATAAAAAAAATCGCAACGAATCGTAAAACCACATTAATAGGAATGCCAATAAATGCCTTTATTTTTTTTAATTATAGAGCTGTTTTGATTTTAACGATATGATAAAAAATAAAAAAAGTTATGCCATGTTTCTGCTATGTTAAACTTTAAACTGCTCTCCTGAACAATTCAGTTTATGTCGCTTATGCCCTACTGCCTTTTAAACGTCGATATGTAAATGTTACTAAAGTAGATCATTAAACCTGATCTTCATTTAACTTTCAAGCCTTGAATGAGTGTCTCTTTTGCCGCTTTTCGATGCAATTGTTATCAGTATTTTTATGACGTGTATCTTAACAGAAAAGTGTGTAAAATAATCGTTAAATGAGACATTAAGTTGGTAAAGCTTTCAGGGGAGCAGCGCCTGTTTTACGAGGGTTGCTGTGTTTTAAAGATTTTGTTGATTTTGTCATAACTTTATTATCGTTTTGCTGTTGTAGATATTTGCAAACAGGGCTCTAAAAGTTATCTCGGCTATACAAAATCATCAAATGGAATAACTGTGTCTGTACTCTCTTTTCCACTGAATTTTATTTTAATTAAGGCTTTTCAAAACGAAGTCTAATTTTATTACATTTTAATTTTATTTATTTTATTAATGGTTCACTTTGCCAATGTCACCCCTGTTTCAGGGAATGTTGGCAAGAGTTGCAGGGCTTATGTTCAATTGAGGTTTGGATTTTATTTGTAAGTACACAATCAGCATTTGTAAGCGCGAACTACACGTGTTTGTTTGTGGGCATACATCTGAGAGCTTTGAATGAATATATCCTTGCAACTTAGATGATAGATTAGATTATAGATTATAAGGTATGGATGGATAAAATTTATAAAAAAAGCGAATGAATGGGATATCCAGAGTCATAATAAAAAGAGGGATTGTATGAAAAAGGTTATGACTCTGGATGAAATGAACGAAGTATTATTGGACAGGAAGAAGTGGCGGCTAATCTGCAATGTTGATTTGTAATGTTGGCTTATTCATTTATGTAACATTTTTTGAATAGGGAAGTATTGATTTTTTTTTTGTATAGATTTCTTTTAAAGGTTTTGTTGTTTTATATACTTAAATGTTATTTATTATTTGTATTCCTTGCCTTATAGGTTGGTATGAGGCTGACCACCCATACTGTAAAAATGGTTCACTTTGCCAATGTCACCCCTGTTTCAGGGAAGGTCGGCAAAAGTTGTAGGGTTTATGTTGATTTGAGGTTTGGATTTCAATTTGTAGGTACACATGCAGCAATTGTAAGCGCGAACTATGGTGACCGGTCTTTGGTAAAGGCAGTTCAATTTTCAACCCAGCGCAGCGAAGAGAAATTTTGAATAATGTAATATGTTTTCGTGCTCCGCCGAGATTTGAACCCACTACCTTCCAATCACGAGACCGAAGTAACCACTAGACTACGGACATCGTATATTAACAACAACAAAAAAGACAGTAAATTGGAAATAGCAACTTTTTTAAACATTCTTCGCTCTATGACTCCATGCATGTCCGCATGTTTTCGCAAAGATAAGTATGAATATATTTTATATTTGAAACAATGAAGTCATGCGGGGAGCGGTGACAGAAATTTTAACATACAAACTGTTTTGCGTGGCTTCTGAAATTTTCATAGCGGATCCATACCCCGAATATAAAACCTCACGTTTAAACTCAACCATAGCGTGTAATAAAAAACGTATGAAGTTACTATAAAAGCGCCTCTTTTGAGCGATTTAGATTTCATATTTTTTTTGTTAACTCTACGGTTGAGGTTTTTGTTTCGGGCTTACCTAAAGCTCGGAGAAGTTTGGCGTGCCGCGACAAACCGTTCAATGATTATTCGTCTATTCTTAACTCGTCTATGGAATATGGGTCACACGACAGCTCATCCACGCGACACTTTATCAATACAACGACATTTCAGTCACGCACAATAAAAGTCCATCACAGAAAACCTGAGGCCCAAAAAATCATTTTTTTATATTTTTCAGTTCAGTTGTCTTGACTTATAGGTTGGTATGCGGCTGACCACGCATGCTGTAGAAAATGGTTCACTTTGCCAATGTCATCCCTGTTTCAGGGAAGGTCGGCAGGAGTTGCAGGGTGTACGTTCATTTGAGATTTGGGTTTTTATATTGTAGGACTACATGCGGCATGTTTAAGCGCGAACTTAAACATGTCTGTTTTGTGAAATGCATATAATGTGAATCTCTAATGTCACTTATATTTTGCAACTTAGATTAGAATCAGTGATGGAGATATCTGTGAACTTTTATTGCATGTGACTGAAATGTCGCTCACCAAAAAATCATGTATACGAACTGTTGTGTGACCAGTTATTCCGTGACGGATTTGTCTGTGGATGAGCTTTCTGTTGTTAATTTGTCTGTGACCGAAATGTGATTGACCGGAAAGTTATGAGGACAGATTTGTCCATGAACGAACTGGATGTGGGCGTGTTGCCTGTGACCGAGTTGTCGTGGATCTGAAGTTTGGATCTCCCAAAATATTGTAATATTTGGATCATAAATTCGCGACCCGGCGCGAAGCCGTCGTAAAATTTTATGTCCATTTGCAGATAACGCCATTCTTTTACCTCACTTTACGACTCGCAGCCAGCGTATTGTTCCTGCGTTTTGTACTAGCCAGAGTACTTGTTTAAAGCGAATTTTCACAACCTAACACAGGATCTGGCTACCAAATTTAAGCCATGTGTATAAATCGGTAATGATAAATAAATAATCGTGATTAAAGTGTAAAAAAACTAAATTTTATACTGAATGGCATTATTTGTATATTAAGGCTGACCACCCATACTGTAAAAAATGGTTCACTTTGCCAATGTCACCCCTGCTTCAGGGAAGGTCGGCAAGCAAGAGTGGCATGTTCATTTGAGATTGGGTTTTTTATATTGTAGGTTCACATGCGGCATGTGTAAGCGCGAAATTATGCGTGTCTGCTCTTGGGAATGCATTTAATATGAATCTCAAATGATACATTTCTTTGCACCTTAGATTTAGATTTAGAAGTAAGTTTTCGTATTCCGCACTGGATTAATATGGTAACGCAACTAAGCTTCACATATAGTGTTACTTCTTACCACGCTATTCCCGGAATAATAAAACTTATTTATTTTTACAAGCAAGCCGGCCTTACGCGAACAGTTGAAATTGGGTTTCCCAGCTCTCGAAGGCCTGGTACTTATTTCTTGTGAAGGCTGAATGAAACGTACCGGTTTCTTTTTATTTTAGGTTTGAAAAAAACACGAGTTATGCATGTGTACCTACAAACTTAAAAACTACCAAATTTTAAATGAACATAAACCTTGTTACTCCTGGGGTGGCATTAGCAAAAGTTTTTACAGCATGGGAGTTTTTTATTCATAGAAACTTATCTGCTACGGAACTAAATGTATGAAGAATGGAAAAGAAGACATAAGTTACCTGCGTCAGAAAATTATAAAATATAACAGCGATTTTTGTTTGAGAGTCTTTGTTGACGGTTGCATAGGATCCGAAACAAGATCTCGCTGACGCCTATGGACTCGGAAGGTTTTTGAATTTGGAACTTTTTTCTCGGTGGGCAAACATCAGTTTTTTATGGGACTACCATCCTTAGCAACACATCACAAAATATTTCCTCACAGTTCTCATCAAGATCATCTTCATCATCATACTTCACGCTGAAGAAGCCCATCGTAGAAATGGGTGAAACGTCCGGAAGCTCCAGCTCCCACAGACCACAGCAACAGATCCCGGAAAACATCACTCCAGCATCACAAAATATTTGTTTAAGATTTTTCAAGCAATCCGGCCGATTGACGACACTATTTGGTTTATATATATCGACGGTTAAAAGGAAGTAGAATAAGCGAGGTTTTGGTAAAAAATGAGTTATGAATGGCATATAATTATAATTTTCCGGTCTTTCTAATGCGCTAACTCCCATAGCTCTACGATGATTTTTATTGTTATTTATGCCCAAGCAAACAGCTGCGTTTTCGAAATATGGTTTTATTGTAACCGACAAGATTTTGGTCTTTTTTTGTCCTAAAGGCGCTTGTGACATAAAAACCGTAAAACATAGTAAAACCAAATTAATGAGAATGCCTTTATTTGTTTCAATTTTAGAGCTGTTTTGATTTTAACGATATGATAAAAAAAAAGTTATGCCATTTTTCTGCAATCTCAAATTTTAAACTGAACAATTTATTTTTTGCCGCTCATGCCCTACTTCCTTTTAACCGTCGATATTAATTCACGTACTCATTTGGTATAATTTTATTTTATCTTGTTCCCCTAGCTTATAAAATAAGTTGGCTCAATTTAATTTAATTTTAATGAAATTCAAACAAACTGATTGTCGGATAAAAGCTGATAAAGCCTTTTCAAAATTGTTGTTTTTGTGAATGTTCATGGTATTTATTTTTTTATTGGATGTCTACTGTTTGTTTCATTTTATAAGTTAAAAGGGTAAGTATGTATGGATATGTTTTTTTTAATATAAGGTTGTGCATTGCATTCCGAATGTCTGTCTGTAAAAACCAACAGATAACTGAGAGGGTATGAGGGCTCGTTAGGCAATAATTGAAATACAGACATCAATGACGTCAGAACGGTATGGGGTTGAAAAACTGAATGGGGGTAAATTTTCGAATGATTTTTGTGGAAAGCCATTATTAAAAGGTATTATTTTCTATAAATAAATAGAAACTCCTTTTTTTATTCCACTTTTTTTTTTTTTTTGGATAGTGATAAACATTTTCGGAGAGCCTCGATCTTCGGGTAGCAAATTGTTAGTAACAAAGTTTATATACAAAGAAAGTGTGAAAAAAAAAGGGGGAAGGGACGACCGAGAAAAGTATGGAGTGATCAGATTGAGAAGATTGTGAAAGAATGGGATATACAAAGTGAGCGTAAAAAAAGAAAATGCTTGAAAAAGGTGATGGATATGAATGAATTGAAAGAGGTATGTCAGGATACGAAAAAATGGAGGCGCTAGAGATGGCCAGAGACTCTGCAGAGGCTCTGGCCACCTATAGCGTAATTTCGACAGAGTTACAGTTACAGTTACATACTCAAAAAATAACAAGAAAATGTTTTTTTTGTATTTAAAATAATAGACTACAAAGAATAAAAGACTTCACAAACATTATCACAGACACCAACAAGGACAAACAAAATACCTACAGAAATAAATATTCTTAACATTATTAAGATGACCTTTTTCAATATATTTTTTTATTAAAAATTTGAACTACTGAATATCTGTATCAGATTTTCAATTCTTTTTATGAAGGGATGAAGCAACCCTGTTAATACCAATCCGAAAATCCGTCGCTGGTAAAACAGTCCCTCAAGTAAACAACTTTACAATCACACTTAACCGTAACGTTTCACGAAAAATGTATATAAACTTAAACGCTCACTGGATGTGTTGCTTCAATTTCCATACATTTTCAGGTAAACGCTATGATTGAGTTTATACGTAAACTTGTAGTACAGATTGGAATTCCTCTCATTGGGATTGTTCTGATTTATTGGCGGGATATGATTTGCGATGAAGTGCGGAGTAAAATATGGCCTGGAACACGAGTACAAAACATTGCGTTAAAACTCAATCAAAGCGTTTAACAAAATGTGAATAAATGTAAACGCTCACCAGAGGCGCTGTCTTAGTTTTCAATACTCTTTAAGTAAAATACTACGATAGAGTTGAAGTGTATAGCAAAATATGGCCTGGAACACGAGTACACAACATTGCGTTAAAACTTACACATTGCGTTTTACTAAAATATTAATAAACTTAAACTCTCTCCAGAGGCACTGTCTTAGTTTCAATACTCTTTAAGTAAAATGCTATGGTAGATTTTTAATTTAAAGTTTTAAACTTGGGGTAGTGGGCGCAGATTGCTAACAACGCGATAAACTTCAATTTGTAAATTTGCAAAAATAAATCATCACCTTCCATTGACCTCCAGGGCTTTCGTTTTACATTCCAATGACATGAGAGGACGTGTTTATCATTTGACCTTGAGTTAAAATTGGCACATGTAAATTTAAAGCTAATGAACAAGAGTTTGTACAAAATTGAGATTTTTTTTTTAAATACCTTACAGGTAAAACTGAATCTAAAATGTAGATTAAAAAGATATGTAAACATTTAAATTCACATTTTGTATGGTTTGTGTATTAACACTGAAAATTCATATCCAATAATTTATTTAGTTTAAGGATTTAAATCAAACACTGTTCTATATATTCACTTTTATAATTTTTATTTTTAAATTTTACTAACGTTTTCGATCTATGTAAGATCATCGTCAGGTATACACAAAATTTAATACAGTGTTTATAATTAAATATAGAACAGTGTTTGATTTTAATCCTTAAACTAAATAAATTATTAAATACATCAATGTATCGATACCTTACAGGTAAAACTGAATCTAAAATGTAGCTTGAAAAGATATGTAATCATTTAAAATTCGTATTAAATGCATGCCCACAAACGGACACGTGTAAGTTCACGCTTACAAATGTTGCATGTGTACTTACAAATTAAAAATCCAATCCTCAAATGAACAAAAATCCTTCAATTTTTGGCGACCTTCCCTGAAACAGGGGTGGCATTGAAAAGTGAACCATTTTTTTACAGTATGGGTGGTCAACCTTATCCCAACTCAAAAGTCAAGGAATTTCAAAAGGTTTTTTTTTTAAGTTTTGTGAAAAGGAATGCCATAAATAAACTTATTTTGCCTAGCCTAAAACAAGTAGTATAAACAAGATCAATTTAGTCTTTTTTCATTGAACTATTCGTTGATAATAACCTGAAGACATATTGTACCGCCGTTTTTATTTCTCTGAATTTTCTTTTCTGAAGTCACCCAACCTAAAATAAACTTGCCCAAAGTAATGTATATTTCCCTTTTCAGACACACAAAATATCATGATGAAAAGTGAGTGAACTGTTTATTTAAAATAAATCAAACTTACGTCTTGAGCATGAAATACTGTGATGTATGCAAAATAAATCACAAATGGCGAAACCGCGAAACTTTTCCCGCCCAAAAGCCCGCAAAGCTGTTTGCGATATTTCAACTCAAAGGTAGAGTCGGGCAAAGCGTCACGAACACATTTCCCATTGAGTTTTTCACTTTATATCGCAACATCCAACTTTCGATGACAGTATCAATTTACGTTAGGTTATAATGTAGAGAAGTAGAAACTAGCTTATGGCATTGATTACAAACGTATGAGTATGTGGGGACATGAGCCTAAACACGTAGCTTGCTGGTGTGTCCACCTTTCGATGGCATTATCAGTTTACATTGAGTTATTATAAAATGGATTAGAAACCATCATACGGTATTGATACTGTTACGAAGGTATGAGTTATAGGGGGCATGAGCCTAAACACGTAGCTTGCTGGTGTGTGTGTGTCTGCCTCTAACATAATCTACTATTATAACAATATAATAATGTATTTTTATTTCAGCCTAGCCACGCGGATGGTGCAATACGTGACTAGCCATATTAAGTTTTACAACAGCATATCAGATTATAGTAGGATGCATATAAGAATAATGAGTGAAAGAAAAGAAAAAAAAATACAGGGAAAGCAAAATACATGTGAGAAAATATAAAAAAGAAAGCATAGGTACCTACATGAGAAAAAATTAACAAAAATACACAGAAACAAGAAAGCAAAATACATACGAGAAAATATAAACAGAAGCACTATGAGTTCGTGTGTATGTGTACCTAGGCACGTAGCTTGCTGGTGTGCGTAATGTCTCTGGTATAGTGTCGAACAATTCTAGTGCAAGTCTTTCGAACATGCAAGAATCGTCTCCTTCGTACCTATAAATACGAGCAAAGATTATGAGTGATTACGAGAAAAATTGTTACGCGAAGACAATAAGCTAGAGCCAAAAAAGTAAACAGGACTGTCTTACGAATATTGTGCAAAATAAATCTTTCTAAATTAATGAATCGCAGTTTAATAAAAAAGAACCCCAAATAAAATCATAACAATACATACTTTGGAGCACAGTTGTCCCTAGTACTGTCAAAAACAATTAAAAAATCATGTTCCTACATGTGAAATTCTGTATTTTCTCGCTTTTTCCATAAATTTTTTCGACATTTAATAATTACACATGTCATAATGTCTTAAAATAATGCCTTTTACGTTTAAAAATTGTCAAAATTACCGACCAAATGATTTGCAACAATGTTGGCGCAGAAATGAATATCAAAGCTGCCAAGATTCTGGAAATATTTCTTAGGTTTTTTGTATACAACTAAACGACACAGTGAAGATCTTTGTTTTCTTTCTTACTAAGGACCATTTTCGTATATAAGTGGAAACTGATAGATAATGTATATTATTTTCGTTAAAATAATTTCTAGTTCACAGGTATCATAAGTCAATGTCAATTTACCTTTTTTTACGCTGAAAAAAAAGTATACGCGCAGCATGAAAAACTACGAATTACATTTGAGCGTGGCATTCGTCAAAGTTTTTTGTTTGCAAAAAATACTTTTGATTTTTTTATCAAACAAAAAATTATTGTAACGGAAAATAGTGTTTTTTTTTTTATCAAAGATCATTCCAAAACACTTGTTAACAGATTTAAAAAAAATACAAATCGGATATGCAACGAACTGTTTTAAGCAGCTTATTCACGACGTTTCGTTGGTGTTATGTTATCGCTATGACGTCACAATATTAAGAGACACTTTTGCTGTGTGATCGAGGATGCGCATAGTTAACATGTTTTTCATAACTCTCATAGTTTTTGTGTAAAATAAACACAAAAACTATGAGAGTTATGAAAAACATGTTAACTATGCGCATCCTCGATCACACAGCAAAAGTGTCTCTCAGGAGGTGAGATTCAAAAATGGTCATGTCCGAAATTCAGAATTTTGGGAAATGAAGGATTTAGTTTTCGGTGTGTTCCATAGGCAAACTACTTTATTAAATGGCATTTATGAAAACCCGTTTTTATTATTACGCTTATTTTATGAAAATCCTTTAACTTTTCCAGCAGAAACTCTTAAAAAAATGATTTTTTAAATGGACTTGACTAGTTTTGAATCGAAGTAATGGACTTGACTATATTTGAAAAATATTCGGTGGGACTTGACTATTATTGAAAACTACTTGATGGGACTTGACCATTTTTGTCATTCACTTTGTTAACAAGTTTTTAGGGCTGTCACAATATGTTGCGTGAAAATGAAATGAAATGAAATCAAAAAGAATCAATTATTGAAAACTCATATTATGGAGGGCCCTTGAGGTGTGACACACACAACAACGGCGCTCTTTTGTCATGTATTAATTAAATAAAAATAAATTATCCTCATATATATTTCTATATATATTTATTCAGTACAGTGTTAAAGTACACAATATTATAATGTTAATGTTTTTAAAAATGTTGTTCTACATACTGCTACAACAACTCCATTTACCTTCTTTATAAAGTATTTAATAGACATATTTTTTGCCTTTCCAGTACCGGTTCGAATTCTTTTCCTTTGCGGTGTTATAGCTTTTCTTTTGCGGTGTTATAGCTTTTGTAAATTTTTAAAATAAAACTGTCTTGGCCTTTTTTTTCCGGAATTTCGAAATTTTTTGAATTGAAGTTGTTTATGTCCTGTAATCTAAGTGAGCAGCATTGAATAATGCATATTGCATATAAACAACTAATCAATATAAAAGTGAATATGTAGGTACATCATAATTTTTTATACTTATATGTACATATTTACTTTTAAGTGACAACCCTATATTGAAATTACTAAGAAAAGTAGGGACTTTTTTTTCTTCGATATCTCTCTTTTCGAGGATTCCGGCTGTTGCTTTCTTTTTCTCGCTTGATGAGGCAGTACCTCTTCTCTAATATTCTCCATAATTTCTTCTTAAATATGTGAAAAAACAAGTATAAATCCTTAGTTTTTAAGAGCACTCTCAATACGTGTCTTCCGAGTCAACTGTCACTGAATGTATGGTAATAAACAAGATGGCGTTTGTTAATCGAGTCACACTATTGGTCGGAACGGACCTGACTATATTTGAAACTCAACTGTTTAAAAAATGACCACTTTTGAAAATGAAGTAGTTTTATTACTGCTTATAAACAACAAATTCACGGATTTGACTATTTTTTAAATACATATACTAAATCTACCGAAAATACTGAATAAAACTACAATAAAATCCCAAAAAAGATAAATTTGGACTTGACCACTTTTGAATCTCACCTCCTTTGTTTAATTCTGTATAATATTCATATTATTATTTTTTTGTAACGCCATATTTCACAAAATATCACAAAACCACATAAAACAAAACGACACGACAATTCAATATTACTAATTAAGTAACTAAATATTACAATATAACTAAGAAGATTTGAATAAACTTTATTTATATAGTTGTGAAAAAATATTTTTATGAGAAGGTATATTTTTTTTTTGAAAACACACAGTTTGACTTGCTTTCGATATTTTTAAGAGTACAAAAATCGACAAGACAACTTCTCTATGGTCTTCTCTACTCTACGGTTTTGTCTTGTTAATTGTGTAATAGTGTCCTCTTGAAATTGACGTTAGCCAAAAGTACAAGCGATGAAATAAATGCTCAATAATACCTTTTCATAGATTTTAACATTCTTTTCCTGATAATCGAGGAATTAGTTTTAAGTTCGCGTCTATGAATGAGGGGGTAATAAAGTTTGGTCTTCTTGCAGCAACTTATGAGAGAACTTGTTCCTATGAACGCCTCCGCTTTGGTTAACTCCACAGAGCCAAGATTATTATCTTCAATTAATAAATTAAATTCAAATAGAACACAGAGAAACCACACATTGAAACTGCGGCTCAATTTATATGAAATTCCTATGCACAAGGTTTCCTTGAACTCCAGAGTAATTTTATTCATTTTTTATATTTTCCTTCCTTCTTTCCGTCTTCAGTCTTTCTTAGTCCCCTCCTGGACGTAGGACTCCTTCAATCTTCTCCATGTTTGTCTATCAGCTGCCGTTTTCAGCCATCCTCTGACTGCAGTTCCCTTGATGTCGTCCAGTCAACTCAATTGGGGTTTCTCTTTTAATTTTACGTTTTTATACTTATTTTACAACGTAACTTTATCTTTGATTGATAAATATCATTGTTAAATTTAAGTTGGAATTATGATTGTCTGATATTTGATTTTGCGATTATTTTTGCCGAAATGCTCTGGAGCTTCAAAAGTGTATCAGCCGTTGCAACATACTGAGCAAATGGAACTCTAAATTGAAAGTGAACAAATAAATTGTGCAAAATGAATCACCGCAGTTTTATTAAATAGAACCCACGTAAAAACATAGCAATATCCCTGCTCTAAATGTATGTACATACAAGAGACGCTTGCCTGCTTCCTTATCTCTGTCGGTGCACTCTACGATGGACTGTTGCTACGTTTTGTGGTCTATTGTTAGTGTGTAATAAGCCAACAATGCTTGCGCTCTCTCTCTCTCTCTCTCTTGAGAAAAGAGAAGGAAATCTCTACTTTACGTGGAAAAAGAGACGGAAGCTTTTACGCGAATACTCCTAAATGCAATGGGGATTTAACAACAATAAGAAAATCAATATTTTTTATTGCAACTTTGTAGAAAAAATATTTTTCATGTGATACAGTTTTTTTTTATGTAGACTTGAATCTAAGACGAAAAAAATGGTTTTCTTTGCCCATGTCACCCCTGTTTCAGGGAAGGTTGGCAAAAGTTAAATTAATTAAAATTAAAATTAAATTAGGCTGATTTATTTGGTGAGCGTTGTTTTTGTATGCATCACACCTCAAAAGCCCTCTGCGAGCTTGGTCGTTTCATGCAAACCTCAATTTTTTTTTCACGCCAAAACAATACTAACCATACCTTTATTTATACATTACTTTATTTATATACCATTACTTTATTTATATATATTATATTATTTTCTCTTTGAACAAACAAAAATAATTACAGACTAATGAGATTGTTTCATTAATGACTTGATGAGGTACACTGAAAGAAAAAAAGCGTATGCCCATAGTGCATAATGCAATTGTGATGAATTTTGTAGCCGAGTTCTCGTTTATTTTTATTTCGTTTTTCTAAGTTCAGCTGCTCCTTAGTTTCAAACTTTAGAGATGCCCAGCAAGGGTCGTGAGCTTTGTATTTTTTTCCTGCAGAAGCGCATTATGTGTCAAGCGCAGAACATTTTTGTAGGGATGTGCAGAAATGAATGTGATATAATTACATTTGCAGTTTTTTTAATACATATTTTAGTAATGTTATGGTTTTTATGTTCTACTTGTCTCCAAATTAAACACTGGTCTTCTTTTAGGATAGATTAAAATAAAAAACTTATTTGTTACAATTCACATGAGTTTTTATTATTTTTTAAACACTACCGGTTTCGGGAGAAGCAATACCTCCCATCTTCAGTTGTAATAGGATATTTATTTTACAGTTAAATTTATTTCTACTCATATTAATTAAAAACACACAGTTTAAATTCACTTATTATTTATTTCAAATATGCCAAACGTTTTCGCCTAAAAAGGCATCCTCAGGACAATGACAATCTTTTAAAAAATTGATTATTTTTCAATAAAAAATAAAAAAATAAAAGAAATTAAAAACTTTGTTTTATTCCACTTTTATTGTTTTTGAGTATGTTACAAACGTTGGCTACATTGGTCTACATTGGCCAATCAGGTAGAAAAATATCTGAAAGGTTTATGGAGCATAAAAAAGCAATCAAAAACGTTTTGATTCACTCTGAAATAGGAGAACACGCGAGAGAAAAAGGACACAGTTTTAATATAGATAATTTAGAATTAATAAATAGCTGCCAAAAAGGGAGAAAGTTGGACATATTAGAAATATTAGAGATAAATAAACATAGAAATAAAAGTAATATGCTAAATATTCAACTTCCCGCCATTACGTCTCCTCTCCTAACAATATTAGCTCCGCCCCAAAACTCACCATCTCCCTCCCACGTACCTACCTTGCTACCCCCTCCCTTACCACCAATAGATCCCACACCCATGTCTTAATTTTTAAGTTTGATTTTAGTAATTGTTGTTACCCGATGATGGAAGGTATTCCGAAAACGTTTGTAACATACTCAAAAACAATAAAAGTGGAATAAAACAAAGTTTTTAATTTCTTTTATTTTTTTATTTTTTATTGAAAAATAATCAATTTTTTAAAATGAATTTCCACAGTGTTTCACAAAAATCTTTTCAAAATTGACAATCTTTTATTTAATTATTCAATTTTTTATTTCTACTCTTTTACATTTATTTAGCAATTGACTTCACAGATGTTTTGTGTTCACTTATGCTGTTAGTCTTCACAGGTATAAGGTCGCAAATGAACTATATTCCTGCAAGCTGTTTGCGCCTTATATACCCCAGCGATAGAAGCTTCTAGAGGTGAATTTTGCCAGAAGCTTCTCGAAGCACATTATTATGACAATCTAGTGAGTGCTCTATGTACTCAACAATCATTACTCCTACCCACCAATATTATAAAGAATTCCTATCAGCTATAACTAATACCTTTCTAAATATTTATATTGCATAATATACTTTTTACATAACAGTAATTTTATGAACGGAAAAAACAGTTTTCAATTGGGTTCCTCGAACCAAATATCTTCTTCAAAAGTTATCATTGTGTACGTGTATCGTCCCCCCAGTGCTTGTTTGGCTTATCCAACATTTGATTCAAAGATGGCCTTTCAATGACATCGTCTTAAGAATAACATTCTACATAATCTGAGCTAAGAAAAAAACGTAAAACACGATAGTGTGAGAGTTTTTAAAATATTTTTCAAATCAATTTCCAGTTTTCATATGTATACAAAACAGCTCAAGTTCGAGTCCCGTCATATCCTAGTGACGATAACTTTGACCCTGGTTCAACATTATATCGTTTTGTTACCGTGCCGTCGCTTTTAGCATCACGGAAAGGAAGGCCTTCTGCCACTTTAAAATATGTAGATTTGAATGAGCGTACATGTAATGTGGGTCCTTTTGATACATACATGCGGGACGGGTATGAGGAGGATTTAAGCATACTGGGCAAATATTAATTAATAACTCTTCAAAATCAACAGTCTTCTTCTTCTTCTTCTTCTTCTTTCGATGTTAGATATAAAATCTGTCTATTGCGAAACTTCATCCTGTGATGCAGAAGACCAGCTGTTGTTCCACCTTTTGGATGGTCGGCCTGGTGGACGATGGCAGTCTGCTATTTCATGTAATAAACATTGATGAAATATACATTGATATTATGGTTTTCATATTTTTCTCGTTTTTCAAAAATACGTACTTTAATTGCAATTTGCTCAACGTTATTTCAAATTTCATTTCAAAAATGCTCGTTTCTCAATATTTCCACTGTTGAAAAAAATACGGTAAAAAACTGAAGATTTTTCAGTCTGAGGAAATTATTTTAAAAGTTCACAATCCTCAATAATGAGGCAAAAGACGAAAAAAATAAGAAAAAAGAAATGAATCAATGTCTCTCCTTTATAATAATTATAAAACATTACGTTCAAAACTCAACAACAAAATTCTATCTTAACTAGATCGCCCACTCAGAGCGCTATTTTAATTTTCATATATTTTCTTAAATGCATTGTTTGCGTTTAAACGTACAGCTTTAACTGACGGTATATATTTCTGGTTAAAAATGGCAAACGATCTCTGAATAAAAATCATAAAATACTACTATTGCAGAATATTGAGTTACCGCCCTAGTGGAAACTGAGTTTGCCTGGGTAGACTACTTCTCTTGTAAAACCTTTCTGACTCGGAGACTGCGGGTAATGGAGGCATTCGGGCCGAGACAGAAAAACTTTTAACAAATGCTTGTCTTCTGTGGTTTCCCATTTAGTGATTCAGTGCCGTGCACCGCAAAGAGCGCAGTTTTTTAATAAATCCGATGCATAATTAATCAGGACTTTTCTACTGAAAAAGACGTAATATATCAACGGTTATAGGGCAGTAATGAGCGACATTTTGGTCAAAAATGAGTTATGAATGCTTTCCTATTTGAAATTTTCCGCTCTTTCTAATGCGCTAACTCCCATAGCTCTACGATGATTTTTGTTTTGTATATGCCCATGCAAAAAACTGCGTTTTTGAAGTATGGTTTTAGTGTAACCGAAAAGATTTTGTCCTTTTTTGTCCTAAAGGCGCTTGTGACGTAAATAAATCCTGAAACCACTTTAAAAGGAATACCAATAAATGCCTTTATTTTGTTATTCTAGAGCTGTTTTGATTTCAACGAAATGATAAAAAATAAAAAATATATGTTATTTTTCTGCAATCCCAAACTTTGAACTGCTCTCCTGAACAATTTAGTTTATGTCGCTTATGCCCTACGGCTTTTTAACCGTTGATATGTTTTTTGAGCTGCAAAAATACTGAATATCTGTAACTGTAATGCTAAAGCTTTAAATGAATAAAAACTCTGAAAGACTAGTCGCTTTTCCATGGAATAGGAGTGACAATCTATAATCTATAACCTTGTTGTAAAGTTGTAAAGATATATCTAAGCTTATATAATCTAAGTTGCAAATATATGTAACATTGGGGATTCACATTACATGCATTCTCACAAGCAGACACGTACAGGTTCGCGCTTGCACATGCCGCATATGAACCTACGACATAAAAACCCAAATCTCAAATGAACATACACACTGCAACTCTTGCCGACCTTCCGTGAAACAGGGGTGACACTGGGAAAGTGAACCATTTTCTACAGCATAAGTGGTCGGCCGCATACCAACCTATAAGTTAAGAAATAATTCACATATAATAATCAATAAATAATCAATATAAATATCAAAACAATTACAATTCCTAAATCCAAATTTCAAAACCCCAGCCCAACCACCAACATTATAGATCAACCGCCATTTCTTTCTGTCCTTACATACTTCTTTCATTTCATCCAGAGTCATAACCTTCTTCATACAAGCTCTAACCTATTAATTTTAAAGTTAAGGGGGCCGGCATTACGCCAACTACTTGTCTTGAAGTGGGGGTTTCCCAGCTCCTGAGGAGGTTGGTTCTCATTCCTTGTGAAGGCTGAGTAAGCCTTGTTGGTATTTTATTTTATGTTTGTAATAAACCCGGAAATGGAAAACCATTTCTGACACCCTCCTCAATGAGATTCGAGCCCAATGTGAACCCTAAATTATAATTTCTTGTTAAAACAAATAACAGATTAACAGATAGAAGGTCAGATTGGACCGGTCCGTAGTCCGTAGTGGCAACACTTCGGACTCGTAAATGGAAGGTTGTGGATTTGGATCCCGGCGGAGCACAAAAATATACCATTTATATTTCGAATGTGCTCTTCGCTGAGTTGAAAAATTCATAAACCTTTATTAAAGACCGGTCATTGAAAGGTCCATCCAACCTTACAACAACTGGGTCTTGCTTGAGAATTGGCGCTTTCTACAGCGACGACCAAGCTCGCAGAGGGCTCTTGAGGTGTGATACACACAAAAACAGCGCTCACCAAATAAATCATCCTAATATTATTTATTATAAGGTCAGCCTCATACCAATCTGAGACTGATACACAACACATCAATTCTCAAGTAACACATTTTATATATTTCCTCCATCTGGACACAATTTCTTTCACTTTTTCTTGTACTCTACACTCGTTAAACTTCCACTATTATTGGAAATAAAATTACAAGAACACGACGTTAAAGTTTTATCGTACGTTTTATACTACAGTTTAAAGTTTTTAATTGTTCAATACACGTTGAACCTTTGTCGTGTTCAGTGCCCCAACTATAAAACTCTTCAATTTAATTTGACTTCTTCCGTTTTACCGAAATGTAATGGCAACTAAAACGCTCACTGCAGGCGCTGTTTTGATTTTCATACATTTTTTGGTAAACTCTACGCTCGAGGTTTCTACTTTGGGTGCTAGTTTTTAATTGGTATCTGCAAAAATCTCTTTATAGGAGAGGATTTTCTTCTCCCTTTATTATATTACAACCCTCGCTCGAATCGCAGGAAATTGAATAAAGTGAAAATCTTTGTTCTGAGAATTTGAGTTTTACGTTGACTTTTATTTTTTACCGCCATTTAGAAATGGCGGTTGATCTGTGATGTTGGCGGCTAGGGTTTGTTAAAGTGAAATTTGTTTTATGATTTTTTTATGTCTATAAATAAATGATAAATATCTTTGCAGCTTAGATTAGATTAGATTTATTTTTTACAATGTTGGAATTATTTTTAATACCAAGAAGATTGATAGGCTGGTGTGAGGAGACCCGCGTGCTGTAAAAATTGGTTCATTTCTGCCAAAGCCACCGCGGTTTCAGGGAAAGGCGGCAGGAGTTGCAAGGTTTATGTTCATGTGAGGTTTTGTTTAACGAACCTACATGTGCCTGTCTGCGGGCATGCATTTAAGATGAGGCTTAAATGTTAATATATCTTTGCAGTTTTGATTTTAGATTATAGATATAGAGAAAATGTGAAAGGGAAGACCGTGAAAAGTACGTCTGGATCAGATGGGTGAAATTGTGAAAGAATGGGATGTAGAAAGCGAATGTAAAAGTAGGAAATGTATGAAAAAGGTTATGGATATGAATGAATTGAAATAGATATGCGAGGGTGGGAAAAAAATGACAGCTGATTTGCGGATGCTCTGGCCACTCCTAGCGGAATGGCGACAGAGTTACAGCTACAGTAACGCAGCTGTATTTCGTACTGAACTGTAGCACGATAGGAGTATAGAAGCACAAACGCAACTAAGCTACACATATTGCGCAACTTTTTTACCGCATTGGTTCCGAAGAAATCACATATTTTTACCGGTAAAATCGGCATCCTTCAAAAATAAAAAAGGTAGAAATTCATTAGGCAGTCATTATTTTTTAAATGTGTTTTTTTACAAATCATAATTATTTAAGAAAAAATATATACTTACACATATAGCCTATATTTATGTGTGTGTGATACTTGGGAAGTATGTTTGAGAAGAATGGAAAGATGACAAGAGAACTTGAGAATAGGGTGTGCAAGGGAAAGCAAGTGGTCGGTGCAATAGGAAGAATAGCAAAGAACAAGCGATTGACGATGGATCTGAGAATGGCGGTACACAATGGCATATTGTTACCGACTTTGATGTATGGAAGTGAAGCATGGACAGTGAATGATAGCGAAATGAGTAAAGTATGTACGGTGGAAATGAAGCATTTGAGAAGTATGACAGGAAAAACTTTGAGGGATAGAGTTAGGAATGAATGGGTAAAAAAAGAATGTAATTTGAAAGAGGATGTGAAAGTTAAAGTACAAAAGAATGTGATGAGATGGTTTGGGCATGTGGAAAGAATGAAAGATGATAGACTGACAAAGTATGTATACAAAGAAAGTGTGAAAGGAAAAAGAGGGAAGGGACGACCGAGAAAAGTATGGAGTGATCAGATTGAGGAGATTGTGAAAGAATGGGATATACAAAGTGAGCGTAAAAGAAGAAAATGCATGAAAAAGGTGATGGATATGAAGGAATTGAAAGAGGTATGTCAGGATAGGAAAAAATGGAGGCAAATCTGCAGAGGCTCTGGCCACCCCTAGCGGAATGGCGACAGAGTTACAGTACAGTGTTACAGTTACAGTGTTACAGTGTGTGTCAAACGATTTCAGCTTCAATTTAACCTTTATAGTAGGGATGCTTAATTCTAAAGCGACATACATTGCTACAAAAGTTTTGTAAAAAATAGAGTAATCTCAAAACATTTAAAGGGATTTATTACATAGTTTTCTTTTGTAATAGAAACTTCGACTTTGTTATTGGCTATTTTCCTTGACTTAGAGGTTGGTATCAGGCGGACCATCCATTATGTACAAAAATTGTTCACAATGTCATCCTGTTTCAGGGAAAGTCAGCAAGAGTTGCAGGGCTTATGTTATTTTTTATGTTGCAAGTCTACATGCGGCATGTGTGAGCGAGAACATATACGTGTCTGATTATGTGAATATATTTTATATTAATTTTAAATATTAAATATCTTTGCAACATAGATTATAAATTATAGACTACTGAAAGTGATACGAAAGCGAAAAAAAATGTTGCTACAATTATCTCATACAGTTAGTATAAATTTTAATGAATAATAACAGGAAAAACAAGTTTAAAATGTTTATTTTGGTTCTCTAACGATATGGTTTGGTGGTCGTCTCGGGAAGGGATTAACGTCGAATATTGAGGTATCAATGCATTATAAATATTAAAGGTGAAGAACACAGCTGACAAAAAAGCTGAATTTTCTCCATGGTGTTTTGTATTCATACCACCTTTAAGCATACGTAATAAAAACATAGCAGGCTTAGGGATTTCTGAGACAGAAAAACTCGCGTCAGGGTGAGATGGATACAATGGTAACAGAAATTATTTACAGAGTTCTCTAGAGGTATCTTATCTAACCTAATCTAATCTAATGTAAGTTGCAAAATATACGCAACATTAGAGATTCACATTACATGCATTTTCACAAAACAGACATGTTTAAGTTCGCGCTTAAACATGCCGCATGTAATCCTACAATATAAAAACCCGAACCTCAAATGGACATACACCCTACAACTCCTGCTGACCTTCCCTGAAACAAGGGGGACATTGGCAAAGTGAACCATTTTCCACAGCATGGGTGTTCAGCCGCATAGATAATAATACTACTCTATGTAACGCCGAAATGGGAAATCATTTTTGGCACCCGCTGTGGGATCGCAACCAGAGCTCTCGGCATGGAATGCAATCACTCTACCAACTTAGCTATCGACCGGACCTCCAAGTCTCCACTCCAAGTATAAGCTAGAAAGATTTTTTACTGACAAGTAAGTCATTAAGTGTTCAAAATTCTGTTTGAAACCGGGATAGCGCCTCAATAGTACTTGATGGAGCACATGTCGTCAACGACGATACTATGTTGAAAGCACCGGTTCTCATCAGATCACCGAAGTAAAGCAACATTGGGCGCTACTTGGATGGGTGACCGCTCAGGTACACCGCGTGTCGTTGGCATTTCTTAGACCGGTCCGTAGTCCAGTGGCAAACACTTCGGACTCGTAAATGGAAGGCTGTGGATTCGGATCCCGGCGGAGCACAAAATATATACAGTTTATATTTCCAAATGTGCAATTCGCTGGGCGGCAGGAGTTGCAGGGTGTATGTTCATTTGAGATTCGGGTTTTTATTTTGTATGACTACATGCGGCATGTTTAAGCGCGAACTTACACATGTCTGTTTTGTGAAAATGCATATAATGTGAATCTCTAATGTTACTTATATTTTGCAACTGCATTTTGCATTTTGGATCAACTTTTTCCCATTTCCCAAGAATTAGTTCTGCTGGATGTACTGTGAACCAATTTAATGAAAATACATGTTCTACAAATCGTAGAGAATCACCAAATTCGTGGAAATTTCCAGCGCTTAATGTCCGGTCAATAGCTGAGTTGGTAGAGTGCTTGCATTTTATGCCGTGAGCCCGGGCTCGAATTCCTTCGAGGGGGTCAGAAATGATTACCCGTTTCGGTGTTTATTTCAAATCCAACATAAATACCGGCAAAATTTACCCAGCCTTCACAAGAAAAAGGTGGCATCGCTTTCGAGAGCTGAGAAACCTCAACTTCAACTGAAATGGTTGGCGTAAGGCGGCCACCTGT
Source organism: Agapetus fuscipes (assembly GCA_951799405.1). NCBI lineage: Eukaryota > Metazoa > Arthropoda > Insecta > Trichoptera > Glossosomatidae > Agapetus > Agapetus fuscipes. Next base: position 5,190,500 of record OX637337.1, on the reverse strand, counting down.
AAAAAGGGATAAGATCCACTCTCCACATGCGAAACCCTTAGGAAATAACGCTGCAAGAAGTTGCACTATATGTGTAGCTAAGATGCGTTTGCTTTCTTTTTAGTCGCAGTGCTATGAAACGTTCATACAAAATGGCATACACGAACGAGTGTGGGTAGCGTTTATAAGAACTACGGGCACAGCCTCTCTTTTACTCCTGGTAGAAAGCCTTACTTTGTATCAAAAATGTATGTAAACTAAAACGCTCTACAGAGGTGCTGTTTTAGTTTCCATGTTTTTTTTTTGTAAACGCTATGATTGAGTTTAAACGCATTATTTTATATGTGGGGTACGGTATAGTTGGCACCTACGAACCCGTAGTACGTGACGCGAGTACGGGCCGAAGAGAATTCGGGGTTAGCAAACGTTACGTGATAATTTTGCCGACTTAATAAACGGAGTCGGCTCATACGGAATTCATGTACTACGTCACAAAACTGTGATGAACTGAATAAAGTGTTCCACGATAAAACGACACATGACAGATCAACACATGTTAGAACAAAACATGACGGAACATCACAATGACAGTACATTTCATTACAAAACATCACTATGGCAGAACAACACTAGAACAAAACAACATATGACAAAATATCGCATACCCAAAACAGAACACACCATAAACGGGAAATGAAAAAACATAACAAACATATTGTCTTGTGGTATTTCGTCATTGTGATGTACTTCCTGTGATGTTTTGTAAAGGTGATTTTTCGTCATGTGATGGCCTGTCATTGTGATGTTCTGTCATGTGTTATTCTGTCATGTGTCGTTTAGTCATGTGTGGTTCACACGTGACGAAATAGCAAGAAAATACAGGATTTCACATGTAAGAACATGATCATTAACAGATCAACACTAAAAAATATAACAGATCAACACTAAAAAATATGTAAGAACATGCTTTTTAAGTTGTTGTTTTTGACAGGACTGGGGACAACTCGCTCCCCCAGTTCTTGTTTACCGTATACGCCAATCTTGTCAAATATGACTTTTTCATGCAGTTGTCTTATGAATCAAATTCTACACAATCTGAGCTAAGAAAACCCGTAAAACTCGATAATGTGAGAGTTCTTTTAAATATTTTTTAAATAAATTTCTTGTTTTTATAAGACACATTGGTCCAGTACACATGCAAACATTGCTCATGTAAAAAAATCTCAATGGCGTATACGGTAAACAAGAACTAAGGCAGCGAACTGTGTTCCGAAGTATGTATCAATGCCGTCAGCCAGTTTCTACTCCTCTATATTATAACTCAATGGTCTCGTCACTGAAAATCCACTTTGGAATTCAAATAGCATCTCGTCTAGACGTCAGATAGCAAACAGAAAAAAAATGGAAATCAAAACAATTAAAACCCGAAATAATTTATTCGACCGACGCGACGCGACGTCAAAGAAAATTCACAAAAAATATATTGCATGCAACAACTCTACTTGTATGTTATTTTTTATTCATAGTGAAATAGAAATATGCCACAAGCTCAGAATGTTGTAAGAAAAATTTCGCTTGAATTTTTTTTGGGATTAAAAGCCCTTTTAATATTCTAGATACAATTAATTTGATTTCGGTTTTCAGTGACCAAAAAACTGCATTTTGATACTAAGTCAAGCTTAATACGCTATTAAGTACATTTAATGTCATAACATAAAATTAAGTAATTTTAATATTCCAATTAAGTCCGATGTTCATTTTTAAGCATTAATTTGTGTACTTATTTCATATTTCCTAGTATAATGATAAAATTAAATCAAACGCTTTAGTACTTTTAGTACTAAACTAAAGTAAAACCTCGTTGGGTTTATTAATTAATAAAACAAAAAGTTATAAATAACTCACTTCTACTTTGGAAAGTTTTCTTATATTCAGCATACATAATTCGCAACAAACAGACGCAAAACACGTTAGAGGTAATATGGAGCATTGAATTTAATATCCTGTACAAGGGAAAAACACGCGTGCCACGACAAAGCGGTCAGAGATAACTCGACCACAGACAGATCGGTTAACAACATTTTGGTCACAGATAACTGGGTCACAGATAACTGGGTCACAGATAACTGGGTCACAGATAACTGGGTCACAGATAACTGGGTCACAGATAGCTCATCCATGGACACAGTGCTCACGGATAATGTGATCATATGACAGTTTGTCTACCTACACGTTTTTTTGGTCAACGTCATAGTATTCACATTATACCAAAGAAGCTGTGTGACCAACTTAATTCTGTGCAAAGAAGAGCGGTGAAGCTGATTGATGATCCCATTCTCACAGCCAACCTACATTCTCTTGAGCACAGAAGGAAAGTTGGAATGATCAGTCTCTTCTATAGGTACTACAACGGCGTCTGCTCTGATGAAATATCCTCACTTATACCCCCTCCTCTCGTCACAACAAGGGCAACTCGTAGAACGGCTCACATTCAACCATTTGCAGTCGATATCAAAACTATGAGAACTTGGTGTTTTCACAACTCATTCCTTTGCCAAACTGCCCGTTTATGGAATGAGTTACCGGTATCTGTGTTTCCATCCCAATTTAACCTTGCCCTTTTCAAATCTAATATCAATCGCCATTTCCTCTCAGTGTCTCAAAACAAAGCAACGCCACACACACCACAGCACTGCGCAGCTAACGGCCCTGCAACCGGACATGGACAACTGCCACATCACCAACACCTCTGCGGCACTATAACAAGTGTCATAGACCCTTAGAGTCTCTCAAATCTAGGGAGTCTCCAGCATTGGCTTTCTTAAAAAATAAAAATAAAAACATACAATATTAAGTCCACAGACAGCTTTATCACAGCAAACTTTCTCTCCATAAAACCATTGTAATTTCTGATGATGATAAGTATGAAGAATCCATCTTCCGGGCTTGTAGACCATGGTCCAATATTTCTTCTGTAGGCTTTCTTTTTAGATGGTTTGGGCATATGGAGAGAATGAATGAGGAAAGACTGACGAAGAAAGTATATGTTGGTAGAATAGATGGATGTCATGGTAGAGGAAGACTGAGAAAGGTATGGATAATATCCGAAATTGCGAATGAATGGAATATCCAGAGTCATAATAAAAGAATAGCTTGTATGAAGAAGGTTATGACTCTGGAGGAAATGAAAGAAGTATGTAAGGATAGAAAGAAATGGCGGATGATCTGTGATGTTGGCGGCTGGGGTTTGTTAAAGTAAAATTGGTTTTATGATTTAGTTTATTATGTCCATGTACATTTTGTTATTTGTTGATTTAAAAAAAATGTAATTTGTCATGTTTGTTCCTTGACTTATAGGTTGTTATGCGGCTGACCACCCATACTGTAAAAAATTGGTTCACTTTGCCAACGGCAAAAGTTGCAAGGCTTATGTTCATTTGAGATTGGGTTTTTATATTGTAGGTCCACATGCGGCATGTGTTAGCGCGAAGTCATACATATCTGCTTGTGGGAATGCATTTAATATAAATCTTAAATGATATTATATATCTTTGCAGCTTAGATTAGATTAGATTAGATTAGAGAAGGCTGCTCCGTTTCGTTAGTGAACATGTGACTGACTTTTTCAAGGCTCGTACTTAAACTGATCGCTTTGTTAAGAGCACGCGGTATTTATGCGTCATCTATGGAGTGAGATATTGGAGTGGGTTAATGTTATTTAGGTCTACAAGCTCGGAAAGATGGATTCTACATCCTTATCATCATCATCGTCTGAAGCCGGCCATGAAAGCCTAAAAACACTTACATTGTAATTTCTGTTTTTAAATTAATTGTATTTTTCTATAAATTAACTTTATATTGTTACGAAATTAGGGTTCAAAAGTCTTTCAAATTAAAATACACAGGTCTTCTTATACAGTTGTTTATTTTACACTTTTAAATAATTTATTTTCACAAAGCTTTCTCGACTATTCCACTTGGTTTCTGTTCACTGATCGAATTGTATTGTAAAGCTGGCAGGAGACTGTAGTGGTGAGAGCTTGAAATAATAACTGAACTCAGTGCAAGCAATAAGAGTCTTATATACTAAGGGAATCGAATACTCCGGAATATATTTTTTGCTTGATGCTTCTCGAAATACCTAGAGACTTCTCCATGTACACACAACCATCAATCCTACCCACCAATACAATACAGAATTCCTATAATTATAACAAATACCTACTTAGCCTAGAGAATTCTCCACTTATACACAATTATCGATCCTACCCACCAATACTTATGAGGATTGTTCCTTGACTTATAGGTTGTTATGCGGCTGACCACCCATACTGTAAAAAATATGTTCACTTTGCCAATGTCACCCCTGTTTCAGGGAAGGACGGCAAGAGTTGCAGGGCTTGTGTTCATTTGAGATTGGGTTTTTATATTGTAGGTCCACATGCGGCATGTGTTAGCGCGAAATTATACATATCTGCTTGTGGGAATGCATTTAATATAAATCTTAAATGATATATATCTTTGCAGCTTAGATTAGATTAGATTAGATTCTTATAACTATCACTACCCATACTTATTTCAATATTTATATTTCATATTTACATAACAATATGGACCATATTTCGTGTGACCGTATTGTCCTTGACCTGCGGCTGACTTGTCTGTGACTGAAATGGCGTTGACCGAAAACTCGTGTTAACGAACTGTCGTGTGACTCATTTTTACATTCGCTCGAGTTTTTTTTTACACATGGAAATGCAACTGGGTAGTTTTATTTTCTCTTTCTTAATAAAGACCATTTTCGTTGTTAAAATACATAGATATATAGTGTCTATTTTAGTTGAAATAATTTCTAACCCACAGATATTTTTTTTTCTTTGTTTGTTTTTCTTTTCTTCTCTCTATTTTCATGGGATTTATACTTATGTAATTTATCATTTTGTTGTATACTTTTTTATCCCAGTTTGAAATTAATTGTAACTCTCATGTATATTTGTGTTTCCTTTTTTTTGCTTGCTATTTACTTTTGTTTTTTCTCTTCTTTGTTTTCAAGGTTTTTCTTTTTAAGCATGTATGTAAAAGGCACAATGTGTCGTTGAAATAAATAAATAAATTGAAGTATATCATAAGTCAATGTTTATATATCCCACAGATATCATAAGTCAATGACGGGTACGTAGTTCAGTGGTAACACTTTGGACTCTGAATGGAAAGGATGTGGGTGCGATTTCCGGCGGAGCACAAAAAAATATACCATTTATATTTTCAAATTTGCTCTTCGCTGGGTTGAAAAATTCATAAAACCTTTACCAATGACCGATTACCAAAGGTCCATCCAGCCTTACAGCAACTGGGTCTTGCTTGGGAATTGGCGCTTTGTAGCGACGATGATCAAGCTCGTAAAAAGGTCGATAGCTCAATTGGTAGAATGCTTGCATTCCATGCCGAGAGCAAAGGTTCGATCTCAAAGGTGTACTCAGCCTTCACAAGAAATGAGAACCAGCCCCCCCGGGAGCTGGGAAACCTCCACTTCAACTGAAAGTGGTTGGTGTGAGGCTTGCCTCCTTACCCGTAAAAATAAATAGATCCCGAATCGCCATATGCGACCCCTTCGGGGATAACGCAGGCAAGAAGTCACACTATATGTGTAGCATAGTTGCGATTTTTTTATAAGTCAATGTTCATTATTCCTTGACTTATAGGTTGGTATGAGGCTGACCACCCATACTGTAAAAAATGGTTCACTTCGCCAATGTCACCCCTGTGTCAGGGAAGGTCGGCAAAAGTTGTGGGGCTTATGTTCATTTGAGGTTTGGATTTTATTTGTAAGTACACATACAGCATTTGTAAGCGCAAACTACACGTGTTGGTTTGCGGGCATACATCTGAGAGCATTAAATTAATATATCCTTGCAACTTAGATTATAGATTATAGATTATTCATAACAGTCTATAGCCGAGCCGTCTGTGTACGGCTTGTCTGTAACCGATTTGTCGTGGAGCAGAAAAACACGCGTGACGGTTGCGCTCCCGTCTCGTTAGAGCTTCACACATTTTCCCATCATTAATTACAGACATAATAAAGCCATCAAAGTTGAAATGAAAGCGATACTTGTGAGTTTAATGGAAAATTAATTACTCTGCCAACTTTTCGCAAAAGCGGCCCACTCGCAAACTCGAGACCGAACATATTGTTAACGAGGCCCAACTCGAGTTGCGGCCGCTGCAAACGAGTAAGTAGCCACTGCTTACTTTTTAGTAGCATGTGAATTTTTTAGTAAGGGTCTGCTACACCAAACTCTAATACAGACTAAAATCAAAATTAAGTATGATTTCTCCTATTAAATCAAATATTTGGTTGCATTTTCGTAAACCAGCTGATGTACATCATATTTCCTGTTCAAATTCCATCATATTATTACCCATTTCTGAGAAATATTTAACCGAGGTCCTTACCAGAACTAAGCAATCAAATTTGATGTATCAATCAAATATTGATTGGAGGTTGGTGCAACAGGCCCATACGGGTCTATTCTTAGACATTTTAGTCGTCGGTTGAGCCCACGCTTTGAAAAACTAATGATGCATTTGTATGAAGACCTGTCAATCCAAGATGGCCGCAAGTGAAAATCTGATTAGTTTTCATAAAAATATTACCGAAATTCGGTAGGTTAGAATAACCGTGGTGATGAGACTTTCAGCCCAGGCATCATTAGTTTATCAAAGCGTGGGCTCAACCGACGACTAAAATGTCTAAGAATGTCCCCGTTGGTGTTTTTATTGTAGTGAATGAGACAGAAGATGACAAAACAAACGTACTTTTTAAGAGTAATTCTGTTTTTATTTTCTTATCACCAATAATAATAGTTTATCAAGTCATTTTTAATGAACAACAATTCACCAAATATCACGCATCTTTACAAAAAATCTTATCCGTGATTTGAGAGGGCCCTTGAGGTGTGACACACACAAAAACGGCGCTCTTCAATTATGTGTACCTTATAAATAAATTATCCTTGTATATATATCAATTATGTGACTGCAGCTACGTTTCACACTAATGACACACCCGTCTTATCTACAAAAATAGATATTTTCATTGATAATATAAAAGTAAATAAATAAAAACTTCATAATTTGATTTATCTCCTCGAGCGCTTTCGGTGTTATCACTCCATAATCAAGACAACATCTAACAAATCTAAAAAAAAACATTATTTATAAGATGTCAGGGAAATATCGTTTATTGATGTTGCATTTACTTTTAAGTAATTTTTTTACAGAAATAAACATAACATTAAATAAATAAATAAACAGAAATAAAAAAAAATCATATCTTGACAGGATGGCTTTATCTTTCAACTATATATTAAGTTATAAATTAAATAAACAAAGTTTTAATTCACTTTTATATTTTTTTATTCTTGTCTAGCACTTTCGCCTACAAGGCATCATCACGACAATGACAATTCTTGTGAGACAATGAGAATTGTCATTGTCCTGATGATGCCTTGTAGGCGAAAGTGCTAGACAAAAATAAAAATTATAAAATTGAATTAAAATTTTGTTTATTTTATTAATATACAATGGACTTTCACTGTGTAAACCACCAAACCATTAAAAATATATATATATATTAAGTTGTTTTTATGAAAGTTTAATGTCAGCTTTCTTATCTCACCGCCTTAGAAATTTAATTTTGTTATCCACACACTCTGAACCGCATATGTACTTCAACGTCTGCTCATTGTTCACAATCCTGGTGTGAACGTTTCGTTGGGGCCCCCTCTCAGATTAGCAGGTCATTAAATTGTCTGAAGGAATTTAAGCATTTCTTCGGGAACTCCTTTTGTGTGTACGATGCTAAGGAGGCCCGGCATTGCATTCGCGAATTTCGGTGTTTTTGTTGAGCGTTAATTTTCGCCAGCCATAAAGCCGCTGGGAGTAATGGGCTTGTAGATCAACTTAGGAATCACTTCAAGTATTTGTCTTCTGTGGTTTACCCGTGTAACTCCGGTCCTTTAGTCTAGTGGTAACGCTTTTGACTCGTTAATGGAAGTTTATGGGTTCGAATCCTGGTGGGGCACAAAAAAAAGCTTTTAAATTTTCATATCGACGCGACGGTTAAAAAGCAGTAAATAAGCGACATTTTGGTCAAAAATGAGTTATGAATACTGTCCAACTTGAAATTTTTCGCTCTTACTAATGCGCTTATTCCCATAGCTCTACGATGTTTTTTTTTGTTGTTCATGCCCAAGCAAACAAATGCGTTTTTGAAGTATGCTTTTGTTGTAACCGAAAAGATTTTGGCATTTTTTGTCCTAAAGTCACTTGTGACATAAAATCTAAATCGAAATCTAAGCTGCAAATATTTGTATCATTTAAGATTCATATCAAATGCATTCCCACAAGCAGACATGCATAATTTCGCGCTTACACATGCCGCATGTGGACCTACAATATAATAAACCCAATCTCAAATAAACATAAGCCCTGCAACTCTTACCGACCTTCTCTGAAGCAGGGGTGACAATGGCAAATAAAAATTTCGTAAAACATCTAGAAACCACATTAAAAGTAATGCCAATAGATGCCTTTATTTTTTTTATTTTAGAGCTGTTTTGATTTTAACGATATGATGAAAAATTAAAAAAATTTATGCCATTTTTCTGCAATCTCAAACTTAAACTGCTCTCTTGAACAGCATAGTTTATGTCACTTATGCCCTATTGCCTTTTAACCGTCGATATGCTCTTCGCTGGGTTGAAAAATTCATATACCTTAACTCATAGGTATACCTTTACCAAAGATTGATCACCAAAGTTCGATCTAGCCTTGCAGCAACTGGATCATCCTTGAGAATGGCGCTTTTTAGAGCGATGACCAAGCTCGCAGAGGTCTAACGTATGATTTATACAAAAACAGCGCTCACCAAATAAAATATCATCCTAATATTATTAGTCCAAGAGTCTAAAGAACTAGTCAATAGACCTTGGACCGTTCTTTTGCGAGTATGAATGCAGAATGTGTAAACACAAACTGGCAACAACTGTTATCCTGTGTGTGTATGAAGTGCGAAAAACGCAACGCAAATAAGCTACACATACAATGTAACTTCTTGCCGCGTTATTCCCGAAAGGTTTCGCATGGGGCGAGTGGGACCTATTTATTTTTACAGGTAAGGGGCCAAGCACTTCAGTTGATGTGGAATTTCCCAGCTCTCGAGGGAGCTGGTACTCTGATAAGCTGTTATTTTATTTTGGGTTTTGATATAAACACCGAAACGGAAAATCATTCTGACACCCTCGCTTCGGTGGGATTCGAACCCGAGCTCACGGCATGGAATGCAAGTACTCTACCAACTGTACTCGACCGGTCCGTAGTCCAGGTGGTAACACTTCGGACTCGTAACTGGAAGGTCGTGGGTTCGAATCCCGGCGGAGTACAAAAAATACACCATTTATATTTTCAAATTTGCTCTTCGCTGGAATGAAAAATTTATAAACCTTTACCAAAGACCGGCCATCAAAAGATCCATCCAGCCTTACAACAACTGGGTCTTGCTTGAGAATTAACGCTTTCTACAGCGACGACCAAGCTTGTAGAGGGCTCTTGAGGTGTGATACACACAAAAACAGCGCTCACCAAATAAATCAGCCTAATTTTAATTTTTAACTGATAATCGACCGGACTTAAGTGCGAAACTTAAATATTATTTTATGAATGCAACACGGGCCATGAAATATTATAGAATGTCCGTTGACCGCGAGGATTACGCAACTAAAATCCTTTCTTTTTTTTGCAACACTTTGTTTGCAAATTAAATTATTTCTAAGAAAGCAAATATTTTGACTTGTCGCAGTGGAAATGTTCTCTTATTTCGCAAGAACGTGTTGATTAAATGAGAAAATAAAAAATCTCACATGCCATAATATGTCAACCTTGAAATGCAAGAATTACTTGTACAGCATGCTTTATTTTTTTGCTAAACAAACATTGTTTGTCATTGAGGTCTAATATAAGATGAACTGAAACTAATTTACGGTATTCACTTATTTGTAGGTTGGTATGAGGCTGACCACCCACACTGCAAAAAATGGTTCACTTTTTCCAATGTCACCCTTGTGTCAGGGAAGGTCAGCAAAAGTTGTAGGGCTTATATTCATTTGAGGTTTGGATTTTATTTGTAAGTAGACATTCAGCATTTGTAAACGCGAACTGCACGTGTTTGTTTGTGAGCATGCATTTGATATGAGCTTTAAATGTTGATATAATATCTTTGCAACTTAGATTATAGAAGCAGAATATAAGACTGTCACCTAGACCTGTCAAACAAAAAAGTGACCTAAAAAACCTATGTTTTCTTCCTTTCTCAATGTAGTGTTTTGATTCACAATAATTACACAGGCTATGACATATTATGGTATATCCATCTTTCTATCTTTAATCTAAGCTGCAAATATAAATTACATTTAAGATTCATATAAAATGCATTCCCATAAGCACACAAGTGTAAGTTCACGCTTTCCCTTACAACATAAAAACCCAATCTCACATGAACATAAGACTTGTAACTCTTGTCGACCTTTCTTGAAACAGGGGTGACATTGGTAAAGTGAACTTTTTTTTTTAATTGGTGGTCAGCTTCATCCCAACCTATTAGTCAAGGAATACAAACAATAGATGACATTTAACCATATCATAAGAACAACAAAACCTCAAAAATAAATATATTTAAAAAAAAAATCAGTTTATATATATCAATTAATTTAAATGAAAAATCAAGAAAGAATATATTAAAATAGCCAATAACAAAATGGCCGTTTGCCTATCATATTTATGTTAAAATAATCTTAAAATTTCCGAATAAAACAAAATACAAAACAAGTTTCCTTTTTGTATTACATCCTTGTCACTTTTAGTAAGTAACTATACCAGCGCACATAGTGGTATTCATAAAATTTAGGCGGCCATAAGTCTCATTTTTAAAGTAATAATTATACTATATAGAAGGGTTTAAGAGTCAATAATTTACCTTTTTCTAAGATATTTTATACAATTATAGATTGTAAACAAATCTAATATAGACTTTGTAGGGTTTGTGTGATTATTTGAGTGATTATTCATTTTATTTTTATTTATTTTTTTACATACGTAGTTTTATTTTCACAACAATTAATTTTATCTGCCTCGAGTATTTTTGACTTTCAAGTTTCAACTCTTGATAATGACCTGAAACTTGGATTCATTCAATAGAAGTTGCATTTTGTATAGGTATTAAAATTATTTTTTTATTAATTATTCTTTCTCAAATAATAATTATTATTATAATAATTCCTGAATAGGGAATTTCCAAGATATCCGTTTTATAGGGGGGGTTATAAAGTATATTCCTAATATAGTATCTTGTTTTTTAATTGCAAATTTTGCTTTATGCGGAATACCGTTTTTAGCTGGGTTTTATTCTAGAAGGTCGAAAGTACTTGAGGCAGATAAAATTAATTGTTGTGAAATTTAAACTACGTTTTTAAAAAAAAAACACATTATTTTAAATCTAATATAGCTTTCATTGCTAAGAAACATGTTTGCTTATAAAATTGCATCGCTTATCCATAGTTAAACCAGAAAAATAATTTACGCCGCTTATATCATATCAATACCGCTATGTGCTACGGTAGTAGAAATAAAAACTAAAAACATGCATATTTAATTTTAATTTATTTGACACTTTTTGATCAGTCTTTGTAATATTTTATAATTTTTAAGGCGAGTATAGTGTGACAACAGTATCTTAGAGCACGGCACAAATATTTTTTCTGTATTTAGTTTGGAATTACGATAGTTTGACATATTTACAATAATTATAACTATACAGTTAAATTTTTTGATCAGATATTAATAATTCCTTGACTTATAGGTTTGAATGAGGCTGACCACCCATACTGTAAAAAATCTTTCACTTTGCCAATGTCACCCCTGTTTCAGTGAAGGTCGGCAAGAGTTACAGGGCTGATGTTCATTTGAGATTGGGTTTTTTATATTTTAGGTCCACATGCGGCATGTGTAAGCGCGAAATTGTGCATGTCTGCTTGTGGGATTTTTTTTTTTTTTTTTTTAAATAGATTTGTGGAAAGGAATGCAATCCACCAACCTATTTTACCTGGCTTTACCTTAGTCTTCATGCGAAAGCAGAAGTTTGTGTGCATGCAACGGCATCTGTTGAACCAGGGTCGAAGTTATCGTCGCGGGATTCGAACCAGCGTTATCCGGTTCCAAATAACCTGTCTTGATCCCCGCGGCTATAACACCGACATTGCATTTAATATGAATCTCAAATGATACATATCTTTGCAGCTTAGATTTAGATATTAATAATTGATTGACTTATAGGTTTGTATGAGGCTGACCATCCATACTGTACAAAATCGTTCACTTTGCCAATGTCGCCCCTGTTTCAGGGAAGGTCGGCAAGAGTTGCAGGGCTTATGTTCATTTAAGATTGGGTTTTTTGTATTGTAGGTCCACATGCGGCATGTGTGAGCGCGAAATTATGCGTGTCTGCTTGTGGTAATGCATATAATATGAATCTCAAATGATACATATCTTTGCAACTTAGATTAAGATTGAGATATTACACGAACCGTTATGAGAAAGCTTACATTGTTCTCGACGTTTCGTTAGCGACGTAGCTAACGTCTTCAAGAGACACCCTCTCATCCTTAGTCGTCGTGCAGAGAGGGCGTCTCCTAAATTACAACGATACATTAAATATAAGATTCATATGACATCCATTCTCACAAGAATTGTAAGCTCGCGCTTACACATGCACCATGTGGACTTTACATAAAAACCCAATCTCAAATGAACATCAAAAACGTAACTAAGCTACACATATATTATAACTTCTTGCCGCGTTATCCCCAAAGGGTTTTGCAGGTGGCGAGTGGAACCTATTTATTTTTATTAAGTCTCTTGAATCTAAACAGTCTCCCGCACAGGCTTCCTAAAAAAAACAGGCTTGCCAAACAGTGTTTGTTAATGTATACAATAGTAAAATATTTGATTTCTATAAACGTACGCAACATTAACAAATGTTTTCTTGCAAATATTTCCTTGAAATATATTCATTCCGCACGTATTCTTCTCTCGACACGGTCGAGATACTATTGCTTTTACGAGTATTATTATCTAAAAAAAAAATATTAAATTTAATAATAAATATACTTTATTAAAATGGGATCTTTCGCGTACGTTAACGACTATGCAGAGTATAAATTAGTGTTAATTATTCTATCCTGCTGCGCTTTCGGGTTTTATCATAAAACAATAAGAAGCGTTGAGGGTAGAAAATGGTCCGCGACTATATTAGGGTTCATTGTGACTGTTATTGTGATGCGATGGCACTGCTGGTATCCCATTGTGAGCTCACTCATTAGTATTATCATAATGCTACATGCTCCTAAAAGGTAGATATGTTTTTTTTTTTTTTTTTTTAATCGTTAATATTGTTCTTCATTCACCTTCTATGTATGTACATACATAATATGTCAACGTCGTTACCATGTTGAAAGCACCGGATCCCATAGATCGCAACATTGGGCGCGGATAGTACTGGGATGGGTTACTGCTGAGGTACACCGCGTGTCGTTGGCATCTTGGACCGGTCCGTAGTCCAGTGGCAACACTTCGGACTCGTAAATGGAAGGTTGTGGATTCGGATCCCGGTGGAGCACGAAAAATATACCATTTATATTTCCAAATGTGCTCTTCGCTGGATTGAAAAATTCATAAAACCTTTACCAAAGACCGGTCACTGAAAGGTCCATCCAACCTTACAACAACTGGGTCTTGCTTGAGAATTGGCGCTTTCTACAGCGACGACCAAGCTCGCAGAGGGCTCTTGAGGTGTGATGCACACAAAAACAGCGCTCACCAAATAAATCATCCTAATATTATTATTTTATATGAGTCTTATAGAACCAAAGGTGGTCTATATAATAATCTATAACCTAACAGTGCTATTCTAAGACACTTTGGTCGTCCGTTGAGCCCCCGCTTTGACAAACTAATGATATCTGGGATGGAAGTCACCACGGTCATTCTTACCTACTGAGTTTTGGTAACATCTGTATGAAGACTTATCAGCTGTTCACTTGCGGCCATCTTGGAAGGAGTGCCCTTGCAGTGATTTATCACAAAACAGCACTATAAATATTGTCTTATTTGGGGGACTTTGAGATCTGCATGCAGCACTACTGTGAATAGACTCAGGGTTTCCCGCTGAAGCAACACGGTGAATCATTTGGATCGTGCCTTATGCATTGCCGGACCTCTGCTATTAAATGTCTTCCCACACGAACTGAGAGCTGTGGAGAGTGCAAATGTTTTTCAGGATTGAAAATATGTCTGTTCAGGAGGGTCTATGGCTCTGCAGTGCCCTTGAGGTGAACTCACAAAACGGCACTAATAATATTGTCAAATTATTATATGAATATTATTATTGTTATTATTATTATTGTTATTTAAATGACACTAAAATAAATTTTACAACCGGTTTTCTCAACACAGGGAATCATGCAGGTCACCTAACGATCCAAATCGGAATGCTTGCGCAACCGGTTATAGAAAAGATTTTTTAATCAAAATGAGGACAAACCGACGCGACGTAAGAATGTGTAAATCAGACAAGCGAGATTGCAAATGAAAAAATCTCTTGTCTCAATCACTGTTTTTTACAATACACTACTAAGCTTAAGACCGGTCCGTAGCTCAGTGGTAACACTGCGGTCTCTGAATGGAAAGTTTGTGGGTTCGAAACCCGAAGGAGCACAAAAAATAAACCTTTAATATTTTCAAATTTACTCTTCGCTGGGTTGAAAAATTCATAAAACCTGTACCAATGACCGGTCACCAAAGGTCCGTCCAGCCTTACAGCAACTGGGTTTTGCTTGAGTATTGGTGCTTTGTAGTGACGACTAAGCTCGTACGCCTCTGCGCCACTGCAACAAGTGTCATAGACCCCTAGAGTCAATAGAATACAGGGAGTCTCCCGCACAGGATTTCTTAAAAAAAAAAAAGCTGAACACATAGTCTAACATTTTGCCGCGTTTTCCTCGCAATTGGAACTTATTTATTTATACAGGTGAGGGGGCTGGCCTTGCGCCACGCTTGTAGTGGGGGTTTTACAGCTATGAAAGGGACTGGTACTCATTTCTTTTGAAGGCTGAGTAAGCCTTGCCGATATTTGGGTTTAAAATAAACACCGAAATGGAAATTCATTTCTGAAACCCTCGGTGAGATTTGAACCTGAGCTCTCGGCATGGAATGCAAGCACTCTACCAACTCAGCCATCGACTAGTACATTAGTTAGATAGTGGAGTGACAAACATTTTTTGATTGAAAATTTGATTAAAGCATAATTTATTGTTTATCGTGCGTTGTTTGAATTAAAAAGATTGAGGAAGCACGCAAAATACAAATTTCGCAAGAACATTTCTAACATATAACGATTAAAAACAATTTCATCATCACGAAGATATTGAATCGACACAATAGAAGGGGAATAAAATGTGACATCATCCGGCTGTATGAAGAAGGTTGTTTTAAGTCGCTAAAAAAACAGAGTGATAGGGTGAGGAATGATTTTGTAAGAGAAGAATGTGGTAAAAGACAAAGTGTGAAAGTAAAGATTGAAAAAAGTTTGTTAAGATTGTTTGGGCATATGAAGAGATTGAATGATGAAAGACTAACAAAGAAAGTATATTTTGCAAGAATAGATGGATATCGTGGTAGAGGAAGACAGAGAAAGGTATGGATGAACCAAATTTCCAAAATTGCGAATGAATGGAATATCCAGAGTCATAATAAAAGGAGAGCCTGTATGAAGAAGGTTATGACTCTGAAGGAAATGAAAAAAGTATGTAAAGACAGAAAGAAATGACGGTTGATCTGTAATGTAGGCGGCTAAGTTTTTAAATAGGAATCTGTTTAGTTTTTGAAGGCCATAAATATTATTATTTGGTGCTTTTAAAAATTGTAATTTGTTGTGTATGTTCCTTGACTTATAAGTTGGTATGCGACTGACCACCCATGCTGTAGTTTGCCAAGGTTCACTTTGCCACCCCTGTTTCAGAGAAGGTCGGCAGGAGTTGCAGGGTGTGTATATTCATTTGAGATTCGGGTTTTATATTGTAGTTCCACATGCGGCATGTTTAAACGCAAATTTTATACGTGTCTGCTTGTGAAAATGCATATAATGCGAATTTTTAATAATAATAATAATAATAATAATATGCGTTTATTCCAGCTTAGTCATGTGGAGGGTGCAATACATGACCAGCCATAAAAAAATAATACATCAATAGAAAAAGTACATAGAAAATTACAAAAATGTAGAAACATGAAAAATATGTGATGAAATATATGAGAAAAAAGAGCAAACAAAATATATAGTTAAACAGTGAAAGAAAAGAGAAATACATGGTCATTGTACATTAGAATATCAGGAACATATTAAACAGGGAAAAAAGGCTATGTAAGCTTCAAGTTCCTTGCCCAATGACGCCATATGCCCAACTCCCATTTCAGGCCTCTGATTGCTACGATCAGAGAGTTTTCGCTGGATTCAATTCTGTCTCTGAACCCAGCCATTCGGGTTCGCAGCAACCCATTCCAGGAGGGTAGTTGAGCCGCCACAAACATATTAATGTGGCATATATTTGCAACTTGGATTAGATTAGATAAGAAAGACCCTACATTTACTTTCTTTCATTTTTAATGTATTATTTTTCAGGAGTGTCCATATTATGACGACAATCTTCTTCTTCTCCTACACTGCGATATTCCGCTATTTTGTGCCACCAGACTCGCAAACACCTACTCTACACATGAACTTTATGCACATGCTCTTAACAATGAAGATAGTCGGAGCATCTCTTGAAATCCACAACGCTCACAAACGACGACTGAAGAAGGATGATGACACCACTATGCAAGATCAAGAAGAAGATCTGAATCCAGATTTCATGGACTTGTTTCATTATACGTTTTCATATCTTGGAATGTTTTTGGGTAACAACCTTATTCTTTCAATTATTGAACGGTCGCTGTGTATTTTTCTATGGGGATTTGATTCCAACGGAGTACCAAGAGAAAATAAAAATACTCTTCGTTGCGGTTGAAAAATGAATCAACCTTTATCAATAACACGTCACATAAGCTCATCTAGCCTTGAAAGCAACTAAACATTACTTGAAACTTTTGTGCTGATTATAGCGTCGACCAAGCTTTTCAGAGCTCTAGAGGTCTAACTGTAACTCTCTCTCTCTCTTGCCATTACAGTAGGGGTGGCCAGAGCTTCTACTAAATTGCCTCATTACTTTTTGCATTTCTGTATTTTACATTCATACCATATATTCCATTCTTTAAAAATTCACAAATCTGACAAAGTTAAACTTTTTGTGGTATTTTCCCCCTTTTTTTTTTCACATTTTCTCTCTATATGCATTTTGTCAGTCTTTCTAAATGTCAAATCCATCTCATTGTATTCTTTTACTTTTTACACTTTTACCCATTTTTTCTCTGTAACCCATTTATTTATAACTCAATCCCTTTGGTGTGATACTCACAAGAATTACAACTCACAAAATAAATAAGTCTAATATTGTTATTTTTATTTGATCATTAAGAAGTCTGAAAATCGTAACGATTCCTTGACTTATAGGTTGGTATGAGGCTGACCACCCATACTGTAAAAAATGGTTCACTTTGCCAATGTCACCCCTGTGTCAGGGAAGGTCGGCAAAAGTTGTAGGGCTTATGTTCATTTGAGATTTGAATTTTATTTGTAAGTACACATTCAGCATTTGTAAGCGCGAACTACACGTGTTTGTTTGTGGGCATGCATTTGAGACTTTAAGGCGTGTTATAAAGCTAAATCTGCCGTTTTTGTTTCTTACACTTTATGGTCTTAGCAAAATAGTTACAGTAATGAAAAAAATCAAGCATGTTAAATATTTTTTTATCTTAATTATAAAGCTTGAACAAAATATATACCTTAAGAATTGCCACCACAAAAAAATATTTAAGAAAACGCGTTTTTTTTTACATTTTTAGCTTTTTTTTCGTGTGTGCTGTATTTTGGAATTTTATTTTTGCTTTTTAATTACAGAACTATATATTGTTTAGGTTTCGTACTTAACATTTTTTTTATAATGTCAATAGTTTTTGAGTAAATATGGAAAAACTGAAACGACTAAATGTATTAAATTTTAATTAAATCAAAGAACACAGTTTTTCCATCTTTACTCAAAAACTATTGACATTATAAAAAAAATATTTAGAACGGAACCTAAACAATGTCTAGTTCTGTAATTAAAAAGCAAAAAAAAAAAATCCAAAATACAGCACACACGAAAAAAAAGCTAAAAATGTAAAAAAAACGCGTGCTTTTTAAATATTTTTTTGTGGTGGCAATTCTTAAGTTATATATTTTGTTTAAGCTTTATAATTAAGACAAAAAAAATAATGAGATTTTTTTCATTACTATTTTGCTAAGACCATAAAGTGTAAGAAACAAAAATGGCAGATTTAGCTTTATAACACGCCTGCAACTTAGATTATAGATATGTAAGTATCTTTTTTTAAACAAACTTAATTTTTTTCAAGTGCTTTAATGAGCATACAATCAGAAACGTAAACAGATTTTAGTTTTCTAATTTTCCAAAATACTCCTCGCTGTGAAAAGCAAAATAATTATAATACTGTATACTTACTGCATTAAGTTTCATGGCACGGGCATTACTATGGGAAGTATCTGACAAAAGACATTTTTTTTTTTGCGTATGATGTCTGACATTAGTACATTAGTAAAAGTGTACAAAATTGTAATTTCACTTTTTTTTAATATTTTGGATGATTGGTGCATTAACACTGTAAAAATTCATCTTTATTTAGTTATTAAAAAAACCTTGTTTTATTTTCACTTTTTTTATTATTTATATAAAGGACACAACTTTTTTTTATTTCATAAAATGATTTAAAACTACATTTTTAAAAATGTGACTGCGTTTTTAAAAAATTATATATGGCTGAGTTTTTAAATTATAGTTTTTTAAAATTCAGGCATTTTCGATTTCCGGTAAAACAGGTCATTTTTTTATTTAGGCGGATGTGACGTCGATGGATCTTCGGATCTATGGAAAGTACCGTTAGGCCTTCAAAGACGGACGGATCCATCTACGTCAATTTGACGTCACAGCGTAGCTAGCTGGCTGCGCTGCGTTTTGGCGGGATTCAAATTCTCGGCATTTTATTTTTGAAAATTATCGATGATATCTTTATTTTTACTACTTAAAAAATATATGGTTGTGATCCTTGAAATGTACTCTACACAACCATAGTATGTTAATCCTTTTTTCCCCACCACTGCAATTACCCTATTAAAAATAAGGGACTTATTTTTTTTTTTAAAAACTTTAAAAAAATACGGTGCCTACATACATACATGTACGCGTCAAGTAACATTTTTTTGTATACTTGTACCATTCTGTCTCTCAAGGAAACTACATAACAATATTCCTTTCTATTTTCAGGGCCTTATATCCGAATGAAGACTTACAATGATTTCATCCACCTTCCATTTCACCGTGTTGTTAAGAGTCTCGACTTCTTCATACCACGCATGGTCATTGCAGCAATTTGTTCTGTTTCTTACAGACTTCTCACTGAGTGCTGGCCAACTGAGGTAAGCCACTCACATTGTCACATTGTTATTCATGTATATCTAATCCATGGATGATCCATGATTTTTGTTTTATACGGAGAATTCACTTAAAATCAAAAGGCAAGAATGTATAAAAAAAATACATTGTTGTAATAAACCAATAATAATTAAAAGGGGTTTAACAACATAATTGACCCATAGCTGACCCATGGATGATCGTTTTGTAGTATTGAAAATACACGTTAGGTGGCGGTTGAGCCATAGAATTTACCTTTACTGTTAAATTTCGACCATATTATTTTCTATCTTCCTTTACCGCTTAGTTATAGCACCTAATGCAAATGTATTTTTTTTAATACATTTTAGCCAATTGGATTGAGTATCAAAATTATAACACTGTTTCAAAATGGCCTCTTAATCATTTGTTTCCAGTTGGTTAGAGATCCAGCTTTCTTGGAGACGAGTTTTGCTTTCAAGATGTTCTACGGCTTCATCCATCTGCAAAGGTTCAGGTTTTGGATGATCAGCGGGAACATCATGGGCCAGGCTATCAGCATGGCAGCTGGATTAGGAGCATATCCTGAACAGTGCAAAAGCACGCATGGTCATGGTCCAACTAGAGATCATCATCTCCTTAAAGCTATGTAAGAGAATACTGTTATTCGGTGACGGCACAGTTAGAAAACCACACATGACAGAACATCACATGATAAAACATCATTACGACAAAACAACGCAGAAAATTAATCACTATGACAAAACAACACAAGGACAAAACATCACATGACCAAACATAACATACCGAAAACAGAACACACCATAAACGGCACATGAAAAAGCATCACATGACAGGACGATTTTTTTGTGATTTTTTTTTTTTTTTTTTTTTTTTATGTGCACAATAGGTTTCCCTAATTATAGTGCACCCTCTCAGCCATTAACACGCTGGGAGAAAATTTCTTGTTAAATTTTTCAATCTATTTAGATTGCAGTAGAATATATCTATATTAGAGTCATTTAAGAGTTTTATACTCCGAGTTACAGGATGCTGTACGACGACATCCGTACGGCTTTTCGGTACATAAAATAAGTTATGCCCTAGCCCACGGTTGAAGTCGCCTGGCACATACAACATATAGCTCTCCAACAGGGTGGGACTGTCTATTAAGCCGTTGATCATAGTGATGTTTTTTCACGTGATGTACTGTCATTTTGATGTCCTATAAATGAAAATAAAATTATTTTTAAAACCATTCGAATTCCTTGACTGATAGGTTGGTATAAGGTTGACCACCCATACTGTAAAAAATGGTTCACTTTGCCAATGTCACCCCTGTTTCAGGGAAGGTCGGCAAGAGTTGCAGGGCTTATGTTCATTTGAGATTGGGTTTTTTATATTGTAGGTCCACATGCGGCATGTGTTAGCGCGAAATTATGCGTGTCTGCTCGTGGGAATGCATTTAATATGAATCTCAAATGATACATATCTTTGCAGCTTAGATTTAGATTTAGATTAGATTCGAAGCACTAATTTGAGCTAGCAAAAATTTCCCGATCATCGAGAATTTCCTTTGCAAGAAATTCAACTATAAAAGTGATTTCCCAACATTAAATATTTTTAACTTTTACCTACTGTGTATTTGTATGTTTTTTTTTTGTGATATTTTACAAAAAAATATGAAATTGTTAGTGCCATCTTTGCCATCGAATAGCCGAGAGATATTTTGAATGCTCATACCACATCGAGAAGTAGATAAAAGTACACGCACAAAAAAGATGGATTCCCTTTTTTTGGGATTGAACGTTCTCAAGATTTGATGATTGTGCTAATAAGAATGTTATTTTTTATTTCAGCACAGCAGCTGATGCTACGGCCATGAAATTTGACTTTGAGACGGTGAATGGTACAACGATCGTACCCATCTTCACAACGACCTGGTTAAAAGAATACACGCAGCATTGGAACAAGCTGTCCCAATATTGGATGTCACAAAACTTCTACTTCAATCTCTTTTCCGAAATACCCTCCAGGAATCTAGCGTGAGTGAAAACTCAAACTCCACAGAGTCATTTTCTTAAAGCCAATTGTCTTTTATGGTAGCCATTGACCGGTTCGTAGTTCAGTGGTAACACTTCGGACTCTGAATGGAAGGTTGTGGGTTAAAATCCCGGCGGAGCACAAAAAATATACCATTTATATTTTCAAATTTGCTCTTCGCTGGGTTAAAAAAATCATAAACCATTACCAATGACCGGTCACCAAAGTTCCATCCAGCCTTACAGCAACTGGGCCTTGCTTGAGAATTGACGTTTTGTAGCGACGACGACCAAGCTCGTAAAAAGATCGACAGCTCAATTGGTGGAATGCTTGCATTCCATGCCGATAGCGAGGGTTCGATCTCAAGGTTTAATCAGCCTTCACAAGAAATGAGAACCAGCCCCCCCGGGAGCTGGGAAACCTCCACTTGTGGTTGGTGTGAGGCCAGCCCCCTTATCCGTAAAAATACACTTTATATGTAGCTAGTTGCGTTTGAGCATGGAAACATCTAGAATAAAGTAAAATTGCTTTGTTGTGATTCCCATGAGTTTTATTTGTTTAAATCATTTTCATCAAACCCTCGCTTTTGGCATGGAATGCAAGCATTTTACCAACTGAGTTGTCGATTGGACTTTTTACGGCCTTGGTCGTCGGTGCATAGCGCCAATACTCAAGCAAGACACAGTTGCTGTTAGGCTGAATGGATATTTGGCCTGTGGCGTTAACCTGTGGCGATTTATTTATATATTTTTTGCTTCTCTAGAATGTTCTTAACCTGGATGATGTGCGCATTTTGGCACGGAAATGAAATCGGCCATTTCATTTGTTGCGGAGTGATTGCCATCTATTCAATGGCTGAAAAAAACTACTACAAGATGTACCTGCTGACGACTGGCACGGTAAGAATATATATGATTATTTTTTGTTGTTGTGCGCACCAGGTAACCTTAATTACTGTGCACCCTCACAGCTGCTATCATCATGCTGGGAGGCACTCTATTCCTAAATTTTAAAATCTAAATAAGGCTCTTAAAAACGTCTATTTAAGAGCTTTTACTCCGAGTCATAGGGTGTTGGACCACGACATCAGTACGGTTTTTCGGTACATGAAATAAATCATGTCCTCGCCTTCGCTTCTTCAGGCCCTCCAACAGGGTGGGACTGTCGATTAAGCCATTGATGACCTTATGAGAGAGCACCATAAGCACCTATTGCGCCTGGTTTACAGGCTTTTAAATCCAGTCTCCCGAAGTAAAAGCTCTTTATGATGCATGAACTGTGGATAATTTCTACGTAGCTTCATAAGGAGATACCTGATAAACTTTTTTTGAACTTTTTACAGTATATATTGTCAGCCTCACACCAAATTTTAAGTCAAGGAATCTCATCTCCAATCATTTTGGTAATGAGAAACGTACTGAAATATTATATGAGTGATTTTTTTATAAATGGGGTCAGAACATTACGAAGGGCGCGAAAATAAACCTCTTATTTGTCTAGATTGCTTCGAAATCTGATCGCCAGAGGCGCTTGTCTCTCATTCATACAAATCTTTTAGAAGTCGAATCTTAAAAACAATTATTAATTGTTCTAAGCACATATTTTAAATGCAAAATAAGATAATACACCTACTTCATATGTTAAACCTGCGAAATAATTCGATTAGTATACATATTTGCTTACAATAAATAAAAACAAAACGATTTTCATGATTTTTCCAATCATTTCAGTTTGAAATATTATATATATTCGAGTCAAGATTTAATATGCAAGAAATTCATTATCTAGGTTTTTGGCAGTTACTTCGTGAAAGTTCATTTTAATAGATTAAAATAAAAAACTTCTTTGTTACAATTCACATGAGCTTTTATTATTTTTTAAACACTACCGGTTTCGGGAGAAGCAATACCTCCCATCTTCAGGTGTAAATAAAAACTTTAAATTTTTTTTTTTTATTTACACCTGAAGATGGGAGGTATTGCTTTTCCCGAAACCGGTAGTGTTTAAAAAATAATAAAAGCTCATGTGAATTGTAACAAAGAAGTTTTTTATTTTAATCTGCAAGAAATTCAGCTTTAAAAGTGGTATGGTAAAGTAATTTGACAACAATAAATATTTTCTATGATTAATATCAGAGTCATAATAAAAGGAGGACTTGTATGAAAAAGGTTATGACTCTGGATGAAATGAAAGAAGTATGCAAGGACAGGAAGAAGTGGCGGCTAATCTGCAATGTTGATTTCTAATGTTGGTGTATTCATTTGCTACATTTTTTGCATAGGAAATTTTTGACTTTTTTTGTATAGATTTCTTTGTAAGGTTTTGTTCTTTTTTATATTTAAATGTAATTTATTATTCATTCATATTCCTTGACTTATAGGTTGGTATGAGGCTGACCACCCATACTGTAAAAAATGGTTCACTTTGCCAATGTCACCCCTGTTTCAGGGAAGGTCGGCAAAAGTTGTGGGGCTTATGTTCATTTGAGGTTTGGATTTTATTTGTAAGTACACATTCAGCATTTGTAAGCGCGAACTACACTTGTTGGTTTGTGGGCATACATCTGAGAGCTTTAAATGAATATATCCTTGCAACTTAGATTATAGATTATAGATTATAGAATATCAGAATTTTATCGTGATATTTTAATAAAAATATGAGAATTGTTAGTTCCATCTTTTATTTAGGAGTATCGAATAAATGCTGTGAGCTAGAAAATTTCCCCTGATTATCGGGAATTCCCTATAAGTGACGTCACATAAACGAAGGTTATTTTGAATGTTCGAACCTCATTATTTACTTTAAGATTATTCATTGTACAATGTCAAATAGTATTTTTTTTATATTTCTTTCTGTTACAGACGTCTACCATCTTCAAATGCATCATGTGGGTGATTTTCATGCATATTTACTCTCACGCCATTGTTGTCTTTAATATATTGGACTACGACTTACAGAACACCTATGATTCGTCCATTTACTTCGTACCTTACATTTCTTTAGCCCTTTTCTGGTTATTGGGCGACCCACTTTTAAAATTGGCTACTAAATATTGCAAAGAAAATGAACTGAAAACCAAATAAATAGAGAATTCAATATTCAACACCATCCGCTCCCACATGACCAGCTATTGTAAGTGACAAATACTTTTTTATTCCACTGACGAGTAATGAGAGCTTTTGTAAAATGAGCAATAGTTTTTGCCATGGGGTGACGCGAAATTACATGATAAACAATGCGAGTGCTACAACGGCTAATAACGTGCAGTGGCAATCAATGCTTTTTCTACGACCGTCCCTGAGATCTCCCATCAATCTTACCCTGCATGATAAGATGAAGAAGACGAAGAAGTTTCTGCATTTTTCTTGTATGCGTATTATTATATTGTTATCCTTTGTTTCCTGTGTATTCAATTGTATTTTTTGTATGTCCAGTCACGTATTGCATCCTCCGCGCGACTAGGCTGGAATAAAAAAAAAAAAAATTAGTTAAGCTGGCTACATGACTGGCTGAATGACAACAAATAATAAAATTATGTTTTAATTTATAAAAAAAGATACATATTAAATAAAAATAAAACACACATTGTTTTGTTCTACTTTCATTAAGGATGCATTTTTTTTATATTTCATATCATTGTAATTTTAAGTATACAAAATTTATGTTAATTTTAGATGGGGCTAATAAACGTTCTTCCATGACACTTTTGAAGTTTGTTTTTATCAATTAATGAATGTGTAAAAAAAATGTGTAAAACACGAAGACGCTGGACAGACAGCGCTGGCAGCGATTACTAAGGTACTCAGTGATCATATCGACACCTTTTTTTTTAAGAAATCATGTACGGGAGACTCCCTAGATTCTAGAGACTCTAGAGGTCTATGAGACTTGTTGTAGTGCCGCAGAGGTGTACGAGCTTGGTCATCACTACAAACCGCTAATACTCAAGCAAGACCAGTTGCTGTAAGGTTGGATGGATCTTTGGTGACCGGTTATTGGTACAAGTTGATGAATTTTTCAACCCAGCGAAGAGCAAATTTGAAAATATAAATATTATTGTGAAAATAAAACTACGTTTTAGAAAAAAAAAAAATTTTTTTTAATAAAATGAATTTTCACTGTGTGAATACACAAACCCTACAAAATCTACATATAAATGGTATTTTTTTGTGCTCCGCCGGGATTCGAACCCACAACCTTCCCAAGCAAAGTCCGCAGTGTTACCACTGAGCTACGGACCGGTCGAAAACCCTTAAACGTAAAACTGAATAAGTGGCGTATTAAGCTAACATGGGGTTTTTCAAATAAATACATTTTTTTTCTATTTACTACGAAAGAAAACACTAAAAAAGATTGGTAATCCTGTAGGTTAAAAGTTTGTCAAGAGCACTTCCTTATGATTTGTTAACTTACTATGAAAAGTTGCTTCCAAAAAAATATTTTATCTAAATTTTTTCAAATCAGTGACTCAACACTTATTTAGTTCTACCTTTTAGGTGGCAATATGTACAACTTAGTTAGTTATATTAAAAGTATGAAAATTTTATGTAGTACTTCATAAATAATTTTCAATTTTCTGACTTCCAACCATCCGATCAACAGTGTCAGTGACTTTATTTAGTGAACTACGGACGTGGTCGACATAAATTATGTTTTAATAAATAAAAAATTAAGCCTTAAAAATAAAGAGTTAACATCTGCAGCGCTTCCGGAGTGTTAACACACCATTTTCAAGAGAACCACGGACAAAAAACTACAATTTATTCAGGTGAATTTCCACAATTTATACCTCAACGTACATTTATTTTTAAAATCGGTAAAGGTAGCATTATTTCGGGGTAAACAAAGGGATGAAATATTTATGTATGTGGGTAGGTTGGTTGCAAGTGGAGAATGAAAATGTAGATGTGAACCGATTATTCCCGAACGAAATCCGATAGCCGAGAGTGCTGACGCCGAGGAAAACTTTGATTTATTTACAAGGGGTGGGGGGATGTAAGGGTCAAGAAGGACCGATAAGGCATCCGAAATAAAATTGATGCCCTTCGAGGAAATGTATTGTATTGATTTCACATGCGGTCGGATATGTATTTATTTTTTTGTATTTTGTAAAACAAGTTCAGATGGGTTTTGCATGGCATTCCGATGTATTTTTTGTTGTTTTTTTTTTTTATTGAATCTGCAATCTAAGTTGCAAATATATTTTAACATATCAGATTTATAGGTTGGCATGTGAGCCACCCATACTGTAAAAATGGTTCACTTTTCCCATGTCACTCCTGTTTCAGGGTTTCAAGTCGGCAAGAGTTGCAGGGCGTGTGTTCATTTGAGATTGGGTTTTTATATTGTAAGTTCACAAGCTTGAGTTTATATGTGTCTGCTTGTGGGAATGCATTTTATATGAATCTGGAATGGACTACATTATCTTTGCAACTTAGATTATAGATTATTTAAGATTATAGATTCATATTAAATTCATATTAACATACAGCCACATGTAAGGTTACGCTACACATGCTGCTTAAATCAATAATCTCGAATGAACGTAAGGACGGCAGTCTCATACGAGACTGACGTTGCTTGCCAAGAAACAAGTTCCAAATTCAAAAATGAGTCTATTACAGCAACGATATAACAGGACACAGTTCACCATAAAATAGTAGAAGAAAAATAACTTTTTACAACTACGTATTTAAAATTTTGCACGCTATCCGGGCCGAAGCGAAGCTCTACCGCGTTATTTATCCTCATGTAAATTCCATCAGACAGGTCTGCCGTGATTTTTCACAGGTAGCGTGTATATTTTTTTAAATAATCTCCCCGGGAATGATTTATATTATTTGACTTGCGTGGAGCTGCAGTGAAATTGAACCGGGCTTAAGCGGGTCGGGCACACTCTGAAGAGACGGTATTGCGGGATATTGCGAATACCGGTTATTTGAAAACTGGAGGTGAATAGTGGACACTGTGGAAGCTGTGGAGAACTGTGAGAGTGCAAATCACAGATCACGGAATATAAAGTGCAAATGCTTTTAAATCAGGGTTAAAGAAATGTCTGCTCAGGAGGGGCTATGGCTCTGCAGTGCCTTTGCGGTGAGCTCACAAAACGGCACTAAAAATATTGTCAAATTATTATTATGATCATTAATCCTTGTTCAACTGATAAAGTTGTGATCAAATGTACTGTTTTGATGTACGGGTCGAATTTAATAAAAACGTGTGAAAAAAATGTGAACGGTAAAAAAAAAAATGATTTCAAGCTTTTACGACCTTGTTTTTCATATACTAAATATTCCTCTCCCGGGTTTTGAACGTGGCCCATCATTTTTCTGTAGAAGTTTTTGTTTCATACCACATTTATGGCTAAGTTTTTCAAATCTGAACGACTCTTAATCCTCTACTGATTAAATAATGGACTTCAGTCAAGACTTACCGGTGTATTTTTTGTGATTAGTTTTGTAATATCAGCAAAAAATACTCAACTACAAAAGAAATAAATTTAGTCGATGTTACGGACGAGGAGCAAGTCGCTATTCTAAAACCTTACCTAACCTAACGTATTTGGAACATAATGACGTTGGTTCGAATCCCGCCTGGTCCATTGATTATAAATGCGACCCTGATTCAACAGATGCCATTGCATGCACACAAACTTCTGCTTTCGTACGAAGACACCTGCCATGCGAAATAGATTGGTGAAATGCATTTTTTTCACAAATCTATGAAAAAAATGCTTTTTCAGAAACATGAAGCTACAATACAAGGGGTTGAGATAACTTTTAGGGCTCTTAGAACGAGAAGCTGAAAAGAATACCAGTTTCCCGGTTTTATTTGCAGATGTGCGCGGTAATCCCTAATCCTGATATATTTCTCCTGTAATCGTATTACTTTACTCTCACGACTTTGCCATTTATACTGCAACAAAACGCAGCCGGGCCGGCCCTTCCGTAGAGACAAACTTGCCTCCTCTCGTGGACGAACTTTGACGATTTAAAGATGATAGTTTGTGGGTCCTCAGAGATGAACGACCGTAGTAATCCATGACTTGAGTTGCAATCATCGCAAATGAAACATTATAGTGTTGCGAATGTATGAGTTATGCCAGTGTGTTTGTTCTAACTTGTATATATGTGTGTATATTACCGGTCGATAGCTCAGTTGGTAGAGTACTTGTATTCCATGCCGCGAGCTCGGGTTCGAATCATACCGAGGGTGTCAGAAATGATTTCCCGTTTCGGTGTTTATTTCAAACCCCAAAATAAAATACCGGCAAGGTTTACTCAGCCAACTGAGCTACCGGCTGGAGTCATCGTAATCAATAACGATCAATAGTTTTTATTTGTATCTTTCTAAACAATCTTCAAAAAACTATATTTTTTAAAAGTAGTGCTGCCCTAGAATGTCTGCAAAAGTTGACTCAATCTGCAATTTCTACTGCAGCGCATATGCCCTGCGAATCTTGAAAGTTCTCGAAGTGAAATTGGCCGAAGAACAGTTTAAATTATTATCAGCGGGTACATGGGATCGGCAATTCGCGAAACCAAATGACTCGGAAGCAATCCTACCCCCATAAAACGCCGGGGTGAACTTCGCGCACCCAATGGAGTCGAGATCATACACAATTTGCCAATAAATCTGTCGGATCAGAGATATAATGCCATTACGCTCAGAGAAAGATCTGCATACATCGATCAAAATGAAAGACATAAACGAATTTAATATTTAAAATAATTAGCTGCAGTTTTTGATGTCCTTCTTTTGACTTTTGGATACTTCAGATACTTTTTTCTGAATTGCAAAGAGGAAATGTGATCAGGCCTGCATTAAGGGCGGTGCGGCCGAACCAGGGCCCCCGCGTCCTAGAGACCACCAAGACGTTTTAAAAAAAATCTTGAACTTTTTTTCATTGTCTATAAGTACTCGTTTTTACGGAAAACGAGGATGAAGGGGTGGGAGTAAGCAAGAAGAGAGTTGGGGTCCCTTATAACTTTCCCCGCATCAGGGCCCCCAGTGGTCTTAATCCGGGCCTGGCTGTACTCATATAAAAAACCAGCCTTATAGCAAATGAGTCTTGATTGAGAAATATGCCCGAAAAGTGACGATCAAGCATGTAGAGGTTTCTTCTATAATCTATAATCTAAGTTGCAAGGATATATTCATTCAAAGCTCTCAGATGTATGCCCAC
This sequence comes from Agapetus fuscipes, assembly GCA_951799405.1. Taxonomy (NCBI): domain Eukaryota; kingdom Metazoa; phylum Arthropoda; class Insecta; order Trichoptera; family Glossosomatidae; genus Agapetus; species Agapetus fuscipes. The sequence goes on along the minus strand of OX637337.1, from coordinate 5,160,575 downwards.
AAACAAACACGTGTATTCGCGCTTACAAATGCTGATTGTGTACTTACAAATAAAATTCAAACCTCAAATGAACATAAGCCCCACAACTTTTGCCGACCTTCTCTGAAACAGGGGTGACACTGGCAAAGTGAACCATTTTTTACAGTATGGGTGGTCAGCCTCATACCAACCTATAAGTCAAGGAATTGATTGTATCAATTTAGGTATCTTCGTATTGATTGTCCGGTCGACAGCGCAGTTGGTAGAGTGCTTGCATTCAATGCATAAGAGCTCGGGTCCGAATCCCACCGAGCGTGTCTGAAAGAATATCCTGTTTCCTGTTTTGATGTTCATTTTAAACCTAAAATAAAATACGTAAAACACGATAATGTGAGAGCTGTTTTAAATATTTTCAAAATCAATTTCTAACATTCATAATACACATTGATGATGATGATGATGGATGATTTCTTTCCTGTGGCGCCATTTAATGGTCCAGGACCATCTCAAGGGCGCCATGGCTTCTGGAGAAAAGTAGTGTCTTCAGTTCCTTTCTGAAGGTGGTGGTAGGCTGGTTCGCGCGAACACCGATGGGCAAATTGTTCCAGGCCACCGGTCCGGCCACCGCAAAGCTTCTGTCTGCAAAATTTGATGTGTTTGCTCTATTTGGCACTATAACCTTGTTGACAGCAGTAAGGGCAGAGCGTATTGGTCTTTTTGAAGTCCCATCGACAGAGCATAGCTCAGCGAGACATGGGGGTGCAGTGCCAACATTGGTCCAGTACGCACATAAACATTGCAGCCCCTCCGTGGACAACGCGGTAAGAAGTTGCTTAATGTGTACAACATAGTTGCGTTGCTTTAGGAATGTCACTATGTTTCTAAAACGCTGAATATTACATCTGCAACAAAGCATGAAGGTTGGTTCTACCATTTACACTTCACTTTCCCTTAATTTTTTCACTTTCAGTCAATAGCTCAGTTGGTTGAATGTTTGCGTTCCATATCAGAGGGCTAGAATTCAATCCCGCCTCAAGAGTGTCGGAAACGATGTCCCGTTTCCAAGGTTCACTAAGTTTTCACAGGAAATGAGAACCAGCTCCTTCGGGAAAAGTTGGGAAAGCTCCAACTTTCAAGTGAAATGGTTTGCGTAAGGCTGGCTCAGTTACATCTGGAAATAAATCCACATGCCACATGCACAGTGTATACCCTTTGGGCATAGTGCAGTTGGAAGTTGCACGATTTGTGCTGTTTAGTTGCATGTTACGTTCACTTCAGTATCTCGGTCAAAAGATTGCGTTACCATGCTGCCAAAGTACTTAGCTCTAGAGATAAAAAGAAAAACCACTTTGTATTCGATTACTATGAGTATTTTATTTAATTTAATACCACTTTTTATTTTTTACCACTTAACTTAAATTTAATACCACTTAACTCTGTCCACTTTCTCGATGTTTATACCCTTTAACTGAAGGCATGCTCCAGAGTTATCCAATTGTCTAAATGTGATTCATATAATTTTGCGTACAATTACAAACCTTCTGTCTCAATTCTAAGATTGGCTTGCTTCGAATGTTCATTAATCTTTGTCGTCATTCTCCTCTATTTTTGGTAATCTGTTTGAGCTTTTCTTGGAATAAACAGCACATATCTGCCAATATATCTCGGCGTGGTCACCTTCAGGCATTTGTGCCCTCGATCATCTCCTCAATTACGGTTTGCAAAAGACCTTCCAGGCGTTTTGTTGATGTTTTCTATACTCACATTTATAATAAGGCACAATTCATATCCAGGCATATCTACCTTTTTCAGTAGCTCTTGGAGGTATAGTATACTCTCTGCCAAAATTATAGTGTCTTCAGCATTTCGTATGTACTTGATCACAGCACCATTAACTTGTACTCCTCTATTAGAAATTTCAAAAGATTCAGAGGAAAATAACGCTCACCAAAAAGATGATTCACATTTAACTGGTCTATAATTTGAATAACAAGCAGCTTTGATTCTAATTCCAAAGTGTGTTGACATGTTTTCCAGTTTTGATGTTTCTTTTTAATACAGGCATTATTACCGAAAAAAACTTCCGCCTCACATTTGTATGTGCTATCATGCACTTCTGAACCAACAACCGTTATAATCCATCATTCGAGTTATTCAATTTTTATTTATTTTCGTCCTCTCGGCAGTTAGAACTTTTGTTAGTGTGTCGATTTCAATTGTCAATTCAACAAACTTCAAATGAACACAATGCCTTTATTTTTAGATGAACAACTTAAATATAATGTGAAAAAGATTCACAAAAGTTAACTTCATATAATAACACTTATTTTCACTACAAAACCGACCCGATTTATGTTTTATTATTCTTTAAACGAAAACGACTTCCAACTCAATATTTTGACAACAATGCAACTGTCAAAACACGTCACAGCGTCCTAGGATAAACTACCAACATGTACAAGAGTATGATCGTTTCAGTTTATTTAGTAAATTCAAAACAGCACAAATACTGCTTGTTCTTACTTCAAATCCTTTAAATAAACAGTTTATAGGTACCGAAGTGTATTTAATTTTTTTTAAAGAGCAATAAGTGCAATTACGACGTTTTTTTTAGTAAATATGCATGCAATTGCGACATACCTTGCACTTTTATCGTTAGATATAAATCAGGCATGTACCTCTTCAATTTCATGAGCTCCTGGTATCCGTGACGTCATTGCAGGTCGACGCTGATTGGATGTTAAAATGTCAACAAACCAGCGCCCTCCGACAAACAACAGGTATGAACGTAACAATTTATATTTTATTAAAATAAAAAAGCATTAATAATACTACTTATTATTACTTTTTTTTTTATATTTTGTTATTGCTTACTAAATTTAATTCAGATTTTTAAATGCATGATTAACATAATACCTATTGGACACTATGAATGAAATGAAATACAATACAGGTTTACCTTGTGATATTTCCTTAGAAATAAATCTTTGATTTCCCTCCTCATATTTCATGTGCTCCGGGTATCCGTGAGGTTATTTTAGTAAGCATTTATGTCCCACAGGTGTCGATGTCTAACTGTTTGTATGGATTATTTCTTCATAATTGATTTCCATTAGGTTGTTTTAGTTCAAAAATGATACACAGATGTCAATGCTTGCATTAATTTTTGTTACTTTATCTCTTCCAGTTTCATTTACTCCTTGTATTAGTTAGGTTACTCTACTAGTAAAGAAAAATACACGGATGTCAATGAATTATTACAAATTTTATCTTTAACGTCCATCGACTTTTGGCATCCATGAAGTTCTTCGTTTACTGTCACTTAAATTTAAGATTGTCGATCATCTTGGCAGTTTTTTCTTCAGATTCTGTAGCCCTAAATAGGCTTTGGTGCTATTATCAGAAGGTTTCATAATAAACTTTTGTTCTAGGGTTTACTCCTGACTCAGATATACTAGCCTTTTACAAATTCTAAATGTTTTTTTTTTTTTTGTAAAGTAATGAAGGACTAAAAAATTTTCCAATTTATAATCTATATTTAAAAAAATACTTAATTAGATACATTCAGCATGTACAAACCAAAAAAGGTTGAATAAAAAGGTATATTCATTTTTTTTAAAAACTCTGATTCTAAAAATAATAAGAGGTACAAATCGAAAAAATGGCAAATAAGATAAAGTCAACGTCATACGTCAAAAAGAAACATAAACGTGGTATTGCCTGGAAACTGATTATAGCAAGACCGCATTTATTTGATAAGAACACCCCAGCGCATTATTTTTTGCCCACCAAACGGCTCTGATGCTTTATTTATTTTATAAAGATTTATGAAGAGGAATGCAATTCACCAACCTATTTTGCCTGACCAGAAACATATCAATTAAAAATTCATTAATTACCCAATGACATCTGTTGAACCAGGGTCTTTTTTTTCGATAAGCGCGGGTGGGATTCGAACTTACGAATGTTTCAATAACGACTTACATATCTCCTTGACCATATCGGTCCTTGTCCTTGTCCTTATCCTAGTCCTTGACCATTCGGTCGATAGCTCAGGTGGTAGAGTGCTTGCATTCCATGCCGAAAGCTCGGGTTCGAATCCCACCGAGGGTGTCAGAAATGATTTCCCGTTTCGGTGTTTATTTCAAACCCCATAATAAAATACCGGCAAGATTTACTCAGCCTTCACAAGAAATGAGTACCAGCAATCTCGGGAGCTGGGAAACCTCCACTTCAACTGAAGTGGTTGGCGTAAGGCCGGCCCCCTTACCTGTAAAAATAAATAGGTTCAACTTGCCACATGCGACCCCTTCGGGGATAACGCGGCAAGAAGTTACACTTTATTTTTAGCTTAGTTGCGTTGCGTTGCGTTACCATATCAGCGACTATATTTTTTTTTTTGATCGATGTCTGTATAAGTATCTCATTTCCACCTTCTTTCTGTTTTCTTTCTTTTTGTTTCATAATTGTAATGAGGCTTACCAACCATTCTGTAATAAATGGTTCATTTTACCATTGTCACCCCCTTTCAGGGAAGGTTGGCAAGAATTATAGGGGCTTTATGTTGTAATTTCACATGCGGCATGTGTAAGCGCGAACTTGTACGTGTCTGCTTTTGTTTTCATGCTGTTTCATGATTTGTATGAGGTTGACTACCTATACTGTAATAAATGGTTCACTTTAGCAACATATTTCGGGGAAGGTTTGCAAAAGCTTTTGGGAATTCTTGGGAGATTTGGGTTTTTATGTTGTAAGTTCACATGCGGCACGAACTTATACGTATCTGCTAGTGGGAATACATTTAATCTGAATCTCAAATGTTAAATTATCTTTGCATCTTGGATTATAGATTCCGACATGCGCTCAACTCACCAAATGCCACCCCTTCGTAATATAATTTGAAATTCCTATCATTACATGCAAATAGTTTCTCGCATGGTTCACTTGACTATTTGAGGGATTTTCCGTTTAGGGTCAGAGGCGCCAGTTTTCAGCTGGTGACCCGAGGTCATGCTAATGTCCGTGTCCGACCCCCCACTGACCCTAGGCGGCCCACATAAGGTCACATTAGGCCCGGCGCCATGACGTTTATGGTCGCACACAATTTAAGATAACCAGCACCGTAACATGGATGAGCCGTTTGTTCCTAGTACCATACAACAGTCTTGAAATTGTGTATTCATATGCAATACATTCATACTCGTAGATATTATGTAAAACTTGGGCTATGACAAAAACATATTGAGACCTCGCTAGCAACATTTTTCAAAGATTAGCAACGATTTGTCAACAACGATACCATGTTGAAAGCACCGGTTCTCATCAGATCACCGAAGTTAAGCAACATTGGGCGCGGATGCTACCTGGATGGGTGACCGCTCAGGTATACCGCGTGTCGTTGGCATCTTGGACCGGTCCGTAGTCCAGTGGCAACACTTCAGACTCGTAAATGGAAGGTTGTGGATTCAGATCCCGGCGGAGCACAAAAATATACCATTTATCTTTCCAAATGTGCTCTTCGCTGGGTTGAACAATTCATAAACCTTTACCAAAGACCGATCACTGAAAGGTCCATCCACCTTACAACAACTGGGTCTTGTTTGAGAATTGACGCTTTCTACAGCGACGACCAAGCTCGCAGAGGGCTCTTGAGGTGCGATACACACAAAAACAGCGCTCACCAAATAAATCATTCTAATATTATTATTATTATTTAACAATGGATACCGTCATTGGTACAACAAGGAGCTTTGAGACTTATACAAAAAGCAAGATGTTATCAGTTTAATCATACGGTTCACATGCAGAGTCAACTTTACACCTATTGAATGCAACAGTTGCTTGACTTCTCCTCACCACAGAGAGATAGGTTTCTCATTTATAGCAAGGCTAAGGATATTTGTCACTGAGAATTGGAACATGCGAGACTTTACTAGAACATCCAAATACTCGAGCAATCTCGACTAATACAAACATCAAACTATGGAAAAAGCTCACATCTAGAGTATGTACTTATATAAATTGAGGCAAAGGCTGATTCTCGAATCACTGAGAATTGGAACATGCGAGACTTTACCAGAACATCCAAATACTCGAGCAATCTCGACTAATACCAATATCAAATGATATAAGTACCTACATCTCGAGACTTCTTAGACTAACACAGACACAGAAAAACAAACTCAGAAAAACAAAACACACAATTACATATTCATAAAACGCAGTTTTATTTTCACAATAATATTTTCTACCTGAAGTACTTTCGACCTTTAATATACAGGTCATTATCAAGACATATTCATAATAATATTGATGATGATGATGATGATGATTTGTAGAGCGCCGTTTCGTGACTACTGTCACTGCAAGAGCGCTTTCAGGCTTGACGCGGGGGAGGTGAAGAAATGGGGCTTCATTCCCTTCCTTGGCGCGCACTTCAGGGGGCAGCTGGTTTCACGGCGAAAGCGCGGTCTCCGAACACTGTATTGTTACGAACATATGAGTTCGTGATTAAAAGAATCCTATTAAAATCATAACAATATTTTGAATGACAGAAACTTAAAACTAGAGTCACGTCTGCGTATGGTGAGATGTTACATCTTTCCGATTGTAATCTATGGAAGGGTGGACACTTACACAGTGCCTCGAAAACAGAATCACTGCCTTTGAAATGTGGATGTTGAAACAGTTTTTTTTTTTGTAAAAGACGACTGGAATTTAAGTGTAGGTACTTTGTTTTGTTGGAAGAGTGCACGCTCTTTATTTTAAGACTTTATAAAGAGGGTGACATGGTCGAGCTTTCAAGGGAATGCGTGCAAAAGAGTGAAAAGCACTTTTCAGTTGCAAACGAGAAAATCTAATTTTAATTTAATTCTGCCAACACTTGAAATTCTACTTACTATGAAGGATTCATTGAAATACTCCAAAATTCATTGCATTCTTCAATTGAAAGAAAAGTTTATAAACTTAGATTATAGCTAAAATAGTGTTTTAAAAAAATATATTCCTTGGCTTATAGGTTTGGTGTGAGGCTGACCAGTGACCACCCTTTACTGTAAAAAATGGTTCACTTTGCCAATGTTGACATTGACCCTGTTTCAGGAAAGATCGGCAAAGGTTGCAGGGCTGTATGTTTATTTGAGATTGGGGTTTTATTTCGCGCTTACACATGCGGCATGTGTAAGCACGAAATTATAGGTGTCTGCTTATTGGATTGCATTTTATATGAATCTTAAACGTAATATATAATTGCAACTTATATTTTTTAGTGTTGATCTATTAACACAGTGAAAGTCCATTTTTAATTATTTAAAAATTCAAATGGGTCAAACACAGTTTTAATTCACTTATTTATCTCTTTTTTGTGCTCGAACATTTTCGCCTAAACTTAGTTTATAGATTATAGAGGTCAGCCTCGTACCGACCCATAAGTCAAGAAATGCCATTTCAAAATTTTATTTTTAAAAAAAAACAAAGAAACAAATCTCAGAAGCGTGAGAGATGGGAATTGTTATTATACCAAAGCAAAAAACCAGGATTGCGTTAAAATGTGTTATTCTTTACCTTTAATTGAATAAAAGTTTCAGGGTTTTTTGCTGCTTTTTGCGGTCCGGATGTATGGTGGGCGCGTAGGGGGGGCGAGAACCTTCCCACTGCGGGCTTCCAGGAAACTTTTAAATTGGACAAAGCAATGAAATATCTCGGAAGGAGTAATCTTTTACGCGACAGAAACTTTTCAATATTTATAACAAATCGCTGTTTTCTGTCTTTTTCTCCCGTACTGTACAAAGTGGTTGAAATTGTTCTGGGAACCTTTTAGAGCGATATTACAACAATAAATAGTGGATGATAAAAATAAAGCTGCGCATACAGTGCAACTTTTTATCGTGTTATCCCCGAAGTGAACGCATGTGAAGCAGGAAAACTTTTTATTTTTACTGGTTAGGGAGCCGGCCTTATTCTATCCACTTCAGTTGAACCGGTCCGTAGTCTAGTGGTTAATACTTCTGACTCGTAAATGGAAGGTTATGGGTTTGAATCCCGACGGAGCACAAAAATATACCATTTATATTTTCAAAATATGCACTTCGCTGAGTGAAAAATTCATATACCTTTACCAAAGACCGGTCATTAAAGGTCCATCCAGCCTTACAGCAACTGGGTCTTGCTTGAGAATTGCCGCTTTCTACAACGACGACCAAGCTCACCGAGAGCTTTTGAGGTGTGATACACACAAAAACAGCGCTCACCAAATATATCATACTAATATTATTATTAAGGGCTCCGACGAGGCTGGTTCTTATTTCTTGTGCAGGCTGAGCAAACCATGTCGAAATTTTATTTTGTGGCTTAAAATAAACGTCAAACGAGAAATCATTTCATGGAGTGGCATGGAGTGCAAGCATTCTACCAACTGAGCTCGGGAAAGAAAGAGAAACGAGAAATCATTTCTGACACCCTCGGTGGGGTTCGAACCCTTCCTTGTAGAATGCAAGCATTCTACCAACTGAGTTATCGACCGGAATTTTTACGAACTTGGTTGTCGCTGCAAAGCCCCTATTCTCAAGCAAGATCCAATTGCTGTTGACGCTGGATGGACCTTTGTGACCGATCTTTGGTAAGAATTTTTCAAACTAGCGAAGAGCATTTCTGAATACTCGTGTATAAATTTTTTTTTTGCTCCGCCGGGAATTGAACTCACGAATTTTCGATTAAGAGTCTCAAACTTTAATTCATAGACTACGGGCCGGTCTAATGTTAATTAATTTAAAATTTTATTTTATTGAAAATAATTGAATAAGAAGCCTGTCTTATCAAAATGTTTTTTTATTATTTTCGAATAAACATGTAAGAAATCACAAGGGACATTGAAATATATTATGGCTAATCACAACACATTTGGCCCCTAGCTGATCCATGGATCGTCGTTTTTTAGATTTATAAAATTCACGTTAGGTGGCGGTTGAGCCATGGATTTTCTGTATGTGAATAACACCGTTAGATTTCACGATAAAAACTGGTTTCCATTGTCAATTTAAAACACAATAACTTGTTTATTGTATATTTTTATTTCACATACGTGTATATTTATTGGGAAGGTTTTTAAGCACATGGCCAAATGTCAAAAGTAAATCAAATAGGTACCAACACACTAATTTAAATAAATAAATAAATGACGTCACAATCCATAAACAAGAAAAAAAAAACAACACACATTGTATATCTTCTTGTCGCGTTCTAAAAGACTAATAGATACTAATACTAGACTAATCCCTCGTTGACTTAAAGATTGCGATAAGGCTGACCACCCAAAAACTGAAGTCTAAATCTAAATCAAAGCTGCAAAGATATGTATCATTTGAGATTCATATTAATTGCATTCCCACAAGCAGACATGCATAATTTCGCGCTTACATATGCCGCATGTGGACCTACAATATAAAAAATCCAATCTCAAATGAACATAAGCCCTGCAACTTTAACGCGTGTTCGCGATGTGTTCGAGTAACTTGAGTGACTAAATTAAAAATTAACACAGATTAATAAACAAAAAACAAAAAAGAGAAGATGACGAGAGCAAACAAAGAAATGAAGGAAGAAATCATGGAATTCATGGAAAAAAAATTCGCCGATATAAAAGAAGAATTAAATGGGCAATTCAAGGACTTAAAATCACAGATAGAAGAGTGTAGGAAGGAGATACAAGAATTAAGAATAGAACTAAGAGGAACAACAAGTGGACGCAAAACATACGCGACTGTAACAAACTCTACCAACACATTTATAAAAGATAAAAACAGAGAAGAAACAAAATATGCAATACAAGTAGAATCAAAAAAAAACACATTAAAGGCGGACGAAATGAAAACAAAAATTAAAAATAGAATTGACGTGACGAATTTAAAAATTGGAATAGCTGGAATGAAAACAACAGGTGAAAATAAAATTACAATCATTTGCGCTGAGAAAAAAAGTGCAGAAAAATTAACTAAGGAAATTACAAGTACACTTGGGAAGGAAATAAGGGCAGAGGAATTTAGAAAAAAGAAACCATACATAATATTAAAAGGACTTGAAAGAAACCTTACGGAAGAGGAAATCATAATGGGCATTACAATGCAAAATGAGGGTATAGACGAAAGGGAAAGAAGCAACATGAAACTGATAAAAGAGCTAAAAAGTATTGACAAACAAAGTGGAAAACAGAGAGAAATGACAAACTACATCATGGAAACCACAGGGGGACTAAGGAAAATCCTCCTAGAAAAAAGAAAAATAAACATAAAATACAACAGAGCGCTAGTCGAGGACTGTAATACTCTGGTGCAGTGCTACCACTGCCTGAAGTTTGGGCACACTGCACTAAGATGCCTGAGCAGGACACGGCCCCCAACATGTCCTCACTGCGCAGAAGAACATACGTATGACAAATGTACAAATTTAAAAAACAGCCAAATCTGCAGCAACTGCCATTTTTTGAATATTAAATATAAAACTAAAAGTGACACAAACCATAGAACAACCAGCATAACATGTTGCTACAGACAAAAAATGATTAAAAGAGCAAATGAACGCATTGATTATGAATAATACCTAATATATGTTTTTCCAACCTTAAAATTAAAAAATGTTTAACTTCGAAGATAATATTCTTGATAAGAAAATGAACATAGATGAACGGGTTTTTGATTCGACTAATGACATAAACATAAATTTACATAAATCTGCCAATACGTTATTATTATTTCATATGAACATAAGAAGCATCGAAAAAAATTTTAGCGAATTTGTACTAACATTAAAATCATTAAAATGTTCACCGGATGTTATAGTGTTAACGGAGACGCATAGCGCAGGTGAAATGAACTATAATATCCCTGACTATAGCTACTTCACAACACTAAACAAAATTAATAAGAATAGCGGCGTATCATTATTTCTATCACAAAAATGTAAAATGATTAGTTTTAAAGAAATAAATGACATAAAATATACTAATATACTTAATATTGAAATCAAGGTACAAAACGAGACATTTAATATTTTTGCCATATATCGAACCCATGCAACAGTCTTATCCCAGTTTGTTAACGAATTAAAAAGCGTATTAATTAGAAATAAAAACAAAAGATCTATTATTGTAGGCGATATCAACTTAAATATAGCGAATGATTATTCATCGAACGATAAAGACAACTACTTAAATATGCTCGCCGAATTAAACTTCTTATCTTGTATAAATTCTTACACTAGAAACATCAAAAATCAAAGACCTTCGTGTATTGACCACATATTTACAAATATTCCGGAATATCATAATATAATATCCGCAGTCATACATACAAACATTACTGACCATTATTCTTGTATTTTAAAATACAAATTAGATATTCCAAGTAAAATAAATGATACAACACAAAAAAACTTAAAAACCATGTTTCTACACCTAGACATTTTAAAAAATAAACTACAAAATGAAAATTGGTCAGAAGTATATAAATGTAGTGATGTAAATGAAAGCAACAATTTATTTAACATGAAATTAACTGAAATCATTAATGAGTCAACAAAGAACATAAACAGAACAAAATCTAAATATAAACCTATCAAAGCATGGATCACCCATGGCCTAATAGTTTCAATAAGACATAAGCAAACACTTTACAAAATAACCACTAAAAGACCAAACGATGAAAGCATATACAAACACTATAAGTTGTACAAAAAAAAGCTCACGTATTTAATAAAAACCACTAAAGAAAAATATTATGAAAAAAAGTTAGGAAACACCGAAAATGATAACAAAAGAGTGTGGAAGGTAATAAATGAGATAATTGATAAAAAAAAACAAAAAACCAATGTTATAAATGAAATCACATATGAAAACACAAAAATAAGCTGCGAATCAAAACCCACTAAAGTTGCAAACATTTTTAACAATTATTTTGTTAATGTAGGAAAAAATCTTGCTAAACTGATACAAACAAACACAGTCACAATGCCAACAATAAAAACAAACACAAACAAAATTGAAATCCTTAACAGCTGTACTGAACAGGAAGTTGAAAAAATTATTGACAATATGAAAGGAGGATCAACTCCAGGATTTGATGGCATAACTATCGATACACTAAAACACATTAAAAAAGAAATTTCAAAACCACTAATGTACATTATAAATAAAAGTTTTGAGACTGGAAAATTTCCAAATATATATAAAAAATCCATAATAATTCCAATATTTAAATCTGGTGAACAGGATGATATAACAAATTACAGACCTATCTCTATAATATCAAACATAGCTAAAATATTTGAAAAAATAGTTAAAAGAAGAATCAACGCATATCTAAAAAGCAATAATATAATAAATGAAAACCAGTTTGGTTTTATGGAAAATAGAAGCACACAAGATGCAATTGCTAAATTAACTAGCTATGTACTGAATGCATTGGACAAATCTCGTAAATGTATCGGTATATTCATAGATTTAAAAAAAGCTTTTGACAGCATATCTCATTACAAATTGACTTCAAAATTAGAAAGTATCGGTTTCCAAGGCAGGACACTCGAGTGGATAACAAGCTATCTATATCAAAGACCTCAAGTTGTCAAAATAAATGAGGTGTACAGCCAAATAGAAACTAGTAATTTCGGAATACCACAGGGCACAGTATTAGGCCCTTTATTATTTATATTATATGTCAATGATGTATTTACACTGAAACTAAACGGAAAAATAATATCCTATGCCGATGATACAGTTATTATCATCGAAGATACAAATTGGAATAGTGTCACCAATAAAGCAAATGTTGACATTGACAATTTAAAGCACTGGTTCGACGTGAATTTGTTAACACTCAACAGCGAAAAAACTTACATTGTCCCGTTCTCTATTAATGAAAATAAATTAAATCTAAATTTAAACGTATTTATTCATCAACAAAATAAATGTAATAAAACGAATTGTAATCTAACCTGCTCAATACTAAAGCAAACAGATACTACAAGATATTTAGGCGTTGACATAGATAGTAAATTAAAATGGAAAGAACATACTAGTAAACTGATAAAACGAATCAGAAAGTGCATATACATATTTATAAGACTTAGAAATATACTCGGAATAGATAACTTAAGAAGAGTCTACTACGCAATTGTGCAATCTATATTACAGTACGGCATTATAGGATGGGGAGGGTCATACTTAAACACATTAAACCCTGTAAAAATAATTCAAAAATTAATCATTAAGATAATATTAAAAAAACCATCGAATTACCCAACTGAATTAGTATTTAAAATATTTAAAGTTCCCTCAGTAGATATCATTTTTAAAAAAAACGCCATATTGCAAATATTAAAGGAAAAACAACAATTAAAATTAGAAACAAATCATTCAACAAGATACAAACATAACCTCAAAATGTCAAAATTTGACACAAAACATTATCAAAATAGCTTCATTTATGTTGGTGTAACAAACTTTAATAAATTACCGACTGAACTAAAAAATATAAAAGATTATCATGTATTTAAAAATAAACTTAAAAAACATTTCGAAAAATATTAGATTTGTATACCAATTGATATTATTGCCTGTGCCTTGTATTGTTTTTTTGTCATTAGTAGACCTCTATAAATCATATGTATGTATGTTTTTATTTTATTATACTTTGGTACCTACTTGCCTATATTATCTATGTTTATATATTTGCTTTTGTTTATTATACAGTTTTTTTCTTATTTTAATTTGATTTCTCCACATATCAGATCTCTTCACACTGAAAATACACATCATAAGTATTTGACTTAAGTGTATGAAGTAACTTAAATAAATTTCTAGTTTATAATTTAAATATATTAAATAACTGAAATAAATTTGTTATTACTATTGACTAAATTAATTGTGAATCCCTCACCACACACAAGAGCTTTGACTCTTTTTGGTGAGGTATAGCATATAAAACAAATGAATATTATGTAATAGAAATTAGTTTGAAAAATGTAATGTATGTACTTAAAATGTCTTATATTAAATTTTATAAAAAAAAAAAAAAAAACTCTTGCCGACCTTCCCTGAAGCAGGGATGACATTGGCAAAGGGAACCATTTTTTACAGTTTGGGTGGTCAGCCGCATACCAACCTATCAGTCAAGAATACAAGCAATTAATACATTCAAAAATAAAAAAACAAATAAACTCTAAACAATTGAATAGTAAAAATATAAAAAAGTACATTTTTTTTAAATAAACAAATTTAAAAGCCTCAGCTTTAACCGCCAGCATTACATATCAAACGCCATTTCTTTCGATCCTTGCATACTTCTTTCTTTTGTTTGTCGTAATTGAAAAAATAAAAAGATTCCATTCGTCACATGCAACCCCTTTGTGGCAAACGCGACAAGAGGTTACAGTGTATGTGTAGCTTAGTAGCCTTAGCGTATGGAAATTTATCTTTCCCTACCGACTAATAGATAGTTAGACTTCAGATTATTATGGGGAATTATTATATTTTGTGGTTATTATTGTGAATTAGGGATTATGCTCCACTGGGAGTATGAATGCTTCATCAAGACATACTGTCAAGCCTGAAGATTTACAATGAGACACGGCCGAGTAAATTTGATAATTGGTAGAGATAACCCAGGCGAAAACACGGAGCAAGATTAGCCTTTTGGAGGCCCCTACCCAGAAGGGATGTCATCGCGAAGAAATGTTAGAGATATTTAAATTCTTAGACAATGAGGTCGTAGAAAAAAAAAAAACGCAACTAAGCTACACATATACTGTAACTTCTTGCCTGCGTTTCCCCGAAGCGGTCGCATGTGGCACTTCGGGACCTATTTTTTTTACAGGTAAGGGGGCCAGCCTCACTCCAACCACTTTCAGTTGTAGTGGGGGTTTCCCAGCTCCCGGGGGAGCTGGTTCTCATTTCATGTGAAGGCTGAGTACACCTTTGAGATCGAGCCCTTGTTCTTGGCATGGAATGCAAGCATTCTACCAATTGAGCTATGTATTGACCTTTTTACGAGCTTGATCGTCGTCGCTACAAAGCGCCAATTCTCAAGCAAGACCCTTTTTTGACCCAAAGACCCAAACGTCAGTCTTGTATACTCTTAGAACCCTATAACAAAATATTTCTACGCTTTGCCCTTGTAAACCCGGCCGGGTGACGACACAATATTGTACAATCTAATCTAATCTAATCTTAGTTGCAAAGATATCTAGCATTGGGTATTCACATTACATGCATACTCACATACGTATAAGTTCGCGCTTGCGCATACCGCATGTGAACCTACAATATAAACACCAAATCTCAAATGCGCATACACCCTGCAACTCATGCCGACCTTTCCTGAAACAGAGGTGACATTGGCAAAGTGAACCATTTTCTACAGCATGGGTGGTCAGCCGCATACCAACCTATAAGTCAAGGAATAACTACAAGTCTACATGAGGCACATTCACGTGCGGAACGCAACTACGCAACTAAAAAAACGCAACTAAGCTACACATATAGTGTAACTTCTTGCCGCGTTATTCCCGAAGGGGTCGCATGTGGCGAGTTGAACCTTTATATTTTTACAGGTAAGGGGGCCGGCCTTACGCCAACCACTTCAGTTGAAGTGGAGGTTTCCCAGCTCCCGAGAGTGCTGGTACTCATTTCTTGTGAAGGCTGAGTAAACCTTGCCGGTATTTTATTTTGGGGTTTGAAATAAACACCGAAACGGGAAATCATTTCTGACACCCTCGGTGGGATTCGAACCCGAGCTTTCGGCATGGAATGCAATGGAATAAAAAATAACTTATAATAAAGTAAGTATTTAGTACCTTAAAAGGGCTTTAGATAATGTACCGCCAGTGCTTTTTGACGTATTTACCATTAGATTCAAAGATAACCTTTAAATGCAATTGTCCTAAAAATTACATCTGAGCTCAGAGAAAAACGTAAGCATAATAGTGTGAGAGTTACTGGAGTGAAGTTTTCCGGGATCTGTTGCCGTGGTCTGTGGGAGCTGGAGCTTCCGGACGTTTCGCCCATTTCTACGATGGGCTTCTTCAGCGTGAAGTATGATGACTCACCTCACAGTTCTCATAAAGATCTTCATCATCATCATACTTCACGCTGAAGAAGCCCATCGTAGAAATGGGCGAAACGTCCGGAAGCTCCAGCTCCCACAGACCACGGCAACAGATCCCGGAAAACTTCACTCCAGCATCATCAGCCGGCCGTGTGAGCCTAAAACTCTTTCAGTGTGAGAGTTGTTTGAAATATTTTTTATTCAATTTCCAGTTTTCATAAGACACATACAATCATTTCTCACGTGAAAGTACCTCTAACGGACATGAGACAAATCAGGGCTATGGGGACAATGAGTCATTCATACTAAAGCAACGCTCACGTCTTAAATTTATCTAAAATCTAAGTTGCAAAGATTAAATAACTCGTATGAGTTCGCGCTTACGTACTACGCATGCTAACCTTTATTTATTAAAAAATAAAACAAATCGCAAATGAACATAAATCTTGAAATAGTGGCCACCTGAACCATTTTTACAGTATCCTATCTTCAATTAGGTAGGGTAATATTTAACGACTGCCTTGAGACTTCCACCCCAGTGCTGGAAGTCTCACCACCACGGTAATTTTTACCTACCGAATATCGGTAATATTATTTTGTATGAAGACCTTTCAATCCAAGATGGCCGCAAGTAAACAGCTGATTAGTCTTCATATAAATATTACCGATATTTTGTAGGTAAGATCTACCGAATATCTATATACAGAGGGAGACCTCCCACGAGATGGATGATTTAAGAAGGCTCGCTGGAGACTGGATTAAAAAAGCGCAAGACAGAGATGGATGGAGAGATATGGGGGAGGTTTACGTCCAGCAGTGAGTGGATATGGCTGTATAAAAGAAGAAGAAGAAGATCTACCGACGGCCGTCGAGACTTCCGACCCAGTGCCAAAAAAAAACAGAAATTAACCGGACTTAGTTCTCCAATGGACCGGTTTAATCGGAATCCGTAGGAATTTGGGTAATCCCTATAATACTATAATTTGATGAATTAAATTTTCGGTTTGATGAGTTTTACACCAAAAGCCGGATAGTATATCGACGGTTAAAAGGGAGTAGGGTTGGTATAAGCTACATTTTGGTCAGAAATGAGTTATAAATGCTATCCTACTTGAAATTTTCCGCTCTTTCTAATGCGCTCACTCCCATAGCTCTACGATGATTTTTGTGTTGTTTATGCCCATGCAAACAACTGCGTTTTCAAAGTATGGTTTTGATGTAACCGAGAAAATTTTGGCCTTTTTTGTCCTAAAAGCGCTTGCGACATAAAAATATCGTAAAAAATCATAAAACCACATTAATGGGAATGCCAATAAATGCCTTAATTTTTTTTTTTTTTAAAGCTGTTTTGATTTTAACGTTATGATAAACAATAAAAAATGTATGCCATTTTTCTGCAATCTCAAACTTTAAACTGCTCTCCTGAACAATCTAGTTTATGTCGCTTATGCCCTACTGCCTTTTAACCGTCGATATAATCACTGGATTAGCTAGCAACTGTGATGGTGGAGTCTACCCACACATATTATCATGATAGGTCGCTTCCACGACAAATGGATCAAAGACAACTCATCCACAGACAGCTCAGCTATGGACAAATCAGTCACACGACTTTTTAGGTAAACGACATTTCAGTCACGGACAACTCAGTCACAGATATGTAACTCGTCCACAGCCACATCGGTCACGAACCATTTGATCATGCTACAATTCGTCCACATGACTTTTCTCCCTACAACATTTCATTCACACACAATATATGATAAACAAACAGATAAGAAATGAAGAATTTTGACTTTTTCATGTTATCATACAAGAATGAAGGGAGAAGAATTCAGGGACGCAAAATTAATAATCATGATGATCGTTGAGCTTTGATAGAAGTGCCACCAATAGACGAAAAAGACTCTTTTACGGAAAATTTTCGCTCAAAAAAAGCTTTTTAATTACCATTTCTATCATTAAAGTCATCTATAATATAGTGTATTTATAAGTTTCGCCATAACACATGCTGCATCTAACAAAATAAAAACAAAAACCTTAAACGAACAGAAACCCAGCAACCCAATTTACAATTTTCGGCATGTGTGAGCGTGAAATTATGCGTGTCTGCTAGTGGGAATGCATTTAATATGAATCTCAAATGATACATATTTTTTTAACTTAGATTTAGATTTAGTGTGCAAGTTTGTGACCAAACAGTGGTGTAGACAAACTGGTGTGATCAAATTGTATGTGACCAATGTGGCTTTGGCCGAGTTATTTGTGGCCGACTTGTCTCTGACCAAAATGTCGTTGACCAAAAACTTGTGTGGTCGAAGTGTCGTGTGACTGATTTATCCGTTACCGAGGTGTTTTTTCACGAGTTTCTGTAACCGACATGTAGTTGACCAAAAAATTATGGTATGAGACGTATGCGGTATGGTACGAGAAAGGTATGGATAGACCAAATTCCTGAAATAGCGAATGAATGGAATATCCAGAGTCATAATAAAAGGAGAGCTTGTATGAAGAAGATTATGACTCTGGATGAAATGAAAAAAGTATGTAAAGGCAGAGAGAAAAGGCGGTTGATCTGTAATGTTGGCGGCTAGGACTGGTTTTAATAAATTAGAATTATTTATTTGTTTAAATGTGTATACATATTATTTGTGATTTAAAAATGTAACTTGTTGAATTTGATCCTTGACTTATAGGTAGGTATGTGACTGACGACCCATGCTGTAGAAAACGGTTCACTATGCCAATTTCACTCCTGTTTCAGGGAAGGTCGGCAAGAGTTGCAGGGTGTATGTTAATTTGTGGTTTGGGTTTTTATGCTGTAGGTTCACATGCGGCATGTACAAACGCGAACTAATACGAGTAATGTGAATCTTCAATGCTACATTTCTTTGTAACTTAGATTAGATTAGAACATCGTGTGGAAGATGTGTCGTGTGACTTATTTGTCTGTGGACGAGCTATCTGGGATGGATGTGACGTCACGCGGGTAGGTCTACACGCAATGTCCTTCAGTAGCGATTTGCAATTATGGAACGCTAATTCAAGCCGATAATCACCAAATCATGGTGTTTATCAAGCCTGGGAAGTAAATTAATGTACAGTGTGTGAATTTCGGAAAACTGAAATTAAATTACAAAAATTGTATGCACAACATAATTTAATTTTAAACCAGGAAAATGGTGTGTGAAAATTCAAAATAAATCGTAAGCGTGCCCCCTTTGGGAGCTGAGAAACTCCGACTCGAACCAAGGCCGGCCCCCTTACCTATATAAATAAATAGGTTTCACTAGCCATATGTGAAATCCTTCGGGAATAACGTGGCAAAAAGTTTCACTATGTGTGTAGTTAAGTTGCGTGGTTTTTTTTCTTGCTTGACTAATAAATTATGTTGGTATGAGGCTGACCCCCATTCTGTAAAAAAATGGTTTACTTTTGACGATGCCACCCCGTTGGAGGAAGGGCGGTAGGATTTGAAAGGTGCATGTAAGCGCAATGCAACTGAGCTACACACATCGTGTAACTTCTAGCCGCGTTATCCCCGATGGGTTTCGCGTGTGGTGAGTGGAACCTATTTTTTATAAACGGTAAATCATTTCTGACATCCGAGCTCTCGGCATGGAATGCAAGCTCTCTACCTACTGAGCTATCGACCGGAAGTTTGTTTAATTTTTTGTATGCACATGCAACACGTGTAAGCGCGTACTTGCACTTGTCTGTTTGTGGGCGTGCATTGAGTATAGCCCTGTAATGTCAAAATATATGTGCAACTGAGATTATAGACGAAACATTTCCACTTGGATTCTTAAAAAAAAATACAAATTTTATTCTATTATTTTGGTTTTTTTATCATCTGAGTCGTTTGTAATCAAAATTGGCATTCTACTTCGGTTAATAAAATGAGATCTTTAATCTTAGTTGCAAAAATATATTACAATTCAAATTCATATTCAATGCATTCCCACAAGCAGAGATGTAAAAGCTCGCACTTAAACATGCCGCATGTGGACTGTGGACTTAGGTACAATACAAAAACCCAATCTCAAATGAACATAATCCCTGCAGCTCTTGTCCACCTTTCCAGAAATAGGGGTGACATTGGCAAAGACAACTATTTTTTTTATAGAATGGTTGGTCATGTAAATTCAAAATTTGCACTTAATTTTCTTCTTAAAATTAATTTTATTTTCGCAAAGAAATCTTACATTTCTAGCTATTTTTAACATTGTTTTATTTTATAATAATAACCAATCATAAATATTTATTTAATATTTTATTAGACAACACGTGTAAAAAAATGAAACTTTTTCTTCAATTTTGTTTTTTTTAGACATAAAAGTATATTTTCTCAAAATTATTTTAACGATTATGATGAGCAATTTCTCTCTTCATAAAAACTCGATAATTCCACCACCTACATAAAATCTGTCTTAGAAGTAAGATATTTATCTCAATCTCGTTGATTCTTTCAAAGTTTTGTGGGTAGGGCAACTTTCCGGAAAACATTACAGGGTTGGAATTTTAAACTTTCCCAAACGATCATTCAACGTCCAACATGCAACATTCATGCACGTTATTACAATGAATTTACGAAGAGATATGCAAGTCTTTTAATAATAATAATAATAAGTTTTATTGTACACCACAAATAAATTACATTAATATTATAAACAAAAAGAGACATATGTACAATGGGCGGTCTAATCGCACATGGCGATATCTTACAGACAACCCAGACAACATTAGGATGGACAAGATCAGCAAGTACGAGTACAATGATATGGGTGGTCCGTGGTATTACAATAATTTTGCTTAACCTACTTTTTTGCGGACAGAAGCACGTATATCAATCAAATTAATGAATAGATATCTTTGTTTAAATTTCCTTTGTTAAAAATGAACTTTCATAAAGTTGCTGAACATCTAGAGAATATAGGTGTTAAAATTATTAATTAATGATTTCATGCAATAAATTCTGTTAAATAATAACCCAATGACGACTTTTCCCTTAGAATCAAAGATATCATTTACACGGCCTGAAGGGATTCGAACCTAAACTGTTTTACTTCAAACCAGTCAAATTGCCAACGCATTATTCAATCGGTTAAAGTACAGAATTTTATTTTATTTGCCTACAAATAGAGTAACCATTTACTTAGAAAGAAAACTAGGTACCTACCGATCAAAACAAATATGGTTTTTAAATTTTATTTTTTTGTTGAAATTTTAATTTTTTTCAATTTGTTTTAAATATTGTGTGATGTTCAACTTGTAATTTCATATTTTTAACCATTAAATACTTGTATTTAAAAAAAAACAACTAATGATGTAAAGCGCCCTTGAGGTGATTTTTCACAGTACGGCGCTAAAGGCAAAATTGTTCAATAAACAAACAAAAAATTATGTACCTGTAGTATTTAATCAAAGTTACAAAGATATATTATTAGTTAGGATTCATATAAAATTAATTACAAAAGTACTGATAGGTTGGTATGAGGCTGACCCCCCATGCTGTAAAAATCGTTTCACTTTTGCCAATGCCAACCCCGGTTTCAGGGAAAAGCGGAAAGAGTTGCAAGGCTTATGTTTTTTTTTTGATTTGTATGCACGCATGCAGAATGTGTAGGTACGAACCTACACCTGCCTGTCTGTGGGCATGCATTTAATATGAGCCTTAAATGTTAACATATCTTTGCAGCTTAGATTACAGATTATAGATAGGTATACAGATTTATTATAGAAAATTAAAACCCCAAACAAAAAAATACGTTAATATTTTTAATTAAAAATAAATATCTCAACGTTTTTTTTGTCTTTGCTAAGTAAAATGCCTTGAATAAGTAATCAAAGACTTTCATCTTTCAAAAAAAAAAAAAAAATGCAGTATCGTGTCTATTTTATTTTAAATTTGGCCGCTAAATTTTATATTATACAATGGCAGTTAGTAGGTCAAAGTTTTTCCAGAATGAAAAAGGAAAAACACAGTTTTGTTAAAAAAAAAAAAGTGTGGCAAAACACACAAATCGCATCTCGCAAAACTGCAGCGATTCCATTATTCGGGTTTAGTTTCTCTTTTTCACGGAAAGTTACTGGCGTGCGCATGCGTCGTCATCCCTAAAACTAGGGGTAGCAAACAGCTCCTGATTTCAGTACTCCGACGGCCTCTGCCCTGTGCGGACCCACGCCAAAAAGCTCCCGAAAATAGCTCTGACATCGTTTCGTGTGTCGTATTTTACTGGAGTGTTGTGCATCGTACATATAATATCGTGCCCATACAGACACATTAATAACTTGGTTAAAATTAGACTGGTCAGTGACATTGTGTGCACATCTGAGCGCTTGGAATGTAGAGCACAAAGTTTATGTGTTTTAATCAAGGTAAAATTTCACTTGGTATGAAATGTTTATGGCATTATTTAAATTCTTTTTTTTTTTTGGTTTTATTTTACTTTATTAACAATCAACTCAGAAAATGCATTATTTATAAACTGGTTTAACGTAATAAGTGACTTTATTTTATGTTTACAAAGATATGGAATGTTTTAATCATTTTATTTTTTTACAAACTAATCTAAACGTATTTTAAATATACTTGTTTCTAAAATATACAAGTATATTCAATTTAAGCAAAACTAAATAAAAGTAAAAACTAGTGCATTTTTTTAGTTATAATTTTTCGCTGTTTTACTGCTTCCGGCAGATCCTGGAATAGGTACCAACGTATTGCTAATATTATTGGGATTTAAATTCCATGCTTGACAGGGAAGCTTTTGAGTTTCCAAAACAAAGATTATTATACGTATAAGGCTATTAGAACAGTCCGGTCGGTAGCTCAGTTGGTAGAGTGCTTGCATTTCATGCCGAGAGCTCGGGCTCGAATCTCAACGATCGTGTCAGAAATAATTTTCAGTTTCGGTGTATATTTTAAACGCAACATAAAATACTGGTAAGTTGTACTCAGCCTTTACAAGAAATGAGTAGCCCCCTCGGGAGCTGGGAAACCCTTTCTTCAACTGATGTACATAGTTGGCGCAAGGCCGGCTCCCTTACCTGTAAGAATAAATAGGATCCACTCACCACATGCGAATCCTTCGGGGAAAACGCAGTAAGAATCAATAATTTGCGTTCCTTGACTTATAGGTTGGTATGCGGCTGACCACCCGTACTGTAAAAAATGGTTTACTTTGCCAATGTCACCCCTGTTTCAGGGAAGGACGGTAAGAGTTGCAGGGATTATGTTCATTTGAGATTGGGTTTTTATATTGTAGGTCCACATGCGGCATGTGTTAGCGCAAAATTATACATGTCTGCTTGTGGGAATGCATTTAATATAAATCTTAAATGATATATATCTTTGCAGCTTAGATTAGATTAGGTTTGCGTTGTAGCGTCATATAATATTTAGATTTTCAAATTTTTCACAATCAATTTATGAGTAATACAATTCATAGGCGTTTTTACAGTAAATGTCATAATATTCTCAATTAATAATTCATACATTATTAAGAAAATTTAACAATTATCCAGTATCAAAGCTAGCATCAAGAAGGCCTGATGGGATCCGAACCGGCAGTGTTTAATCTCAAACACACGGAAGCTTATTTAAGCTCCTTGTCCGCTTGGATGTAACACCTATCTAGAATAATTAAAACTAATCCTTTTTTTAAATTGTTGTAAAAAATCTGTTAAACTGATGTGTTGTCAAGTGAGAATTAAAATGGCAAGGGTTCATTAGAAAAAAATTAAAATCTTTTTTTTACATTTCGAAAAAAAAATACCCCCAGCCCCGTTTATGCAAAAACGCGCGCGATTTTCCTCTTAAGTTAAAAATGGGATCAAGAGGGGAAAAATATGTTTCCCAAGGGGTTCGCCTTATAAATTATTACCTTCGTCTTCCACCGTGGGAATTCCCAAATCCAAAATCCATTAACACAGCCCTAGACCTTCGATGTGCAAAAATCTGATTTCAGAAATTTGCAAAAAAAATTGGCATCCTGTTTACCAACTTTTCGTCTCATTAGTGCTTGTTTGGCTTATGTACCATTTGTATCAAAGATGACTTTTCAATGATATTGTCTAAAAAACCACATTCAACACAATTTGAGCTAAACAACAAACGTAAAACACAATAATGTGAGAGTTGTTTTCAATATTTTTAAAATTAATTTCCAGTTTTCATAAGACACATTGGTCCAGAACACTGCTCATGTTAAATTACCTCTGATGAACATAGGACAAACAAGCACTAAGGCGGGGTTTTTTTTTCAAATCAAATTAAATATATAATAGCAGATTGAATTAACAATGACTAACAACATTGCATTCATACATAAAGACAAATACAAGTACGCACTTATATAATATGCATACGACCACTCACAAAAAATGAAAAAAATCACAACAACTGGGTCTTGCTTGAGAATTGACGCTTTATATGGCAACGAAAAAGCTGGCAGAGTGATTCACATGAAAACAGCGCTCATCGAATAAATCATCCTCACATTATTATTATACAACTCTTGCAGATATACCCTGAAACAGGGTTACATTGGCAAAGTGAACCATTTTCTACAGCATGGGTGGTCAGCCGCATACCAACCTATAAGTCAAGGAACATACACAACAAATTATAATATGTATGGACATCAAAAACTAACAGAAAATAAATTCTTATTTAAAAAACTCTAGCCTAGCATATGGGGTCGAAAAAAACGTTTTTTTTTTGTGACGTCATATTTCAAAGAGGATTAATGAATAAACCTTTCGGTATTATACCGAGAAATACTTGTAGAAAATAACCGGCGACGGGACAGAAAAGTTTTTTCATTTCTTTTGACCTCCCCGACGAAGTTGCGCCACTGATTTCAGAAAGTTCTCGTAATCATTCCATTTGTATGAAGAACTCGATACGTAATGTTAAATCAGCACGTTACGATATTTTGATCACTTGAAGTTTTTAATTGATAGAAATGAATTTGATTACTTTTCGGTAAAATTAAGTATTTATTTTGGTTTTTAAATTCTATCGTACTGAAAAGTGGATAACATAAAATCGGCGTTGTACCTATCGTCTTAATCCAATTATTAGATTTCCTGTGTATATGGGTTAGTATGAGGCTGACTTCCCCAAACTGTAAAAAATGGTTCACTTTGCCAATGTCCCCCCGGTTTCACGGTAGGTTGACCTAAAGTTGAAGGGCTTATGTTCATTTGAGTTTTGGATTTTAATTTGTAAGTACACATGCAACATTTCTTAGCACGATTTTACACTTTTGTGGGCATGCATTTACATAGTTTTAATTTTAAATGTAAATATATCTTTGCATTATTATTTGCCTATTTATTTTTACGAGTAAGACAACCGGCCTCACGCCAACCACTTCAGTTGAAACGGTGGTTTCCTAGCTCCCGAGGGGGCTGGTTCTCATTTCTTATAAAGGCCGATTAAACTTTACCGGTATTTATTTTGCACGAAATAACAAATTAGAATTAGCTTTTCTGTTTAGTTTTTGATGTTCATACATATTGATTTTAAAAATTGTAATTTGTTGTGTATGTTCCTTGACTTATAGGTTGATATGCGGCTGACCCCCCATGCTGTAGAAAATGGTTCACTTTACCAATATCACCCCTGTTTAAGGGAAGGGAAGGTTGGCAGGAGTTGCAGGATGTATGTTCATTTGAGATAAGGGTTCCACATGCGGCATGTTTAAGCGCGAACCTTTACGTGTCTGCTTGTAAAAATGCATATACATATTGCGAATCTTTAATGTTACAAATAGTTGCAACTTAGATTAGATAAGCATGTTTTGGTGCTTATTTCAAAACTTTTTTTTCTAATAAATAAAAGATCTTGTTGTGAATATTCTTGGAAGATATCTAAGCACGAAATAAACAAGCCCGTTAACTAGATATTAATATTCCAAGGCTTCCACTGAAACCGTCTTTATTACATTACGGGATTTACATGTAATCTAGATCTCGTTGAATCCCAAATTGGGCTGGTCTATGTAATAAGATTGAATACCACAACATTCTCTCTATTTCTGCAGACCCTACATACAAAATCGTCCACCCGAGACGCTATGGGGTGAACCTCGAAGAAACCACCCTCTTTTGCGGGTGGGGGGGGAGGGGTAGGCGTGCCTACCAGGGAAGAAGGAAATAAAACGATTTCCATCTTGTAGCTTGGTATGAGGCTGCTGACCACTCATACTACTAAAAAATGGTTAATTTTGCCAATGTAGCCCCTGCAAAATAGTGACTTTAAAAAGAAAACTAAAATACTTCAAAGTAAGGATAAAAGAAAAACAGCTTTGTTTTCGATTATCTTATCTAATCTAAGCTGCAAAGATATATTTCATTTAAGATTTATATTAAATGCATTCCCACAAGCAGACATGTATAATTTCACGCTAACACATGCCGCATGTGGACCTACAATATAAAAACCCAATCTCAAATGAACATAAGCTCTGCAACTCTTGCCGTCCTTCCCTGAAACAGGGGTGACATTGGCAAAGTGAACCATTTTTTACAGTATGGGTGGTCAGCCGCATACCAACCATACAATTACGTGAGTATATATATTTTTATACCACAACCGATTTCGCAAACATCCGTTTGCATCGTCAGGTGGTTAAATTTAACCACCTGACGATGCAAACGGATGTTTGCGAAACCGGTTGTGGTATAAGTATATATATACTCACGTAATCGAAAACAAAGCTGTTTTTCTTTTATCCTTAATGATGAACAATTACAAAGTTAATGCCTCTACAATCAATAAAATACTCGTAACTTCAAAGTACTTTAAGTTTCTTCCTTATTGTTATCCATACAGAATTACTAACAAGCTGTCCGGTTGATATATACCTAAAAATGCTTGCATTCAAAATAAGAGACTACGGTAAAATTTATTGAAGTTTTGTTTTAATCTCATTTCCAGGTTATCGTCAACGAGAACTGTCACACAAAAATTGTTAGTATACCTTTTATCATTTGATGTGTAACATTGGGGAAATATCGTATGAGTTTGTATGAAGCTGACCACGTATACTGTAAAAATTGGTTCAATATGCCAATGTCATCCATGTTTCAGGGAAGGTCGGTGAGATTTTCAGTGCTTATGTGCGTTTGAGATTTGCGTTTTTATATTGTAGGTCCACATGCGGCATATGTAAGCGTGAACTTATACGTGTCTGCCTATGGTAATTTATTTCACATAATTTTAAGTGTAATATATCATTGAAACTTAGATTATAGATTGTATAGATCGGCTTGCCTTTTGAAGTTGATAGACAAAAAGTACTTATAACCCCTATTTCAACTGCAGTGGTAAGGCCTGTACACATAAAAAGTTTCCACTCGCTGCGTGCGACCCTTTCGGAAAAAACGCTGCAAGAAGTTGCACTATATGTGTAGCTTAGTATCTGCCATCTGGAAAATCTCATCCCTAACCACTGTACCTAAAGCGTTTCCGCCCTCTACGAATTGTATAAATTTTCTCGTCAATTTATAAATGTACGCAATTAATTTTCGCGATTAGCCTCTCTGTCATAATAATTATCGCGCCAGGCTTCTCTTTTTGGAAAAGCGTCAAATTAAGCTGGTCGATTACCCTTTTTTATTTTTGTCAGCCCTTTGAGTCAAATAAAATAAAGTAAAATAACGACCCTGAAAATATATATTTTCCGCTTACAACAATTGTCAACGACGTTAGCCATGTTGAAAGCACCGGTTCCCATAGATCACCGAAGTTAAGCAACATTGGGCGTGGTCAGTGCTTGGATGGGTAACCGCTCAGGTACACCGCGTGTCGTTGGCATCTTGGACCGGTCCGTAGTCCGTAGTGGCAACACTTCGGACTCGTAAATGGAAGGTTGTGGATTCGAATCCCGGCGGAGCACAAAAATATACCATTTATATTTCGAATGTGCTCTTCGCTGGGTTGAAAAATTCATAAACCTTTACCAATGACCGGTCACCAAAGGTCCATCCAGCCTTACAGCAACTGGGTCTTGCTTGAGTATTGGCGCTTTGTAGCGACGACCAAGCTCTTACACCTCTGCGGCACTACAACAAGTGTCATAGACCCCTAGAGTCTTAAGAATCTAGGGAGTCTCCCGCACAGGATTTCTTAAAAAAAAAAAAAAAAAAACACATTTCATTGGATTCGTTTTGTATCGAGAAAAGTTGAATTGTTCTTTTCTAGGATTTGTTTTGGTTTTTCTATTGTAGAGAAAAGAAGCCGTTTGAATTTTTGAAATTTTTTATTTTGGCTGATTTCGCAAATTTTATGGAATGGTTAATTTTATTCATGATAAAATGAAACACAAAATATTTGTATATTTCTCAGTATTGGTACTGAATATTCTGATTCTAAGAAAAAAAATCGGCGTATATTCCTTTGTGAAGGTTTGGTTTTATTCATTTTCTTGTAGATTTTTATTTCCTTCAGATAATATTGAATTTAATAAAACATCACTAACATTTATTTGCTTTTTATTTTATTTATTTATTTGGAATATATTGTAAGAACCTTGGAAATGTAATGTTTATTTTAAAGCGCCTAGATTGGTATGCTGACCACCCATTCTGTAAAAAATGGTTCAGTTTGCCAATGTCACTCATGTTTCAGGAAAGTTCGGCAAGAGTTGGAGGGCTTATATTTATTTGAAGTTTGGTTTAATTTGTAAGAACACATTCAGCATTTGAAAGCGCGAACTAACACGTGTCTGTTAGTGCGCATGCATTTGAAATGAGTTTTAAATATAAATATATATTTGCAACTTGGATTATAAATTATATAATAGATATCTAGACAAGGCATAAAATTTATTTGTAAACCAATATTTTTATAAAACAAAATCACCCATTCTGTAAAAAATGGTTCACTTTGTCAATGTCACCCCTGTTTCAGGGAAGGCTGTAAGGCTTATGTTCATTTGTGACAAGAGATAAAATCTATTTGTATACCAATATTTTTATAAACCAAAATAGTTTAACGAATATTCAAAATCAAAGTTGATGGAAGACGTTTGTACAAATTATATACTCTTTAAAACGGGACCATCTTCCTCAACCCATCAGACCGTTTGAAGTCGAGCTTTGACCATCAGAATTAAATCATTTAAACTCCTCGCCGCTCCTACAGCATACGGCTCCGCTCTCCAGATTTCCAGGGTATCTGTGTGAAGGGTTCTTCGTCAGGAGCAGACGCCCTCTGAGGGATTTGAATAATTAGGGTTGGACTGTGGAAATTAATTGAAATAAGCGTGCTTGAAGGGCACAAAACATATTTAAGCCGGAGACACGACGGCTGCTCTCTAAGTCAAACATGCGTTTCACCAAGAATGTATGGAAACCGAAACGCCGACTGGAAGCGCTGCATTCATTTTGGTGTAGATGCTATATTTTAGTTGAAACGAACGTAAAGTTTTATGGTACTATACTTACCGTTGGGTATTGTACTGGAATAGGACGGAATATGTGAGATGATTCTATGGTAGAACGACACAGTGACAAAACGGTCAAACACGGTGACAGTCGGTGTTATGACCGAGTGGTCAAGTGAGCTGATCTTTCTAGCGTGCTTGGAATAGAGTAACGTTGTTTCGATCCCCGCCTGGGTCATTTGACCATAAATAGTTAGATAAAATAAACAATAATGAATTATTAATTGATTATATTAATACCTGTTTCTGGCCAGGCAGAATAGGTTCTTGAATTGTATTCCTCTTCACAAATCTATGTAATTAAAAAAAAAAAAAAAAAAAAATTAAATTAAAACGACATGTAACATAACAATACATAACAGAACAACACAGTGACATAACGAAACATGACAAAGCGACACATGACAGAGCAAGACAGTTTAAAAACGACACATGGCATAACGACACATGACAGAGCAAGACAGTGTAAAAGCGACACATGGCATAACGACACATGACAGAGCAAGACAGTGTAAAAACGACACATGGCATAACGACACATGACAGAGCAAGACAGTGTAAAAACGACACATGGCATAACAACACATGACAGAGCAAGACAGTGAAAAAACGACAAATGGCATAACGACACATGACAGAGCAAGACAGTGAAAAAACGACACATGGCATAACGACACATGACAGAGCAAGACAGTGTAAAAACGACACATGGCATAACGACACATGACAGAGCAAGACAGTGAAAAAACGACACATGACAAAACATGCCAGAACGACACTTGACAAAACGATACATGACAGAACAACACTTGACAAAACGACACATGATGAAAAATCACTATGACAAAACAACATGAGGACAAAATATCACAAACATGTTGTGTTGCGATATTTTGTCATGTGTCTTTCTGGCATGTTTTTTTTTTTTTTTTTTTAAGAAATCCTGTGCGGGAGACTCCCTAGATTCTAAAGACTCTAGGGGTCTATGACACTTGTTGTAGTGTCGCAGAGGTGTGTTGTTCTGACATAGTTATGTTATGTCCTATTCTGTTCTATCATGTGTCGTTTTGTCACTGCGCCGTTCTAACCTGTCACCATGTGAGCCAGGGGTTTAACGTGTTTTGCCTATGAAACAAAACAAAGAAACAGTCATTTTTGAAGTGTGAAATTAAAGCGGATTTTGCATCTCTAGAACTGTACAGGTTGTACTAACCGTGTATACGAGACTTACTAGAAAACATTTTTACTTTCTTGCTATAGCCGAAGGCTATAAAGAAAGTTATGATTTGGTGTGAAAAAAAAATTTCGAGGTTTTCACGGAAATGAGTTGTCCTGGTGCAGGACATGCCAAAAAACACTATCTTTCAAAAACGTCCGTCTGTATGTATGTATGTATGTATGTGTGTGTGTCACTTTCCAAAGTATAAGACCTAGAGATACCAAATTTTGGCTACATCAACTTTTTTGGACATGTATTAAGTATGAATAACATGGCATTACACCAACTTGAAAATTCAAGATGGCTGCCATACAAAAAAACATAAAATTGCACTTTTCTCAAAAACGGCTCAAAGAATTTTTCTTAAATTTTCAGAGTTGCCATTTATTAGTTTTTAACTTAATAAATTAGTTATGGCAATACTCTTACTAATCTGTGTCTATGGGCTGCGATATGAAAAAAACAAACGATTGTGATTTTCTCGACAGTTAAGGGGTCAACAAAAATATAATGTTCTACAATATTACGGACAACATAAATTTCTACAAATTAACAAAAAAAATTTTTTGAAAAAATAAATATAAAGCACCGTTTACACGACCTGAAATTTTAAATCGAAAATATTACAAAAACCTATTAAAATGCAAGATATTTAAATTTATTTTAGATTTGATAGAAAGAACAAGCTTATCACTTTAATTCGTAATCATTTTTTTTTTACTTTTTTGAAAATTCAAGATTGCTTCCGAAGAGCTGAAAATTTAAAATTCGATTTTCTCAAAAACGGCTCCGACGATTTTTCTTAAATTTTTTGTGAATCCATTTATATAATAGTGCTATCTAATAATTATAATCATTTCTTCATCATAATCTCGATTTAGGGAGTTGCCATATAAAAGAAAAATATAATGGAAAAATTCTCGGCAGTTAGAGGGTTAATAAAAAAATAATGTAGCACAAATGTAAAAAAATAATAATAACCTATATATTGCCATCATTATTTTTTCCAAAAAGTGAATCAAAAGTATAGCCGCCATACAAAGTGAAAATTTTCCATACAAAATGTATTAGCAATTTTCTTGGTAGTCAAAGGGTTAAAAATAGATAAATGGCTGCGATTCTTAAAATTTTATAAATACCAATAATAATCAGTCGTTACTTTTTCAAAATATAACTAAAAAGTTTACCCACCATACAAAGTACTAGTTTGCATACAGAAGGGTTCAATGACCATCTATAATAATCTAGAATATAAGTTGCAATGAAATATAAACATTCAAAACTAATATGAAATGCATGCCCACAAACAGGTATGTGTAAGTTCGCGCTTACGAATGCTGAATTTGTACTTACAAATTAAAACCAAATCTCAAATGAACATAAAACTTGCAACTCTTGCCGACCTTCCTTGAAACAGGGGTGACATTGACAAAGTGAATTATTTTTTACACTTTGGGAGGACTGAGAAATGCGAGAAAATTGAGATAAGACTGAATGAAAAAAGAGTGGAGGTCGTGAAAGAATTTGATTATCTGGGAAGCAAGTTTGAGTCGAATGCGAAATTGACGAAATAATTGGAAAAGCGCGCTAGTAGAGGAAGAAGTGTAATGGAAACGATTGGAAGAATTGCAAGAAATAGGAAACTTACGAAGAATATGAGATCGGCGGTCCACAATGGCATATTGGTTGGTGGAAGTGAGGCTTAATGAATGTGAGCTGAGTAAAGTATGTAAGTACGGTTGAAATGGTTTACCTGAGAGCAAGGGCTGGAAAGACACTGAGTGATAGAGTACGTAATGCTTGAGTGATGAACGAGTGTGGTATAAAAGAGAATATGAGAATGAAAGTACAAAAAAGTACGATGAGATGGTTCAGACATCTTGAAAGAAAGGATGATGAACAACTAACGAAGAAAGTGTACAAAGGAAATGTCAGAGGAAAGCGCAGAAGGGGAAGGCTGAGGAAAGAATGGTTAGACCAAATAGGTGAGATTGCGAAAGAATGGATTCTGCAGAGTGAGAATAAGAGAAGAGTATGTATGAAAAAGGTGATGACAGCAAAAAGTGGAGGCGCATCTGCGGAGGTACCGGCCACCCCTAATGAAACGGTGGCAGGATACAGTACAGTACAGTACTGAGGTCAGCTTCATACCAACCTATGAGTCGAGGATCTTTCTTGTGTAATTGGTACTTTTTCAAATAAATCAACAAAATATTTATATTCATTTAAGTATTTATATGCCTATATCCATATTGTACGAGTATGCAGGTACACACCGCGGTGGAATAAAATTGATTTATTATTGATATATTACATTTTTATTGAAACGGCATAAGCTGGTAGATGATTCTAGCTTTACATACGTCATACAGTGGGTAAATTTTTGCAAGAAAGTCGAGTACAGATTCTGTGCAATTTATTTATAAGATAAAATAACAGTAAGTACCTACATATATCTCTATGGTGTATCTTGTTTGTCTGAATTTTATGAGTATGACATTATTGAATAGTATTGTAGTGTTTTTGGGTTAGTAAAGTCTCTAAAATAAAACATACAGGTCTTCTTTCAGGATCTTTATTTGCACTTAGTTTATTTTTACATTTTGCATTTATTTTTAAGAGGGCATCTGCCAAAAATTCTTTTGAGTTGAGAAGAAGAAGAAGTGCTCGAGTTGATAAAATGTCTCGTAAAAGCATAGCGTAAAAGTAAAACGAAACTACACCATCTTGTGCACGAATATAATCATAGATTCTGCATAAAAATTTTAACTCTTGTGATACAAATAAAATAAATTGTACAGTGGACTGCACAGGACTTTATAGCACAAAATACGGTCATGTTTAGGTCATAGCCAATTTTCATAACAAAACATTTAGTTGTGTGAAAGTAATGAAGCTAATCTTTTTAAGCAATCGTCTTTTTGCAGTATTATCATTGATCCCGTTTGTATCAAAACTAACACTTTGTTTGATGGGTACCTATACTTTTCATTGATATTTTGGAAAGTTATGATTGATTATTATATGGGTGCAACTTAATAGATTTTAAGACTCGTAGCCTAGTATTAGGCGTTTTAGTACCAAGAATATTACTTACAAATAAAATCCAAACTCAAATGAACATAAGCCCTGCAACTCCTGCCGACATTCCCTGAAACAGGGGTGACATTGGCAAAGTGAACCATTTTTTACAGTATGGGTGGTCAGCCTCATACCAACCTATAAGTCAAGGAAATTTTTCACATTTTTCACAAATTCACAAATTTTTCACACATTCAGTATTTGTAAGCGCGAACTACACGTGTTTGTTTGTGGGCATACATCTGAGAGCTTTAAATGAATATATGCTTGCAACTTAGATTATAGATTATAGATTATAGAATATTACAATTATTTTTGTATTAAAATTTGTCACTTTGTATGGTGGCTACACCTTATAATATTTATTTGAAAAAAGTAATGATTAATGTATGCAGGTATATATAAGAGCTTTTCAATTGTAGAACATTATTTTTTAGTTAACCCGTTCTCTGCCGGGAAATTTTAAAATATTGTTTTCCCTTGTATGGCAACCCCCAAAACAAAGAGTATTAAGAGGCAATGCTTATTGTTGTTAGATAGCAATTGATTGAGCGAATTGTTATGTAGGTTTATTTATGGGTATTAGACGTTTTGCTACCAAAAATATTACAATAATTTTTTGTATGAAAATTTGTCACTTTGTATGGTGGCTATACTTTATAATATTTTTTTGAAAAAAGTAATGATTCATGTATGTAGGTATATATAAAAGCTTTTCAATTGTAGAACATTATTTTTTAGTTAACCCTTTCTCTGCCGAGAAATTTTAAATTATTTTTTTCTCTTGTATGGCAACCCCCAAAACAAAGCAAATTATGAGGCAATGGTAATTTTTGTTACATAGCAGTATTATAATGACGATTATGCAAAAAAAATAAAGAAAATCGTTGGAGCCGTTTTTGAGAAAATCTCATTTGAAATTTTCAGCTGTTCGGAAGCCATCTTGAATTTTCTAAAATTTTAAAAATGTTTTACTATGAATTATAGTGATAACAAAGTTTTTTCTGATAAATTTAAGAAACATAAAAGTTTTTTGCGTTCTGATGGGTTTTTGTAGCCTTTTAATTTCAATTTTTGATATCATGTAAACGGCCCTTTATGTTTTTATTTTCAAAAATTTTATTTAATTTTTATATAGAATTTGATGTTACGTAAAATATTGTAGAACATTATTTTTTTGTCAACGCTTTCACTTCTGAGAAAATCACAATTGTTTATTTTTTTCTTATCGCAACTCATAGACGCAGATTAGCAAAAATGTTGCCATAACTAAATTTGGTAAGAATGTATCAAGCAACTACTTTACTGAAAATTTAAAAAAAATCGTTAGAGCCGTTTTTGAGAAAATCGCATTTGAAGTTTTCTCCTCTTTGGAAGCCATCTTGATTTCTCAAAATAGTGAAAAACAAATTATATTACAAAAAAATTTATAAATTTTTCTTTCTTTTGAACCTAAAAAAAGTTGTACAAAATTGCGTTTTTATGGGTCTTTTTAATATTTTCGATGAAAATTTTGAGATTGTGTAAACGGTACTTTAAGTAAAAAAAATTTTAAAGTTTTCTTTAAATTTTTGTAGAAATTAATATTGCGCGTAATATTTTGGAACATTTTTTTTTTGTCAACCCAGCCATTTCCGAGATAATCACAATCGTTTTTTTCTTTCATATGGCAACCCATAGACGCAGGTTGGCAAGAGTGTTGCCATACCTAATTTTCTTCGAAAAAACTTAAGCAACGACCACACTGAAATTTTAAAGAAAATCGTTAGAGCCGTTTTTGAGAAAAGTGCAATTTTATGTTTTTTTTGTATGGCAGCCATCTTGAATTTTCAGGGTGGTGCCATGCCAGTCGGCCCATCAAAATCTGTGGTTGTCAATTCTCTAAATCCAAAAATTGGTGTCTCTGTGATCAGTAGTTTCGGCTGGGACATACACTCATACGGACGGACGGACGGACAGGTTCGACAAATTAGGTTTTTTTGCATGTCCTGGTGCAGGACAACTCATTTCCGTTGAAACACCATTTTTTTTTTTTCGGACGAATACAATACTTTATAACAGTCCTTCGGACTGCTATAAAGTAAAAAAAAACAAATTTGTAAGGAAAGCACTTCTTGTGAACAGTTCTTTTCCTACACATCTGACATATATTGTAAACCGATCTCTTTCAAGGAAATATTTTTGTCTCTGTCACACAATTCTGCGCAGGGTTGCTTCTGAATCAGAAAAAAAATAATAAAAAAAGAAGGACGTTTATTTTTCTTATAAATTTTATTATTAATACCAATTAATGAAAGTTTTAAAATTGCAACCGATATTGGAAACCAAAACTTTTAAAATGGTCATCTAAATTGTAAACCAAAACTGTTCAGACTTTATTAGAAGGTACGAACATTTTTGAAATTGGAACTTTCTTGTACTGCTATCCTTAGCAACCAATAAAAAATATTTGTTTGCCAAGACTCAAACTAAAAGAATACGTTTACTTGCCGAATAAAAAATTCCAAATTCAAAAATGTTCGAACCTCATTAGCGTTGTTGAAACATCGCAAGTTCGAATCCTGTCATGTCTAAACTCCTATCGATGATAGCTTTGACCCTGGTATAACAGACGCTATTAGGTAGCTGTAAGTTTATAATTCATTCTAATCTAATGTTATATAATATGTACATTGCAGATATACACTACATTTGGAATTCATATTATGTGTATGCACACATACAGACGGGTATAAGTTTGCGCTTACACATGCCGCATGTGAATATACAACATAAAAACTCATAATCTCAAATGCCCTTCAACTCTCTTGTCGATTTTATCTGAAATAGGGGTGACAACCTATAAGTTGTGGAAGACAAACATATAATTAACTCAACTCAACTAAGCTATACATATAGTGTAACTTGGTGCCGCGTTATCCCCGGAGGAGTCGTGTGGCGAGTAAAATAATGACTTTTTAATTGATGATGTTTAAACCTGTTTCTAGCCAGGCAAAATAGGTTAGTGAAGTGTATTGCTCTTCACAAATCTGTTTTAAAAACAAGTATTGTCTAACTTCAAAACGATTTATGTATATATTTTTTTTAAATAAAGAAAAAAACCATTCCTTTGAGTGGAGACCCTGCAGAAGTGCCCGCGCGGATTTACACACATACTTACAAAGTCCGAATTGCGTGTTATTAAACATTTACGGTTAAAAGGAAATAGGGGCATAAGTGACGTTTTGGTCAAAAATTAGTTATGAATGCTATCTTACTTAAAAACTTCCACTCTTTTTAATGCTTTCCCTTCCATAGATCTACGATGACCTTTTTTGTTGTTTATGTCCAAGCAAAAAAAACGGGTTTCGAAATATGGTTTTGGTGTTACCGACAAGATTTTGGCCTTTTTGTCCTAAAGGCGCTTTGCACAAAAAAAATCGTAAAACCACATGAATAAGAATGCCAATAAATGCCTTTATTTTTTTTATTTAAGAGCGGTTTTGATTTTTACAATATCATACATAATAAAAAAGTTATGCCCATTTTTCTGCAATCTCAAACTTTAAACTACTCTCCTGAATAATTTAGTTTTTTTAACTGTTAAGAGTTTGAGTATTCACACAGTGAAAAATGATTTTTACAAGGAATTATAAAATTTTTGAGTAATTATTTCACCTCGAGTACTTTCGACTTGCTTATGTCATTAGAATGTCCTCTTGAAAATGACGCAATCGAGTCGAAAGTACTCGAGGTGAAATAAATACTCAATTTATGAAAATAAAACTTTTTAAATTTTTATAATTCCTCATAATTTAGTTTTTGTCGCTTATCCGTATCACCTTTTTACCTCGATATCTCGTTGTGTGTGTGTGTAGGCGTTCGCAGCCAAGCCAACATTTTTTTTTGTTGTAAATCGGAGCGTCCTTCTGCTTTCGCATCTCAAATGCTACTGACAAAATGTAGGTATAAACAGCCGCTTTATATTGCCGTACGAGATTTGTATCGAACTTTTCAAGCTGTTTTTTTTATATTTTATTTTGTAAAATTTACATGCATTATTACGAAAAAAAAATGCGGACAATTTTGAGTTTGATTAATAAACTTACCATTTAAATATATTTTTTGTATACTTTCGTTCTACAAATTCAAGTTATTCATTGAACCCAGATAGCATTATTTCGTAATATTTTATAAGTTTGTGTTCATTTTGACAGAATTCAAATAACTTTTATCAATTTTTGAAACGGACAATTTGTAGTTTATACATATCTTTATTTTATTTTGACAGTAACAGATTTAAAAAAAAAAGGAAACATAGTGGACATTTAAAACCCAGAACACCGTTTTGGACGTATTCGCTCTATGGGGTCTTAACACTTTTGGTAACACAAATTTATTTTCATACTCACACTCTTCAAATCAAAGGTAACTATCTCACTGGCTTAGCGCACTCAATTCTATGCCTTATATACTTCACAGACCGAACTCTCCAGTGACTAATTTCGCCAGCACATTCGCGAATATTCTACCAAGTTCAAGAGTACAAAAGGATCATTTAATTTCTAGATTTCTTAGGTCTATAATGATTGCTACCTACGGTGTACACCTATGTTAATCTACTTTTGACATAATGCTATAATAACTATTACTACCTACGATGTACACCTATATTAATTTACTATTTACATTACAGTATAATTTTTAAACTTATTTTATGAAATAATCTTTTAAAATGAGAGGGCTGGTATGAGGCTGACCACCCATACTGTAAAAAAATGGTTCACTTCGCCAATGGGAAACTTCCACTTCAACTGAAATGGTTGGCGTAGTTCGGCCCCATTGCCAGTAAAAATAAATAGGTTCCACTCGCCACATATGACAACCTTCAAGGCTAACGCAGAAGAAGTTACACTGTGTGTGTTGCTTAGTTGCGTTAGTTGCGCAGCCTTTTCAAGAAATGAGTACCGATCCCCTCGGGAGCTGAGAAACCCCCACTTCAACTGAAGTGTTTGGCGTATGTCCGGCCCCCTTACCTGTAAAAATAAATAAGTTCCACTCGCCACATGCGAAACTCTTCGAAGTTATGTGTAGCTTAGTTGCGTTGCGTTAGTGGTCTTTTGTATGTATGTACATATATATTTTTTCTTCCCTCAACACGTATCCAAGAAATAATATTCTTTCTTCCAATATTTCTCCCCCTAATAGCTTGAGGCATTAACCATCAATGACTTCTTTATGTCCCTATCTCACGAATCCCTTTATTTATCTGAAAGTGGAAGCTAAGTATTCATAAACATTTATACAAAGCCATTTGCAAACCGAACCATTCGTAACTGAAAAAAAATACGATTATCTTTTTTTCAGTTTAACGACTCTGTGGTATAAAGCTACGTCATAAAACATTATTAAGTATTTCACCCTTGCTTAAGCCACTCCTTTTTTATGATTGTAATGAGAGTTATATTTTTTACATGCGTTCATTTGTAGATCAGATTTTTTATGTATAGTTAACTATTAACCAAGGTATTGGAAAGACAGTTAAAAACTGAAGTTTTGTTTGTTAAACATAATTTTATTTTTTTGCGTTCACATTGGTGTTTTTTTTTTTAAGAAAGCCTATGCGGGAGACTCCCTAGATTCGAGAGACTCTAAGGGTCTATGACACTTGTTATAGTGCCGCAGAGGTGTTGGTGATGTGGCAGTTGTCCATTTCCGGTTGCAGGGTCGTTAGCTGCGCAGTGCTGTGGTGTGTGTGGCATTGCTTTGTTTTGAGACACTGAGAGGAAATGGCGATTGATATTGGATTTGAAAAGGGCAAGGTTAAATTGGGATGGAAACACAAATACCGGTAACTCATTTCAACATGAAAACAGATATAGTATCCCCAAGTCAAAAGCTGGATCAAGAAACTCGAATAACTCAAGAAAAGTTGTCGTTTCTTAATTATAAACAATAACAGATTTCCTTCTTATAAAACATATAATTTTTTACAAGTATTTTACTTTTATTCATTCATAAATAAACAGTTCTTTGATGTGAAACTTCATTCACAAAATCACTTGCATAAAACATATCTCTGTCAAAATATTTTATATGGATGGGACAGCTTAATTATTAGATTTTGATGAAGCCATGTTTAGTTCCACCAAAGTTCTGGAAAGAATGGTTGCTGGTTCTAAATAATTATAATTCTTCTGCGTATTTGAACGAGCTGCTCATACAAAAAATCTGCCAGAGTCGTAGGCCACCCAGAAATTAGAATGGCAGTCAAGGATTAATTAAAGGGACTCACCTAATTCCAAATATGTTCTGCTTTGCTTTTTTTGTATTTCCTTTTGTCTACTATCACTGTCACAGATGAACTGATTTTGATACTGTTGCTTAGTAGGTAGGTGATAAGGATGGACAGGGCTAATAAAAGACAAAAAATAATGGCTCATAGACAAATCTGCCTATCAACTTGCTCAAACCGATATAATAATATTAGTAAGAAATCATTACGGCAGTTGAGAGTGTGTAAGAGTCTAGAGTCTCTCTGCGAACGTTTTCGA
This sequence comes from Agapetus fuscipes, assembly GCA_951799405.1. Classification (NCBI taxonomy): domain Eukaryota; kingdom Metazoa; phylum Arthropoda; class Insecta; order Trichoptera; family Glossosomatidae; genus Agapetus; species Agapetus fuscipes. Next base: position 5,120,215 of record OX637337.1, on the reverse strand, counting down.
ACCTGCCGGTACATGGGATAATCTAGATACGCTGTATTGGCCTCTAGACTCTTCTTAAGCGCCCGTATGTAAGGCGTGTTTTATATACAACAAAAAGTCTACCATTTGTCATTCGTAAGCAAGCAAAGTCGATATAAAGTGTAACCAACATTCTATTCTAACTAAAATTAATAAAAATTACACACATTTTCGTTTAACTGAAAAACCAAAAGGCGCAACGATATCATAAATGCATCGTCAGATTTTTTCTGAGCTGATGATAAACATCTGTTTCGAATAGAAAAGCAAAGATATTTCGGTGCCTAATTTAGGGATGCGAGTATTTGAGAGATATTTGACTGCAGTCACTTATTTCAACATAAAACATTCAAACTGCAATAACTCACCGGAACACCCCTAAAACTTCAACGCTAATTAATGGCTCTATTTTTAAAAATAAAATAAAAAGTTTTTTTGGAATTTGAGTATACTTCTAATGCGTTTACGTTTTGACATAACTGTGTCAAAAATAAGGAAACTAAGTAGCTTCATATAATAAAAAACAGTTTTTTTTTTATTTAACTTGTAGGTTAGCATAACGTCCCTCCAGTGCTTGTTTGTCTTAACTACCATTTGATTCAATGATGACCTTTCAACATAATTGTCTTACGAATCACATTCTTCACAGTCTGTACTAAGAGAACAACGTAAAGACGATAATAGGAGATTTGTATAATTATTTTCAAAATCCATTTCCAGTTTTCATACCACACCTTGGTTCAGTACACATACACACATTTCTCATGTTAAATGGCATCTAATGGGCATAAGACAAATGAGCACTATTGCTAAGCAATATTCTAATCTAATCTACATTGGAGATTCACATTACATGCATTCCCACAACCAGACACGTACAAGTTCGCGCTTGCACACGCTTGCTTCTCTTGATTTTTTTGTACAGCGTACCCACAGATATACGCGAAATAACACATGTTTGCTTGATGGCATGCATTATTTGTTTTTAATTTCCATTCCTTGACTCATAGTTTGGTATGAGGCCGGCTCATACATTTTTCACTTTGCCAATGTCACCCCTGTTTCAGGGAAGGTCGGCAAAAGTTGCAGGGTTTATTTTTATTTGAGATTTTGATTTTAATTTGTAAGTCCACATGCAGCATTTGTAAGTGCTAACTTACACGTGTCTGTTTGTGGGCATGCACTTAATAATATAAATCTTAAATGTGTACATATCTTTGCAACTTAGATTTTAGATTATTATTATTGGGCTCAGTAGATACGAACCAGCGTATATTTTAGGTACAAAAACAAACCTTGTTTGCATCATTAGGCTAAGTGGACAAAAAAAAGGGTAATGATTTAAAAATACCAAATGAAATAACCAATCATCTGTGAGTTGTTAAAAAAAATATTATTAAAAAAACTTATTCAAAAGTACCTTTTTTTATAGTATTAAAAACTCTTTGTGAGAGCCTCAGTTAATCATTTTAAAACTGAAAAAAAAAAAAAAATTAAATTAATTATTTTTCCCCACATTCATCACCATAGAGATTCCATGAAAAAAAGTAAAATTTCATTTGTATTCATTTTTGATGTGAACTGCAAAAGCTGATAACAAGCAATTTTAATTATTTTTTTGTTTACCTGAAAACATCAATTTGAAGGACACAATTTTTTGATTAATTAGCACCGTCATATTTGTATACAAAAGATACCGATATTTGAAATTGATTTTTTTTTTTATATTTGAAAATTGTATAATTATGTATAAACTCGAAAATATTACATACTAAGCATACATATCTGTACAAATTTAATATTTAATTGAACAAATATTATTTTCCTTTTCACACATTAATTAAATAATAATAATAAGATCAGCTTTGAATACCTAAAACATCGCAATATCCTTGAGATCAAATACATATCTACGTCACATTTCCAAAATAATTTAATTAAATATGTTTTCTTTATTTACAGATAAAAAAACGCTAAAGACTTTGGACCATCAAGATAACATTTAAACGTTTTGTGAAGTGAATAAAAAAGTTGTTTGTTTTTAATTAAAATTAAAATAAAAAAATAATCGTTAAAGATATTCCTTAGTTGTGTAAATTTTAATAAAATAAATCCGTAAAATAATTGATTTTTGGAATTATTGTAATAAAATAAATATCATGATTTCATATGCTTAAAATAATAACTTAAAATAATTACGAGTTTTGTGAAAATAAATTCATGAAAATATTTCCTAGCGTTTAAAATAACGTTTAACAGTTTAAATCTTTTAATAAGTAACTTATTTTAATAAGTAACTTAAAATAAGAACACTCATTTGGGAAAATAAAAAATCCTGTGTTTTTTTTATAATTTTTTTACACTTCTAATATTTGATTTGTTAAATTAAACGAATTAAAAATGTGTTTTATTTTAGGCAAGTGATAATCATTGAATGAATCGAATCAACAGACAATCCAAAGCTAAGCCAACAGCTTTCTTTTTTGCCAGAGTGAAATAGAAGCCAAAGCAGAAATAACACCAATAGAAAAGAAAATGAGAAAAAAACATTGAATGAAAAAAAAGAGCAAATTCCTCTGTGACTGACAATGTTCGTAATGGAATTTTAAAGGACCCTAATACTTCCACTTTTTTAATGGGATTTTCTCCTTTCATCTAAAGAACCTTTTGTAAAATGTAGATTGACTCGATATGTCAGATTTGAGTTGCGTTTCCTTGAACAGAAGAATGGAAGTAGCCAGATCGAGAACCGACTTCTTGAAGAATCCGTCAGATGTGACGACTTCCAGCTCATGTTCCATGTGGAGGAGAATGAAGATGGCATCTTCAAACAAGAAAACAATCTTTGGATCAGCATTGAAGATTATTTTCGCTTTGGAAGTAATCAGCCTTTTCATCGGAGGAGAGAATTTCATCAATTGCGCTTCAGGTAAGCAATTTTCTGATTATGAGGTTTGTGCTTTCGATAGTTTTGTTCATTATGTACTCGACAGATTTAAATTGGGTTGGAAAACCTGTAAAAATAATGAAATTAACATTTTTATGTTGGAAACTTTAGTATACTTCCTAAATTTTATAAGTCTTTAGGTATCTTTGACAATAGGTATCACCGGTAATGACCAGTCAGTAGCTTAGTGGTAAACATTTCGAACTACATTTCGGTTAACAAAGACCGGCACTAAAGTCTTACAGCAACTGGGGCATGCTTGAGTATTGGCGCTTACTATAGAAATTACAGAACATGCAGAGAGCCGTTGTGGTGTGATACACATAAGAGCAGCAATCACCAAATAAATCATCTTTAGTTTGTATAAAAAAAAATACCTTTATAAATAAAACAATACCTAAATAAATCATTTATTTATGACATAAAAGTAAATGGATATTTCAATATTACTTTACTTGAAATATAATATAATATGTACACCAAAGGTCGATCCAGCTTTAAAACAAATGAGTCTTGCTTGAAAATTGGTTCTTTCTTTTACGACGACTAAGCTTTCAGAGGGCTTTTGAAGTGTGATTAAAACTTAAACAGCGCTCACAAAATGAATCATCATAATACGAGTATTTAAATATATAAAGAAATACCTTAAATTTAGTTACTCATTTATAAGTAACGAATGTAAACATAAAATCAGATGTTTTTTTGCAACTTAGATTGAATAATATTTGATTGCGTATTCTCTTTGAAACAAAATAAATGTTTACAATATACCTTTGGAAGGCTTGATGCCTAATTCATTTTTTCCACGTGCATGAATAAACTGTTTTTCCTCCATTTGGAGGAAGAAAAAAAACATCACCAAAAACGAATGGAGTCCCTTTGAAGGCATTTTATTTTTTCATCGAAATCTCCCACAAAAGTCATAAATATTTATGCTTTCATCTTGTTTCTTTGTTAATATTGTTTCCACAAAACTTTTATTACAAAAAACAGAGTTTTCTCCTCGTTTTATTTATTTCTCTTCTGTGAATCCGGATTGTGGCTAAACTTGTTAGAGCGATTGCTTTCTGAGTGGGTAGCTTGGATTAGAATCCAAGGGTGTCTAAAGCACCGGTCTGAAATCTAATGGATAACACTTCGAACTCGGGAGGGTTCGATTCCTGGCGGAGGACAAAAAAAAAACATTAGATTTTGTAGGGTTTGTGTATTCACATAGTTAAAATTCATTTTATTTACAATAAAATTATTTTTTTCTAAAACGTAGTTATATTTTCACAATAATATTTTATATCTCGAGCACTTTCGACCTTCAAAAAAAAAAAAAACATGTTTTAAATATGCTCTTCGCTGGATTGAAAAAAACGATTTGCCTATGCCAAAGACCGGTCACGATACAATTACCAAGCTTCATAGTAATTGAGTTATGATTGAGAATTGGCGCTTTGTAGAGCGATGGTCAAGCTCTCAGATTTCTCTTGAGGTGTGATTTACATAAAAAACAGCGCTCACCTTCTTCTCACTTTTCGTCTGAACCAATTCTTGATACATGATAAGCTATACTCATTCTTTAAAAAAATTGTTCTCTTTGCCAGTGTCAACCCTGTTTCAAGAAAGGACGGCAAGCCACACCAACCCGTAAAAGAACAAAAAAATGGATTAAAAAACTCGTTTTGAAAAAATAACATTTCGCATACATTAAATGAAAAGTCATTTTTGTACATAATTAATTTCCTATCGTGAGGCATCACATGACAATAGGTCATATCAACACCATTAAGTATTTGACCGTTTTAGCATTTTTTGTCATCCCTGTTTCAGGGAAGGTCGACAAAAGTACGAGTAGCAGAGTGTACGTTAATTTTAAATTCGGGCTTTATTTTGTAAACTCGAGTTTACCTGTGTCTGCAATTGAGCATGTATTTCAAATGAACCCTAAATGTTTATGTATCTTTACAACTAAGATTATAGTTTATAGCATTTCAGTATTTGAGTATGAAAACATTTGAGTATTTTCGAAAGAAAGAGAGCTTTGGAGCGGGACTAGGTTAGGTCAGGTTAAAATTTGAGAATTTGAGCATTTGAGTATGTGAGTATCGGAACATTTGAGTATCAAAGGATTTGAGTATTTTCGCATGAAAGGGAACTTAGGGGGGAGGGGGAGATTGCGAGGGTTGCGTTTTATTTATTTTTATATGGGGGGGGCGGACGCTGAACACAAAGGTGTAATTTATATGGTAACAATAGAGAGTGTCTCTGGAGAGGAATTAATGGCATCGTGGGGGACTTCGGGGGTTTGGGGGGGATGATTCGAAAAGCAGGGGGGGGGGAGGGGGTTGTATAATAAAATAGGGGGCAGTGTATCCAATTGGAATTGTATCTGATACCTTTGTGCGCGTATTCAAACCAATTTAATCTGTGACAGGTTTATTTTTTGATATTTTAAGCACCACGCTATCGTTTTAGGGGGTGCAAAATTAACATTTTAAAAAAAAATAACATAAATTAACATCTACCAAAAAAAAAAAAGGAAAATCTACAAAAAGTGAAAAGCTTTCATAAAAAAATATATTTATGGTACAATTTTTTTTTAATTTAATATAATTAAATAATCCATGGATGTAAGCTTAACGCGTAATGTATTTTAACATGTATGCACATAGCCTAATTTGCAAAAATATATATAAAATTAAGATTCATACTTTATGCATGACACGTGTAATTTTACGCTCTCACATGCTGTATGTGTACAAAAAATATAAAACCCAAGTCTCAAATAAACATATGTAAGCCCTAGACTCTTGCCGCCTTTCCCTGAGAGGGGGGATTAGGCAAAAGTGAATCAATTTTTACAGTTTGAATGGTCAGCCTCATACCAAGATGTAAGTTATCGAATGTCATTTTTACAAAATTTGTTCTAAAAAAAAGTTTTCTGTGTACCTACTCGTCCAATACTAATATGTAAAAGTAAAATAATTATTTTTTTAATTCAATAGGGAAAACAAAGTTTTAGTTCACTTCTGTTTTTTTTTTGCTCAAACGTTTTCACATAATAAATTAAATAGTTTTACATTTTATGTTTTTTATTTATCATTTATTATGTATTGTTATGTAAATAGGCAATGTAAATATTGAAATAGGTATAGGTATTAGTTATAGGAATTCTTTATTGTATTGGTGGGTAGGATTGATAATTGTGTGTAAATAGAGAAATCTCTAGACTAAGTACTTCGAGAAGCTTCGAGCAAAAACGTGTTCCGGAGTGTTCTACTCTCTCAGTATAAAAGGGTGCAAGTTGCTTGCACTGACCAGTCTTATCTCTGAGCTCCACCAATACAATAAACAAATTCGACCAGTGAACTAAAACCAGTGTAATTAAATAAATCAAAGTGTTAAAAATAAATATAAATTGTAAAAATAAATTAAGAGAAATTAAAGATCCTGAAAGAAGACCTGTATGTTTTTAATTTAGAGACTTTCCGAATCCAAAAACATTACAGTATTTTAAGCGTTCATTCTATTTTTTATTTGTTTCAATGGTAAAATGGCAATCATGATTCTGCGGAATCATGTTTAATGCAAACATATTTCTCTGCACTGCTAATCGATTAATTATTTTGCAGATTAAAAAATTAAGCAAGCCTGAAAAATGTATGAGAGCGCATTGCACAAATTTGCATTTTAAAATATCATTGTTGTGTGCCTTTAAAAAATTAGATTCAGGCCAATAATTTTAAATTTCATAATTGGAAACTTGATTTATGTCAATGACGGATATTGTTACTCTATGTTTATTTTGTATGTAAAATTATTGTATACTCTGAAAATGTTGCACATGTATATGGGTGAAACTTCAAATCATGGATCTGAATGGCGGTTGATCTGTAATGTTGGCGGCTAGGGTTTATTAAGTTGAATTATGATGTCCATAAGTGTTATTATTTATTGATTTTAAAAAATCTAATTTGTCGTGTATGTTCCTTGACTTTTATGGCTGACCACCCATGCTGTAAAAATGGGTCACTTTGCCAATGTCACCTGTTTCAGGGAAGGACGGCAAGAGTTGCAGGGTGTATGTCCATTTGAGATTTGGTTTTTATGTTGTAGGTTCGCATGTGGCATGGGCAAGCGCGAACTTGTGCATGTCTGCTTGTGAGAATGCATATAATGTGAATCTCGAATGTAACATATCTTTGCAACTTAGATTAGATAGATTATATTAGATTAGACGGGACAAATTCTTGCACTACGACAAAAACGCATATATTACACAATAATTGACTATCCACCGTATGAATTCGGCCATGAATTGGTGAGACAAATCGTCAAGCAAAGAAGTTGTTACATCACACGGCCGGGTTGCTAGGGAGATGGCTTACAAAAAATTGTAATAAGTTTCTAAGGACCCTAGTTATATAGACGTGTGACATTTCCTCAAAGACAAAAAAATAAATTTCGAAATATTTTTTACAAAAATGACTTTCTTGCAAAAAAAGTTCCGACCCCATTTTAAATTTATAATCTAAGTTGCAAAGGTATATTACATTTCAAATTCATATAACATGCATTCTCAAAAGCGGACATGTATAAGGTCGCGCTTACACTTGCCGCATGTGGACTTTTGTCGACTTTCCCTGAGAGAGGGATGCCTTTGCCATATTAAACTAATTTTTACAGTACAGGAGGTCAGTTTGATACGAAAACATACGAATAATTTCCTACTGTTACACGTCAAATGGAAAAGGGATAACAGCGATTTTTGTGTGACAGCCCTCCTTGACGATAACCTGGAAACTGATTAAATTAAAACCGCAATAAATTTTACCGTAGACTCTGGTTTAAATGCAAGCATTCTACCAACTAAGCTAAATATAAGTATGATTTTACTTGGGATAACTTTAATTAAACAGCGATTTTTTTATTAACCAAGATTTATTTCGCACAGTATTGCTTACACAGTACTGTTTACTCTTCTAGCTCTAGCTTATGTCTTCGCGTTACAATGCTTCAAGCGACTCTGGCTCCCCACAGAATCTTTGCTCGTATATATATGGGCGGCAGAGACGATTCTTGCGTGTTTGAGATTATTCCACATACTTGTATAATGGATTTTTCGAAGCACTTCCAGATTGTTCGGCACACACCATATTCTTCTTCTTTTTGTGCCACTTCTAACGAAGATCGGCGATCATCATAGCTATTTCGATTTTAGATGCTGCGGCTCGAAACAGGGACTTGGTGCTTCTTCCGAACCACTGTCGCAGGTTCTTCAGCCACGATGTCCTTCGGCGTCCCTGAGATTTTCTCCCCTCAATCTTACCCTGAATGATAAGATGAAGGAGACGGTACTTCTCATTTCTCATAATGCAATCACGGCACACACCAGCGTGCACGTACTTCGAATCCAAAGTTCGTAACAATATCGACCGGACAGCTTGCAATTCTGTTTAGATAAAAATAAGGAAAAAAACTTTAAGTACCTTATTTTAGTTTTCTTTTTAAAGTCACTCGTTTCCCGACAAAGTAGCTTGTTGATATGATGCGACTACATCATTTACCATCATCCTGTAAACCTTCTTTAATGTGACGGAGATGAGAAAAGCACCTCGAGTATAAAGCCTCCGACAACCCTCTTTCCTCTCGTAAATAAAAAAAATGCATGCAAACTTAATCACTCACTAGGAGTGCTCTCGTATCTTCCATTCATTTTTCTATTTCGATCGCGCGAGTTTGTGGAATGAATTACACTCGAGGTAAAGCACTAGCCATCTCAAGAAGACGTGTACCCTAAATATAAAATATTCTAAAATAACTTAAACATAGCGTTTACCAGAAAATGTATAGCAACTTAAATAGCGCCTCTTTTGAGCGTTGTGGTTTCTAGAAAACAAAATCTAAGCGCTATGGATCGGTTTAAACGTAAAATTTTCTTAAGAGGAGCTGTTCACAGCTTTTGTGTTGAGGAGAATATGACACCCGTCTTTTCACAAAATTTATATCCATTAAGTGTCGTCACACCAAGGAATATTCTAGACATACCCAAGCGATGATAAAAAATTCCAAAAATTGTAATTGCGATAGAGCTGAAGTAGATTTAGAATCTAATATAACACTTTTTTTTTCAGCTGAACTTTCTTGGAATAAGAGTTTTAGGCTTACACGGCCGGCTGATGATGCTGGAGTGATGCTTTCCGGGATCTGTTGCCGTGGTCTGTGGGAGCTGGAGCTTCCGGACGTTTCGCCCATTTCTACGATGGGCTTTTTCATCTTTATCAAGGTTCTCATCAAGATCATCATCATCATCATACTTCACGCTGAAGAAGCCCATCGTAGAAATGGGCGAAACGTCCGGAAGCTCCAGCTCCCACAGACCACGCAACAGATCCCGGAAAGCATCACTCCAGCATTTCTTGGAATAGTTTGATATTTTTTTGTTGCTACACATACAGTGTAATTTCTTACCTGCGTTATCCACGAAGAGGTCGCATGGGGCGATTCGGGGCCTATTGATTCTTTCGGGTAATGGGGCCGGCCTCACGCCAACCATTTCAGTTGAAGTGAGGATCTTCCAGCTCTCGAGAGGGATGGTTCTCATTACTTGTTAAGGCTGAGTAAAACTTGCCGATTTAATTGTTTGGGTTTGAAATAAACACCGAAACGGGAAATTATTTCTGTCACCTTCGGTAGGAATCGAATTTAAACATCATGGAATGCAATCATTCTACCAGCAGAGAATACAATATCGACCAGACTTATAACAAGCTTGTAATACTACAAAGCGCCTAGGAGGCTGACCTCCCATACTGTAAAAATTGGTTCAATATACCAAAGTCAATACTGTTTCAAGGAAGGTCGGTAAGGGTTGCATGGCTTACGTTCATTTGAGATTGGGTTTTTATGTTGTTGGTCTATATTCGGTATGTGTGAGCGCAAACTTGCACGTGTCTGTTTTTGAGCATGTACTTAATATGAATTTGAAATGTTAATATATCATTGCAACTTAGATTATAGATTGTGGATGCGTGTCTGCTAATGAGAATACAGCATGTAATATAAATCTTAAATGTGATACATCTTTGCAACTTGCATTAAAGATATTATATCCTACCCTTCTGATAATCTTCCAGATGTCAACATTCGCTTACCTATTGTAATCCATTTCTCACCCCCTAACACATACGTGGGTACATCTGTGACGTCACCCCCTTTCTTTCTCGCAAATATACTCCCCCCCGTCCACGGACGCACCCCCCCCAGAGAGGCATATATCTCCACGCCACTCGCATAACGCACTTTATCCACACCTCGCCAAAATGCAATTGATGACGTCGCATTTCGTGAAATCCACCCCCGAAAGTACTTTATCATGTGGGGATATTTGCGTAATGGCCGAGCGATCTTTACCTCGAAATAAAAATATAAAATAAAGTCTCTTCGCTTAACTTATAGGTTGCTTTGAGGCTGACTGTAAAAAAATACTTTACTTTGCCAATGTCGCTCGTGTGTCAGGGAAGGTCGGCAAAGGTTGCAGGGCTTATGTTCATTTGACGTTTGGTTTTAGAATTGAAGGAAAAAATATACCATTTATATTTCCAAATGTGCTCTTCGCTGGGGTAAAAAAATCATAAACCTAAAGGTTTCAGTGACCGGTCTTTGGTAAACCAAGGACCGGTCACTGAAAGGTCCATCCAACCTTACAACAACTGGGTCTTGCTTGAGAATTGGTGCTTTCTACAGCGACGATCAAGCTTGCAGAGGGCTCTTGAGGTATCTAATCTAATCTAATCTAAGCTGCAAAGATATATATCATTTAAGATTTATATTAAATGCATTCCCACAAGCAGACATGTATAATTTCGCGCTAACACATGCCGCATGTGGACCTACAATATAAAAACCCAATCTCAAATGAACATAAGCCTTGCAACTCTTGCCGTCCTTCCCTGAAACAGGGGTGACATTGGCAAAGTGAACCAATTTTTTACAGTATGGGTGGTCAGCCACATAACAACCTATAAGTCAAGGAACATACATGACAAATTACATTTTTAAAATCAATAAATTATAATATATACATGGACATAAAAAAACTAAATCATAAAAACCAATTTTACTTTAACAAACCCTAGCCGCCAACATCACAGATCAACCGCCATTTCTTTCTATCCTTACATACTTCTTTCATTTCCTCCAGAGTCATAACCTTCTTCATACAAGCTCTTCTTTTATTATGACTCTGGATATTCCATTCATTCGCAATTTCGGATATTTGGTCCATCCATACCTTGAGGTATGATACACAAAAAAACAGCGCTTACAAAATAAATCATCCTAATATTATTTTGGTCTATTGGCACTTTCGCAAGTCTTGAGCACTGTTTGGTGAGCGTGCTTTTGTAATTGTGGTGAATCATACACTGAGAGAAATAAACACCAAAATACAGTAATAATTACTAAAATTAGTGTTAATACCACGACAACAATGCCACTGTAATTATTGCAAACAGGTTTTTGTAAATGTATTTAGTAATTACAAGTAATCTGATTTGTAGTCTCCGAAACGATGACGTCACGGATTTTACGACTGTTTTGTAATTACAAGTAATCTGATTTGTACTCTTCGAAACGATGACGTCACGGATTTTATGAATTTTTTGTAATTTCAAGCTCACAATTTATAATTCCGACCTATATGCATTGTAATACCTGCAAAATGTTTTGTATAAAATAACAACTCTTTTGTGAATATTAATACAATAATTAGTAAATCCTAGTGTTGCAGTGTTGTAATTACAGATCATTATACTTGTATTTAATGTATGTTTTGTAATAAATAGTGATTAGTTTTGTATTTTAGAGTGTTTGGAGTGCTGTAATAACAGATCACTGTACTTGTATTTAATGTACGTTTTGTTATTTCGAGTAGTTTGTTTTGAATTTCAAAGAATTGGGATTGTTGTTAAAACAAGATCATTGTACTTGTCAGATCATTGACAAATAAAATTGTTAATAATCTTGTTTCCAGCAAAATATTAATATTATACATGTGACTTTGTAAAGGTGGCTCAGATTAACTCTGGCGGCTCCATAAGATACGCAATCCAAAACTGTAGTCATTTCATCACGTTTTTTCGTGTATCATTCATGGAGCCTCCAGTGTTAATCTGATCGACCTTTACAAAGTTACCTGCATATAAATATTCTACTAAAAACAGTGATTGTTAACAGTTTTATTTATCAATAATCTGACAAGTATAATGATCTGTTATATCAACAATCCTGATTCTCAAAATACTAAAGAAATCGCTAGATATAACAAAACAGAAATTAAATACAAGTACACTAATCTGTTATTACAACACTCCAAACACTAAAATACTTAACTAAAATATCATAAGATTTCACAAAACAAGGCATTGCACACAGGTAGATCTATTATAACAACAATGGGAACTATCTAAAGTGCAGCAAACAAAATGAAAATCTATAAGATAGGATTTACAAAAGTAATTAAAATGGGAACTATAATAATCTATAATCTATAATCTAAGTTGCAAGGATATATTCATTTAAAGCTCTCAGGAACGGAAGTCGGAATTTCTCAAACCTATATTCGGGTTGGAGGAAATCTGAATTATGCCGAAAGATCAAATTGCTTGGATTTCAGTGAATTAGATTGACGGAGCCTAAAATAATTGTTGTTGTTGTTTTGGCATAGTCGACAACACAAATTAAAAAAAAAAAGATGGAGTATCAAAACCATTGAGTTCTGATAGTAAGTTACATAGGTAGGTAGTTAATGAAACATTCTGTACTTTTATAATAGTTCTTTATTATATTAATATATAAATTAACATAGTTAGTTCACTTACTCAAAGTACTTAATCAAGAGGCCAACGGACAGTTGCATAAGAGGTTATATTTGACAGGACATTGATAGCATTTGCAAATGGGGAAAACAATTTTTCATATGAAATAAATAAAGGTTCACCAGTTGTTATCACTTTGTAAGTATAAAATTCACATAATTGTTCATTTACACAAAGTACTTAATCAAGAGGCCAACGAACAGTTACATAAGAGGTCATATTTGGCAGGACATTGACAGCTTTGTAAATGGAGCAAACAATTTTTCATATGAAATAAATAAAGGTTCACCAGTTGTTATCACCTCGTTGTTATCAAACGATTTTACGTATTCCTGAAGTCCTCTTCACGAGGAGGTCGCATGTGAGTTGATCCATTCGCGGCGAGTCAAAATGGCGGACGGTGCGGCGCAAAGTAAAGACTGGCGACGATCGACGATGAATGAGTGGGCCCAATGGCGCCCGCGCCGCGTTCTTTACTTGACTGACTGACTGGAGTGACTGAAGGATAAGACGAGCCGAGCGAGCGGAGATGCCAATTTATGTATATGTAAGCGGTTTGTTGAAATTACAGGGTTCGTACTTGAAATTACTAAAATGTCATTATTCTTAAAGAATTCACAGTATTTGTACTTGGAATTACTAAAAACTTTTGTTAGAATTACATTGCGAATTGTTATATTTAATGAGGTTTGTACCGACTTGTAATTACCAAAAAAAATTGTTGGAATTACATTGCGCATTGTAATATTTAATGAGGTTTGTACTTGTAATTACCAAAAAAAATAATTGGAATTACATTGCGCAACTGTATTATTTAATGAGGTTTGTACTTGAAATTACATAGTTTAGTAATTTTTAGTGTATTCGTATTGTTACTTTTACAAATGACTTGTAATTATAACCAAGGATTAATTAATATCAGATTGTCATCGAATTCACGGTATTTACTAAAAACTTTTGTTAGAATTACATTGCGCAATTGTATTATTTAATGAGGTTTATACTTGAAATTACTAAAAACTTTGTTATTACTGAAATTACTTTGTTTAGTAAATTTTAGTGTATTCGTATTGTTACTTTTACAAATGTCTTGTAATTAAAACTAAGGATTAGTTAATATTAGTTTGTCATAGAATTCACGGTATTTACAAAAATCGTTTTGTTAGAATGACATTGGCGCTATTGTATTATCTAGTGGGGGATGGTAATTATTAATGAAATTTCGTTGAAAATGCAATAATCTTGTTTTTACAGATATTACATTATGCGTTTTTAATTTCTGCAAAGATTTTTCTCTCCGTGTAGATACTGACTGTCATATTTTGCTTAATTTGATTGCCGACAGCAGTTTCAAGATCAATTTGTTTGCTGAATCTTTTATGGCCCCCTTGGAATCGTCAGCTTAGTGCTTGTTTGTCTGATGTCCATCAGAGGAAATTCCACATGAGCAACGTTGGTATGTTTACTGGACCAATGTGTCTTATGAAAACTGGAAATCGATTTTAAAATATTTAAAAAAACTCTCTTTTTTTCTCAGCTCCGATTGTGTAGAATGTGAATCTTAAGACAATTTCATTGAAAGATCATCTTTGAATAAAATAGGTAAGCCAAACAAGCACTGGGGTGACGGAGTGGCAATGTTACGAAACGGCGCTAATGAAAAAATACAGCCACTTCAGACCTAAAACGGCTAAAAGACGAGTCAAATAAATATATGAAAAACACAGTATTTTTTGTCATTCCCTTTATCACAACTCACTGAAAATAGGATTGTGTAATATATTTTTTAAAGAAAATAACAAATAATTATGATTTTGAATGTAAGACGAGGCAAGAAAACTTAAACGAAAATCACAATGCCCGCGCGAGTTCAACCAAGGAAGAATTTTTCATCAAGTTCAAAGAAACTTGGATCTCTTTCATCTGTACACCGAGCATCAAACATTCTGTAAATACTCAACCGTTACGTAAACAGAAGAAAATACAAGAAAACTTAAGCACTCACTAGAGACGCTATTGTATATTTCAAACAAGTTTTCTATTTACGCGATGTTTGAGTATCAAATTGATGTTTTATACCCGTGATTCTGAGCGAAGGTGCTTCCCGCTGAGGTACGATTGCCCTGAGGCATATTTAGCTTTCATATTTTATAAACAAAGCCTCGGCAAGACTAAGAATTTGTCGTCAAAACAATAATAATACATCTTTTAAACATTATCTTCTTTGTGAGATTACGTTGGTTGAATCTGAAATGTGCGCTTCGTTTTCCGATTACAAAATACTTTAATATACTTTATGCTTGTCGAGCTTGAATCGACTCACAACCCGTGGATGCTGAAACAAAGCAACATTTTTTTTCAATTGGTGAAAGGCTTCCCGAGAAGCTAAGAAACGACGGCATAACAATACAAGTTTCCAAGTCAGCAGCGTGTTTGTAACTGCTTAAGTAAATGGATTGATGATCTTCATCTTATATAAAGGTAGTGTCTTGTAGTGCCAGCCATCTCGCTCCCCCAGTTCTTGTTTACCGTATACGCCAATCTTGTCAAATATGACTTTTTCATGAAGTTGTCTTATGAATCAAATTCTACACAATCTGAGCTAAGAAAAACCGTAAAACTCGATAATGTGAGAGTTTTTTTATATATTTTTTAAATAAATTTCTTGTTTTCATAAGACACATTGGTCCAGTACACATGCAAACATTACTCATGTAAAATTTTCTCAAAGGCGTATACGGTAAACAAGAACTAAGGCAGCGATCTGTCTCTGTTGGTTGCCATCCTCTTGTAAAGACAGTGCCTTGTTGTGCCAGCCATCTGTCTCATGATACATATCTACTGGTAGATGGTATTTAGAATAAGATAAAGATTCAAATGAAATCATTGAAGTACATATCCAGATAAATAAGTGTGGACTACTTAGGAGCTGTAATAGTTATTGGTTTGCTTTTTTTTATATGACTAATTTTATAAACATTCTTACGGTGTTATTCACATACGGCAAATCTATGGTTCAACAACGGATCAAACGTATTGTGAATACCCCTGTTAGACGTTAAACACCTTCCAAAATTATATAACACCAAAAAATATATGTATGAAAAACAAATCCAGTTTTGTGCTTTGAATTGTATAGCTAATATTATAATAGCGGTACTGTGAGTCAGAAACCAAAACAGTAGAGTGTATCTTAAAAACAAAAACAAAAAAGTTTTTCCTCTTTTAAAACGCTTGGCTTTTTCAGACCCTGCCGTCACCTTTTTCTACGACAGCGTCAGGTGCTGCTTTTACCTTAAGTACAAAACTTTTCCCCTCAACCCAACGATGTTGCTTTTGAAAAAAATGTATGAGAACTAAAAGATCGCTTCCAGAGAGCGTTTTAGTTTTTTAATAAAACGCTTCGGATGAGTTTGAACGTAGAGTTTTATACTTGGGGCTCTGGTAATTAGTTTTAAAGTTGGTGTTAAGATATTTAAGCTGGAGCCACTTTAGTTAGAGTGGTGCGTGGACCAAACATCTGCGACTCTGCCGTTAACACAAATAGCTAATATAGGTAGGGAGTTCTCGAGGCACATGCATTAAATAGACGCAAAAAATGACAACGAAAACAATCTCACTTTCGCTTTTCGTAAAAAAAAAACCATAAAAGATACGTATTTTCCATACTCTTGTTAAGATAGTAAGTACTCTTGTTAAGATAGTAAGTACTCTTGTTAAGATAGTAAGTACTCTCGTTAAGATAGTAAGTACTCTTGTTAAGATAGTAAGCACTCTTGTTAAGATAGTAAGTACTCTTGTTAAGATAGTAAGTACTCTTGTTAAGATAGTAAGTACTCTTGTTAAGATAGTGGACCGTTGCGTAGTCTAGTGGTTCACGCTCAGACTCGTAAATGGAAGGTTGTGGGTTCGAATCCCGGCGGAACACAAAAATATCCCATGTATATTTTCAAATATGCTCTACGCTGGATTGAAAAATTCATACACCTTTACAAACGAACCGGTTTTTTGAACTAGTGGTTTTTAATTTGTGTCAAAAAAATAATGTATGTTTACATTTGTAGTATTTATGTTAACATTTCATACCTTTTTATCTTTATTTAAAACCAAAATAACTTGTGAAACAAAATAAAAGATGCTAAAAATAGCATTTGAGTACTATTTAAAAGCAAAAGGTACACTGCGAGCTCCATTCCGCACACACTCTCTTTCATTACCGCTCCTGGGAAATAAACGCTAAATGAATATTGCAGAGATAAAGACGGGCTGTGTTAGCGTCACATGAATAGCGGACAAGTTGTCGAGCATACGCGTGTCACGACAAAATATGCATTGACAGAATGTCCATTGACAAAATGTCCACGCGACAAAATGTGCACCGACAAAATGTCCACTGACATAATGTCCACCGACACAATGTCCATCAACAAAATGTCCACCGATAGAATATGCACTGACAAAATGTCCACTGACATAATGTCCACCGACACAATGGCCATCAACAAAATGTCCACCGACAGAATATGCACTGACAAAATGTCCACTGACATAATGTGCACCGACACACCGACACATTGAGAAAATGTCTACGTGACAAAATGTCTACGCGACAAAATGTGCACCGACAAAATGTCCACTGACGTAATGTCCAGCGACACAATGTCCATCGATAAAATGTCCACCGACAGATTATGCACCGAAAAAATGTCCACTTATATAATGTCTACCGACACAATGTCCATTGACAAAATGTCCATGCAACAAAATATCCACGCGACAAATTGTCCACTGACATAATGTCCACCGACACAATGTCCATTGAGAAAATGTCTACGTGACAAAATGTCAACGCGACAAAATGTCCAACGACAATATTATGTCCACCCGACAAAATGTCTACCCGAGTTGTCTGTGACGACATTTATCGACATTTCATTCATAGACAAGTTGTCTGTGAATTAAATGTCGTTGACCAAAAAGTCGTGAGAACGAACTGTCTGCGAAAGAGTTGTCTATGACCGATTTCTCGAGTGACCAATCCAAGTAACGCGTATGATTGTAAGTAGGTTGTTGTGTGGACGAACTGCCGATTGACCGACTTGTCGACGGACGAGCTGTCTGTGAACGAGTTGTCTGTGACCGGTTTGTCGTGTGACCAATCCAAGTAACGCGTATGATTGTACGTAGGCTGTAGCGTATTCAAATATTAAACGCGATCGCTCACTTAGCAAACATGCTCTTCTCGCTTCAAACGCGTTTTAATATTACAGGATGTGGGGGCATTCATACTCTACGTGTCCTGTTCTACACTGCTCGCGAAAAAAAAATAAAAAAAACTCTTAACTTTGTTATACCAAGTAAGCGTTGCTGGTGTTTTGAATAGGGGTTTGAAGTACACACCGAAACAGAAAATCATTTTGACACCCATAGTAGAGATCGAACCCTAGCCTTGTAGGATTGAACGCAAGCGCTCTAGCCACTTAGTTATTGACCACCGAACTTGGGATCTACAGCCTCGGTTTATGTTGCATAACAACACATGACAGAACATCACAATGACAGTACATCAATACATCTACCATTATACATACAATTATGTCATGTGATGTTTTCATCTACCGTTTTATGTATGTGATGTTTTTTACTGCATTGTTTAGTCATAGTGTTGTATTTTCTGTGTTGTTCTGTCGTGTGGTTCTGTCATGTGTTGTTCTGTCATGTGTCGTTATGTTATGTGTCGTTTTGTCACTGTGCCGCTCTAACTTGTTACCCTTATAAATTAGATGTCAGATTTTCTTAGAAGATCTCAAATGTAAACTTTGAAACCTATTTACTTTAAAAAATCACACCAATATATCTTTTCAATTTGTCCAAAATTATACTGTCAAATCGCTGAAATAACTCTACAAATTAATGGGCTAATGAAAGTTGTGGAAACACAAGTTGATACCATTTCCCTAATAATATTGAAAATTTTAATATAATTTTCACATTAATATGTACATACTCGTAGTTTGCTGGTTAAAGCATTATTTAATCAAAACTAATCAAGTTTTTAGTATGTCCATTGGAATGGGTAATTTATATAATATACATTGCTTACATAAAGCTGAATTTCCCTAGCGTTTCAATAGCCGTATGACAATTTCATTTCATACAACATGATTTTCAATGTGCAAACCGCAGTCTGTGAAATTCATACTCCATCCCATTTCAAAATTTCAAAATCGACTGCAAAATTGTTAACAGCAGTCAGCAGTTAATCATATGAAAATCAAATAGCTCCCACTCCCAAAAAACAAGTTAATTTGATCAAAACAAACGAATAATAGCAAGATAATTTCCATTGATTTAATTACTTTGATTTAATCAAAATATAGTTATGTAAATAGGTAATGTAAATATTAAAATATGCATAAGTATTAGTTATAAGAATTCTTTATTGTATTGGTGGGTAGGATTGATTATTGTGTGTAAATAGAGAAGTCACTAGATTACTTTAATTATGTATGTGCTTCGAGAACAGTCTAGCAAAAATGTGTTCTCAACAGTTCCATCTTCTTAGTATAAAAAGTGTGCAAGTTGCTTGCACTAGTCAGTCAGTCATCTGCAAGCTTCACCAATACATTGAACAAATTCGACCAGTGAACTAAAACCAGTGTAATGAAATAAATGAGAGTGTCTTTGTAAAAATAAATATAAACGTGTAAAATAAATAAGTAAAAAGAAGAGTAGTGTTTTATTTGAAAGTATCCGAACCAAAAATCGTAACAATATCATACTTGCTGTCAAACTAAATATCTATGTATATTCTTAGGTTAGTTTGACTTTTCAATGTTCTTACGTGTTACTTTTTTTCTCGAGTGTAGAATAGTGTCACTTTGAGGTGCGCAACTCGGCGATTCATTTATCATTAAACGCCTGGAAGAGTGTCGCGGCACTTCTGTAGCGAATTTACTTCTTTTGAAGGCAGACGCAGTAAACTTGATGTCATTTATGGGGCTCTCTTGTTTTCCAAAATGATTATAAAATGCTTTCACACGACGCAGAAACATCTACCTTTACTTTTAAGCGTTACTCAGTATCTTTGTACATATTTTACCATAGTAAATTTCATTCAGATGTTTTCATAAAAGGTCTTGAAAAAGTTGTAGAGATTTTAGATTTAAAATATCTCCACAATTAGGTAATTTAACTTTTTGGATATAAGACGAAACGTTATGCGGGAACTTACATCATTCTCGATGTTTTATAGGCTACGTAAATGGAAGTAAATGGAAGGTTGTGGATTCGGATCCCGGCGGAGCACAAAAATGTACCATTTATATTTCGAATGTGCTCTTTGCTGGGTTGAAAAATTCATAAACCTTTACCAAAGACCGGTCACTGAAAGGTCCATCCAACCTTACAACAACTGGGTCTTGCTTGAGAATTGGCGCTTTCTACAGCGACGACCAAGCTCGCAGAGGGCTCTTGAGGTGTGATACACACAAAAACAGCGCTCACCAAATAAATCATCCTAATATTATTATTATTATTACGTAGTCAACGTCTTCATGATACACCCTCCTTGCACGACAACTGAGAACAAACTGTTTTTTTTTTTTAATTCAAATTTTTTCCAGAATATAAACTCTACAACTTTTGCCGACCTTCCCGATATCGAGTGCACCTTTTTTGCAGTTTGACTTCTTCTTCTTTGTGTGCAACTTCTATCGAAGATCGGCGATCATCATGGCTATTTTCACTTTAGATGCTGCGGCTTGAAACAGGGACTTGGTGCTTCTGCCGAACCACTGTCGCAGGTTTTTCAGCCACGATGTCCTTCGGCGTCCCTGAGATCTTCTCCCCTCAATCTTACCCTGAATGATAAGATGAAGGAGACGGTACTTCTCATTTCTCAAATTGTGACCGAAGTACATAATTTCTCTGCTTAATGGTAGGCAGGAGCTTTTTTGTAGTGCGCATTCGTTGAAGGACTTCTTCATTGGTGACTCGATCACGCCAAGAAATCCGAAGCATTTTTCAGTATAGACACATCTCGAATGCTTCAATTCGTCTCTCCAGTGCCTGCGTGAGAGTCCATCCCTCCATACCATACAGAGCGATTGGTAAAACGTAGCACCTCACTATGCGCTTCTGGAGTTCAAGGCTTAAATTTCGGCACAACAGTTGCAGTTTGACTGGTCAGCCTCATACTAGTCTATAGGTCAAGGAATATCTAAGCTCAGGATTCTACAAAACGA
Organism: Agapetus fuscipes; assembly: GCA_951799405.1. Lineage (NCBI taxonomy): Eukaryota > Metazoa > Arthropoda > Insecta > Trichoptera > Glossosomatidae > Agapetus > Agapetus fuscipes. The sequence continues at coordinate 5,099,138 of OX637337.1, read as the reverse complement.
CCGTAATTTCAATTGAAAATCGTTTTTCACATACTTTGTTTGCTCAGCCAGAGCTCATGTGTCTTGATTGGCACTTGGAAAATCTGTATTCATGTTTAAAATCGATTCTTTGCATAGCTTAGTATCATAAAGTGAATACACTTATTATAAAAGGGTCCTTGTATGTATATCAAAGGATACGCAAGTGCTGTAAATGTATGGCACTATTTGAAATCTAATAATACATACTTCAATACTCCAAGTATTCAACATTCGTAAATACGCAAAATTGCAAATTGCGTAAACAAAAAAAGGTATAAAAACCAGAACTCTCAATAGAGGCGCTGCCATATTTTCCATACAGTTTTTTGTTTCAATGGTGGTTCAATGTTGGAGCCATCGATATCTAAGTACGAGATGGGCTGAGAAAGCAATCCTTTGAGAATTAGGAATGCGCTAACACTCGCATTATACAGAGATCCAAATTCAGACTATCGGTAACCTTTTAACTATCAACAGATGTGTTACCTATAATCTATAATCTATAATCTAAGTTGCAAGGATATACTCATATAAAGCTCTCAGATGTATGCCCACAAACACGTGTAGTTCGCGCTTACAAATGCTGAATGTGTACTTACAAATAAAATCCAAACCTCGAATGAACATAAGCCCTACAACTTTTGCCGACCTTCCCTGACACAGGGGTGACATTGGCAAAGTGAACCATTTTTTACAGTATGGGTGGTCAGCCTCATACCAACCTATAAGTCAAGGAATACCTAATTGGAAAAAATATTTATAAATGCCAAACTGCATATTTTCTAAACGTGGCAATAAAGTAAAATAAATGTTTTATAAATGTGGAATAATATTTCACTTAAAAACCTATTATATATGATAACTTCCATAAAATTTATTTTTCACTTGTCCAAATATTTTACTCCCAAAACTGAGCAATTTCTAGAACTAGTGAAATTCAAGTATGTTGGTACTTGCTTGTTTAATTATGTACTCGTAGCTACGTTCGCGGTTATAGATACGTGAAAATCATCGCGTACATAATGAGGTTGGAACATTTTTGAATTTGGAATTTATCAGATATTTTCATACTTTCTACAACACTAGAGGGGTATTCATAACAAATACCGTTGCTATAGTGATTTCATAGATTTCTATGGTTATAAGTGCATTAATTAAAGACGGAGTAGAGACACGTTGCTTACATAGAAAATGACAAAAACATTTGATAATATGTCGTGAGTGAGATGTATGTTGTGAAAAACTGGTGCATCATGTCGTTTGGAACTGAATCACATTCATAGGCACTCCATAGAATTACTACCGCCATGCCCTCGACAACACTAAAGTCGTGTATTGTAACCATGGAGAGAGGTTTCTATAGTAACGAATATAGCAAAGAGTTACTGCCTCCATGGTTGTAGCAAAGTTTTTTGTACACTCTGAGAACATTTAAGAAACGGGGTTCCTTTGTCAATGACATTCGAAAGCAAAAAAAATAAAAAGCAAATTCAATAATCGCAAGGGCGCGAAATCTAGGGGAGCGTGTGGTGTCGAATTCAAAGGAAATACAGGGGGGAACGTTCTCACTAAAAACAATCCTGTTATAATGGATAAAAATCAACACTTTATCCTGTAATGTACATAAAAAGGGGAGCGGTTTTTTTTTGTGACGTAATTATTGACACAACAGTATCAGATTTACCATTGAAGTAAATCCCGAGTGTAAAAATTAGCGTTCAAACTCAACGCTAAAGTCGAATAAAAAATGTATATAAACTAAAACAGCACGTCTAGTGAGAGTTTAAGATTTAAAACACTTTTGTTTGAACGCTTTTAGTGAGTTGGGATGTTTTTTTTTTGCTACGGTACTGATTGTTTGAGTGCGAACAAATTATATTAGAAATGATCAAAGGGATGAAAGATTTATATGTCAGAGCAATGATGACTTACATGCAATAGTTATCGTTGTTATGTGTGTGTGTGTGTGTGTGTGTGTGTGTTTTAATGGTGATGATGATGATGATGACTTGATATAGCGCCGTTTCGTGATCATTGTCACACCAAGGACGCTAGATTTGTTAGAGCAGCTACTCATAATATATATTATAGATGGTCACGTGCAGTATGCGCAAGTGCAAACCTACATATGAGCACTAGTGTACGTGCATTAAATACGATTCTTGAATAGTTTTTTTTTGTTCTCTACCGGGTATTCCACTGTCGACTTTCCGTTTACGAGTCATACTGTAAAAAATGGTTCACTTTGCCAATGTCACTCCTGTTTCAGGGAAGGTCGGCTAGAGTTGCAGCGCTTATGTTCATTTGAGATTGGGTTTTTATATTATAGGTTCACATGCGGCATGCGTTATCGCGAATTTATACCTTTTACTGCACGGGAAAGCCTTTTGCCACTTGAGAAAATCTTGAGCGTCCATGTGCTGTGAGTCCTTCTGGCACATACATACATGACGGGTACGAGGAGGGTTTGAGCATATGTCTGCTTGTGGGAATGCTTGTAATATGAATCTTAAATGATATATATCTTTGCAGCTTAGATTTAGATTAGTTGTAGCATTCACCACTAGACTGCGGGCCGGTCTATAAATAATACAAATTTAATTTAATTTTGTTTTTACATTCATTGAAAATTCATTTCATACATTGTCATGTCAATCATTGGAAAAAGAGTTCACAATTTTTTTCTACCATAATTTAAAAGATTAAATTTTCCAAACCTTGTACGATTGTTGTCCATAAATGTTAACAGAATTTTAAAGGCAATATTGTGAGTGTATATTGTACTTTTTTATGTGAATCGAAAAACAATTAATTCAGAGTAGAAAGCCGCTTAACTGATGTAATAAATAAAATGTTTTTCAATATACATTGTTTTTTTTAGGAATAAAAATTCAATTAAAATTACACATACCTACAGAATATCGGAAAAAGGAGCCTAGTTTTTTTTTTGTCAATAGTATTTTCTAAAACTGTCTTTTAAAAAAATACAATCTCTAGTTTGGTTGGCTTTAAGGCTTAACGCTCGCTGAAAATTCAATTTTATTCTAACATATTTTCCATAAACATGAAAATTTATAACAAGGTAAAAATATATACTCGTATTACATATATGCATGTAATATTGAAAACACTTTCACAACACATCCTTTACTATAAAACATCACGTAAATACTAAAACAGCGCCGGTCCGTAGTCTAGTAGTAACGCTTCGGACTCGTAAATGAAAGGTCGTGGGTTTGAATCCCGGCGGACACAAAACATAGACACAAAAAAATACCATTGTCATTTTTTAATATGCTCTTTGCTGGATTGGAAAATTCATTACCTTTACCAAAGACCGTTCACTAAAGGCCCATTCAGCCTTACAGCAATTGGGTTTTGCTTGAGAATTGGCGCGACAAGTTCATAAAAAGTCCGGTCGATGGCTCAGTTGGTAGAATGATTGCATTCCATGCCAAGAGCAACGGTTCGATCCCCACCGAGTTCGTCAGAAATGATTTTTCTTTGCGATGTTTATTTCAAACCCAAAATAAATACCGGCAAGCGGTACTCACACAAGAAATGAGAACCAGCCCCCTCGGGAACTGGGAAACTCTCAATTCAACTGAAGTGGTTGGCGTAAGGGCAGCCCCCTTTAAAAAAAAATAGGTTCCACTTGCCACATGCGACCCCTTCGGGGATAACGCAAGCAAGAAGTTGCACTATCTGCGTGGCGCGTGTACATACAACGAAAATGTATGAAAACTAAAACACTCAATTAAGGTGCTGTTGCATCTTTACGTGTCTGCTTGTGGAAATGCATTCAATATGAATCTCAAATGATATATATATATATATATATATAAATGCAAATTAGATTTAGATCGACAACTCTTGACGCTTTTACCTGAAAATGTAAGAGCATTGGTAAAAGTGAACCCATTTGTACAATTGAGTGCCACATACCAACTTATTGGTTCAAGGATCTTACTTGTCAAAAAAAAATATCTGAAAAAGAAGATACAAGGACGAAAAAAGTTTATCAACAATTATTTATATTAGAATCCAAAAAAATCATCAGAAAGAAAATCTTTTTACTATTTTCCTAAGGTACATATTTTTTGTTGTTTATTCTACGCTACAAAAAAAGGACGTAATGAAATAAGCACAAAACAAGTCTTTGTATTTTACCTTGTCGCAAAATTAGTATTATAAAATACTTTATTTTTAATAATGCCTACGAAAAATACGATAACAAAGATGAAATAATGAAAAAAATATGCGGGTAAGTGTACAAAAAAATATATAAATCTTTACAATGAGAAAATTACAATTTTCCTTGCGTCATTACTCCCGGAATACAATATGGTTTTTTTTCTTGGGAAAAGTTTGATTTGTTCCTTTGTCTTTGGGTTCGCGTCCCAGCTAATTAATTACTTATATTATTATTTCCATTGGGTTCGTACAAAGGCTAATAATAATTTTTAATCTCCTTCAGGAATATTATTTTTTTTGCTTCGCTTTGAAATTTGCTTGTTAATTAGAGACATTCAGTTCGGTTCACTTTTTTATCGTACCTACTAAAAATATTAAAACAGTATCAACGTGTATTTTAAGCATATCTTTTAGTTTTTCTAGTCGTTTTTTTGTTTGTTTAAAGTATTTATCTTAGACTGTTGATCAGAATGTACAAGGCTTAATTCCTTGACGAACTCATAAAAACAATCAATATTTGTTTACAAAATTTGGGAGGTTTATTTGTACTCTTTTATTGGCAACCGTTGTGTTTTAACGACAAAAGTCTTTGTTGTCAATAATAATAAACAATCTAAGTTGAAAAAATATTTTTTTATTTAAGATTTATATTACATGCATTTCCATAAGCAGACACGTATAAATTTGCGCTTACACATGCCACATGTGGACCTACAATATACAAACCTTAATCTCAAGTGAACATAACGCACGCTTAATAATAAAGAGAAATAACTTGTAAATTGGGAAAATCGAGACTTTGTAATAAAACGCAAGAACAATGCGAGAAGAATAGGTAGAATGCGACAGCCGTTCAATTTGGACGAATATGACCGAGATAAAACATCGGCCGCCTTTTTCATCCCATACAAGTTGTACTGGGTGTCTGAACTTTAAACGCGATTTCCCAACATTCTTGTTTTTTGAGTTATTACTCTTTATTATTAAACGTGTGATAAGCACTGCAACTTTTGCTGACCTTCCCTGAAACAGGGGTGACATTGGCCATGTGAACCATTTTTTAACAGTATGAGTGGTCAGCTTTATACCAACTTAGACTTTACAACAACAAAGACTTGGAGTTATAATAATAATAATAATAAATACAAAATTTGTATAGCGCCTTTTATGACAGTATGTCACTACAAAGGCACTTGTCCATATGATTGGACGAAGAGGTGAGTCTCGAAACTTCTTTTAAATAGTCTCTCCGAATCCAGTTCCCTCAGTGAGGCGGGAAGAGCATTCCAAGTCATTGGAGCGGCTGCCTTGAATGCCCTGTCTCCAAAAACAGTGCGGGGCCTTCTTGCAGGGATGTCTAGGCAGCTGCTTCTTGATGCAGCTGTCCTCAGTGTTTGTAAGCGCGAGGTTGTAGTTGTTGGAGACACCAGCTCCATCAAGTACCCCGGAGCACTCCCACGCAGTGCTTTAAAGGTGAGCAAACCGACTATTAAGGTGATCCTCTTAGGGATTTTCAACCAATGCAGAGCTTGAAGGTGAGGAGTAATGTGGCAGGACTTTGCAGTTCCATATATCAGTCTAGCTGCGGCCTTCTGCAGCAATTGAAGCCTATTGAGCTGATTTTCAATAATCAAAAATTAACAATAAATGAAAAAAAACTTGTAAAATAGCAGTGAAATAAAAGTATTGCAAAAGTAGCAACCGCAGTTAAATTGTTTGAGTAAATTTACCCTGCCTAATTAGGTGGGAGACAGAGGATAAAAAAAGAAAATCGGCTAAATCAATGCTAGGAGGTAGCCGACTAAGGGAAAATGCTTTCGCTTATCCGGCAACTAAAATCTTCCGCCCCATCGCACGGATAAAGCATCCATCTAACATTATTAGCCGCCATTTTATTGATAGAAAAGCCTTATCCGTAAAGGGAGAACTCGGAAATAGAAACATGAAAAGTGACTCGCATTAATTTGGCGGTTTCCCACGGACGCCGAATAATGAAAGACCCTTTTTCTGTAAAGGTTTTTTTTCGCCCGGCCGTAATTGTTGCAATTAGTAATATTCTATTAACGAATTTGTTACATTCGTTGTAAGGAATGAGGTGTCTAGAATTGGTTGTTCATTTTTACGAATGAAAATGTGTCTATTGTTATATAATAGGTCGGGGAAAAAGTTTCTTCGTATTTTTTATGAAAATTGGTTTAGGCGACGCGACGACTGAGGATGAACTGAGTTCATCCGCAGTCGTCGTGCAGAGAGGATGTTCTCCTGAAGACGTTGGCTACGTCGCCGATGAAACGTCGAAAATGGTGTAAGTTCTCTCTAAACGGTTCGTGAAATATCCGAGTTAAATTAATTTTTGTAATTTGTTTAGTTTTAAAATTAATATAATTTTCAAAATGTCAAACGACCGTAATTCTAACTTAAATCGTTTTACTTTATTTTTTAAAAACCTACGAGTACCTACACAGAAAAATTGCAGTTTTTTTCGAATCAGAAAGAGTCATAAAAAGAAAGAAGGAGGGAGAGTTCAACAACAAAAAATACAAAATTGTACCCCATGTGATGGAAAAATTGTAAAATCCAGCCGAGGCGTGGAAATAAGAATATGCTCGTGATAATAACAACGCGTCTGTACCTCAAGTATACGAAACTACGTTTAAACTCAATCACAGCGTTTTAATTAATGTTTATGTAAACTAAAACCCTCGCTGGAGGCGCTGCTTTATATTTCGTTTACTTTTGTTACACGTGGACTGTGGCGGAAAAATGGGTTCCACGAAAAATCTATCATAGACAGTCTGTCCATAGACTGTTCGGCCATGGACGAACGACAGTTCATCTAAGTACACGACTTTCCGGTCAACGTCAATTTGATCACAGACAAATCTACAGATATTTTTTCTACAGACACATCGGTCATGGACAATTCGGGCATCCACTTTTTGGTCTAATCTAACCTTATCTAAGTTGCAAAGATATGTAACATTGGGGATTCACATTATATGCATTTTCACAAGCAGACACGTATAAGTTCGAGCTTAAACATGCCGCATGTTCTGGAAATATTTCGCAGTTTCATCAAGAAGAGTTTGTCAGCTGAAGTTTCTTTACATAGCGCCATAGATTCAATGATTTGAGGCAAGCGTTTATTTCGTCTGCAGCAGTTGATCTTGGAATTACTGGCAGTGTTTGGCGGAAATCTCCAGACAGTAAAATCATTGCGCCCCCAAAACATCTCGAGTTATTGCGTAGATCTTTCAACGTTCGGTGAAGTGCTTCCAATGCACGTTTATGCGCCATTGTGCATTCGTCCCAGATGATGATTTTCGATGCTGATAAAACTTTGGCCATTGCGGAGTGTTTTGCAATATTGCATGTTGTTTCTTCAATAGTTTGAATATTTAACGGCAATTTTAATGCTGAATGAGCCGTACGGCATCCTTCTAACAATGTGGCTGCTATTCCAGAGGAAGCAACTGCAACCGCAATGCTGGATCTTGCACGAACAGTGGCTAAAGCTAATGACATGAAGAATGTTTTACCAGTTCCACCAGGGGCGTCCAGGAAATATAAACCACCATTTCCGTCATCAATTGCCTTCATCAATGTACCATAAACTTCCTTTTGTCGTTGATTTGACAGGGGTACATTTTTTTGAACTATTAAATCTAATTCCTGGTGATGGAAAGATTTCAAGTTTTTTTGTCAACAACTTAATGACACTGTGAAAATTTTTGTTCTCTTTCCTAATAAGGACCGTTTTCGTTAGTAAGTTGAAACAGATATATAATGTTGATTTCATTTATAATAATTTATAGTCCACAGATATCAATAGTCGACGGATGCAGCTGTCTTTGGGCGTATATTGAATATCGAAATGTCGTGTGGACGGAGTGTCGTGTGGACGAAGTGTCGTGAGGTTGATTTGTCGTGACACGAGAAAAATGTCATCACATTGTGGCTGGGTGCGAGGCGGGCAAGTCATCACTGGATGGTGTTATGACAGCGACTCGGGTTCCATTCGTCAGGAGTCGTGTGGGAGAGACGATCCCTCGGGGAAAGGAAACGGGAAAATACGAGCATATGCCGAGCAGCGCCGGGCATTGAAGTACTAGCAAACCACGTCGGGATTAGTTATTTATGTTATCTATAATAATCTAAGTTGCAAAGATTTTTTATATTATTTAGAAAAATTAATTTGTGAAGAGGAATGCAATTCACCAACCTATTTTGCCTGGCCAGTTGTCTTCATGCGAAAGCAGAAACTTGTGTGCATGCAACGACATCAGGGTCAATGTTATGGTCAAAGGGGCCAGCCGTGGCTCGAACCAACGTAATCTGAACCAAACACGCTAGCTGAACGAGTGTCTTGACCGCCGTGGCCATAGCACCGATATATTTACATTCAAAACTCATATCAAATGCATGCCCACAAACAGACACGTGTAAGTTCGCGCTTAAAATGCTAGATGTGGACTTACAAATAAAAATCCACAACTCAAATGAACCTACAACTTTTGCAACTTTTGCCGACTTTCCCTGAAATACTAGGATAAAATTGGCAATGTGAGCCATTTTATATAGAATGGGTTAACAGCCTCATACCAATCTATAAGTCAAGGAATACAATTAATTCATTACAGTTAACTATAAAAAACAGACAATCAGACAAAAACTCACCTTGCTTGTTTGTATTTAACCATTGATTTTCTACTTGTTTGTATTTGTGTTTTTTTCTGTAAGAGGCATTCTGTGCCGTAAAATGTTAAATAAATAAATAATCAGAGTCATTGAAAAGGCATTAAAGATTGGCATGACTTGTGACAAAACTTATTGGAGCAATCAAACTTATTATAAACACTTTTGGAATACTAATTACAGTTACAATTTCTCGTTTAAATCTTGTTGAACAAATTCCCAATTCCAATTTCAAAAACTTTGAAAATGTAATAAACAAGATGGCCGTTGTTGTATTACCCCACCAGACTTTCTCGCATGTAAACTTGTTTCTTTCGTCATCAATCAGCCTCCCACTTTTCCACCCCATCGTCGTTCTCCTCCACACCCCATCGCCTCCCCCCCAAGATCCTGGGAAGGCGACTGTCTCCGCGGAGCCGCAGGAATTTGTAACCAAATAACCACGCCAAATATATCTTTGTCTCTTTGCCTTGACACATGATACCCTCCTTATGAAATCATTATTTTTTGCTCGCGAAAAGTGGGGAGGCTTATTTCAGCGCTATCATATAACGGTACCATAGCAATTTGTCGTCTGGATTTTTCTTTATGTGTGTATTATATGTTATATCTTGATTGATATAGCAATTTTTGTGTTTGAAAGGCCACGTCAGATGCGATGGTAAATGATGGTAATATGTGGAAATGTTTAGTTTATTGCTGTTATTTAAGGTTATGAAATAATTTAGAAAAGAAATTAAATAAAGGTCCATCCAGCCTTACAGCATCTGGGTCTTGAAATGAAAATGAAATGAAATTAGGCTGATTTATTTGGTGAGCGCTGTTTTTGTGTGTATCACACCTCAAGAGCCCTTGAGTATTGGCGCTTTGTAGCGACGACCAAGCTCGCACTCCTCTGCGGCACTACAACAAGTGTCATAGACCCCTAGAGTCTCTAGAATCTAAGGAGTCTCCCGCACAGGATTTCTTACAAAAAATATATTAAAGTAAATTCATAGGTGCCTTGGCACCCATGAATTATACACTATATAATACACTAATATTAATACACTATATATTATACCTTAGTTAGGCCGGACACAAACAAAAAAAAAACGCAATGAAGCTTTACTTAAAGTGCAACCTCTCATTTTGTTGTCTCTGTAAAGGTCTCATGTGGGGTGTGAAACCTATTAATTTTCACTTATTAAGGCGTTGGCCCGATATCGGCGTTTCTCAGCTCCCCGGGTTGCTGTTTTTCATTTTCTTATGAAGACTGAATAACCCGTAAACTGAAAACAATTTCTGAGCCCATGTGCAGTTCAAACCCTAGCTGTCCGGCATGCAAGCAGTGTACCATCCTATCGACTGGGCCAGATATTTCACGTAAAAAAATATAGATTTAAATAAAAAATCTTTGTTAAAGTTCACACTGGTTTTATTTATTACATAAACACGACCGGTTTCAGGACCGCAGAACATTCCATCAACAGGGGCAAAATATGCACCTTCTCCTTCTATAGATAATTATTAACCATGCTTTTGTATTTTCGTGTTAGTTATATTTTGCACCTGAAGATGGGATGTTCTGCGGTCCCGAAACCGGTCGTGTTGAATAAATAAAACTCACTCTGAACTTTAACAAATAATTTTTATTTAAATCTGTTAAAGTGGACTTTCACAAAGTTACTGCCGAAAATCTACAAAATATAAAAAATGTATATATTTTTACGTAGGGATCATAAATTCAGTATTTTTTTTGACCTTGTTTAAAATTCTAAACTCACTATTTTTGCTTTGAAATATTGCAGTGGTTCTATATTTCAGTATTTTTATTAGTCTTAATATTTGCAAAAAATTAAATTAGGCTGTTGTGGAAAAATTCATGTTAATTTCTCGTCGCTAATTAAACGACTTAATGTCGTGAAGTTTTTTCGTTCTAATTGCACCACGTAACCCAATACTACTGCAGTACCCAAAGTATAAAACTTTACGTTCAAAGTGAACCATAGTGATTACCAAAAAAAATGTATAAAAACTGAATGAGAGCCTCTAGTGAACGGTTTAGTTTATTTACATGTTTTATTTAACGCGATGGTTGGGTTTAAACGTAAATTTTTACACCACTGCTCGTTGTTTTTTATTCAGCCCCACATTTCGCCAAAACTTGTTTTCGCAGAATTGACGATGTTTAACCCTTTCCCTGGCGCGAATTAAAAAAATATGGCCTTACTGCCATGTTGCTGCATAAACGCATGAGAATACTTTTATTGAAATGAATTTGGCATCGTCCGGCTCAAAACCAAGTCTTTGCTCTGTCATCAGAGCAATGTAACGATATTATCAAAAATTTAGATAAAACATATAAGAAAACCACATAATATTTCACTGGTGTATTGCTTTACACGAGATAACTCATATCTGACGTAGCAAGTGTGACCTTATAAGACAAAATATGGTGTATCTTGCGAAGCACGCATTACTTTTTTAACAAGGTATCTCAGCTGTTGTGTTGCAGAGTATATTACAAAAGACAAGGCTCTTTAAACTATCTCGTGTAGACAAGATTAATTTGTGTTGAGATAATCCATCTTAAGCAAACCACATGATTTTTGACAAGATATTTGTCTACGGGAAGGCAATTTTTTTCTACTTAGTGTATAATGAATATCCTTGTTGTTGAACATACATTTTTACGAGATATCTCGTGTGCAGTATTGAAACGGTTAAGGTTGCTCCATATGCTGCACAGTAAAAATTGAGAGCCGCCATGTTGGATAATTGTTTTTTTTTAATCAATTTCTGGAATACATGTAATTGTTTGCGGTCGGACTCTCATCGTTTTATTTAATTAAAAAACATTTCGCGTACCTCGCGAGGTTTATGGTGTAATTTCTGGGTACACGTGACCATTGATCTTTTTTAACTTTTTCGTTTCTGTAGCTGGTAAAAATGCAGGTTAAATTTTTCGTAGGCATAATCCTTAATGTTCTTATATTTTTTCTAAAATTGAAACGCATATGTGGTATTTATTTAGAATTTAAATTTATTTTAAACTTGTAATTTATTAATAAATAAATCACTTTTGTGTTCTTTCGTTATTTATTTTTATTTAATATAATTATTTTTTTTTTCTATATTTAACGTATTATTGTAATTCATTGTCACATCATTTATTTCACTTTTGTTCTATAGGTACGAAGTCTGACAACGAATAAACAGCAAAAATACTTGCTTTTAGCCCTCCGGGTCACATGAAATTAAAAAATACTAACGACATGAAAAGTTTTTTTTCTTTGCACGGCAAATTTCAAGAATCTATTCATGGAAATGAGAGAAAACTGAAATAGTTAGCGTGAGGCCGGGTCCCCTCACCTATAAAAATAAATAGGTCCCGAATCGACACACGCGACTCATTCAGATATAAGAAGATACACTATACGTGTGGCTAAGTTGCGATAGATAAGTTTCTCATTTTTTTTCATATAGCCTTGATTGAGCGTACTATGAGGCATTCTATAAGATCATCAGAGACATTCATCAACAAAAGGATACGTTTTTTTTTAAGAAAGCCTATGCGGGAGACTCCCTAGATTCGAGAGACTCTAAGGGTCTATGACACTTGTTATAGTGCCGCAGAGGTGTTGGTGATGTGGCAGTTGTCCATGTCCGGTTGCAGGGTCGTTAGCTGTGCAGTGCTGTGGTGTGTGTGGCATTGCTTTGTTTTGAGACGAAATGGCGATTGATATTGGATTTGAAAAGGGCAAGGTTAAATTGGGATGGAAACACAGATACCGGTAACTCATTGTGTTAGTTTTGAGCATTATGTGTGTTAGAATTTTCAGTACTCCTATCTAGCATGTATCTGCCTGAATGCAGTTGACGTGCCGACATATAGCGCGTCAGTCAGCAGAGAATATATGACGTAATTAAGTGAGGGTGAGATTGCAGGGAGCCCTGAGCGGCTGGAGATATGGAGCGTTTAGGTGCACTGCCCACCAGATGCGGCGAGCTCAATAAATGTCTGTGCCACATGATGAAGCGGCACATTGTAAGCAACCAGACAGTGACGAAATGTTAATCTTGCTATCTGTGATCTGTGGTAGTAGTTGCCGGGAGCTGACTCTCCAGGGCTGGAAGTCCCATCCCCACGGTAATTCTTACCTACCAAATATCGACCTTACTTTTATATATCACTCTTCTACCAGTCCGTAGTCCAGGTGGTAACACATCGGACTCGTAACTGGAAGGTTGTGGGTTCGAATCCCTGCGGAGCACAAAAAATATACCATTTATATTTTCAAATTTGCTCTTCGCTGGGTTGAAAAATTCATAAACCTTTACCAAAGACCGGTCATCAAAAGGTCCATCCAGCCTTACAACAACTGGGTCTTGCTTGAGAATTGGCGCTTTCTACAGTGACGACCAACCTCGTAGAGGGCTCTTGAGGTGTGATACACACAAAAACAGCGGTCACCAAATAAAACAGCCTATTTTTTTATTTTTTTTTTAATCGGTAATATCTCTATGAAGACTAATCAGCTGTTCACTTGCGGCTATCTCGGATTGGACACAACTCACACAGACACAGAATCACACATTTGCAACACTGTTTTAATTCAATCACAACTATTTTAGACAGTAATTTGTTTACAATGACTTAGCATGCCTCACCAAAGCTCACTGCTTTATACATTTTTCCCGCGCTAATCCCCACTGGCTTTGTCTCCCACCACTAGACTAATTGAGTTCGCCCCAAATAAATCAATTACATTTCAGGTTGAGAGCCGCCTAGTGGTCAAAATAATGCACCTACTGATGGTTGCTCATCACTAATTGGTTTGGAATTGCATTCCAGCTACCGTTACTGTACAACTAATTTTATTTTAACGAAACCAGGTCTATTCTGTTTTGGGTGCAGTTTATACCTAGGCCTTTTAGTACTGTTGCCAATGTGTAATTGTGTATTTTTGCTTGTCTGTGTAGTGTCTGTGATAAAGGAAGGAATGGATAGACGAAACAGTTGGGATTGCGAAAAAATGGAACCTGCAGAGTGAGAATTAGAGATGTGTATGTGTAAGGAAAGTGATGAATGTTGAAGAGATGAAAGAGATATTAGTATCGCCGTCGAAATTTGTACCTTTTGTCTTGTGCGTGTGTCGCCTAATGATTTTCAGTTTTGCGACCCCTTCGGGGATAACGCGGCAAGAAGTTACGCTATATGTGTAGCTTAGTTGCATTTTTTTTTAAGTACGTATAATTTTTTAACCAATATTAATATGCCTTAATCTCACAAATGTGACGTAGCGCGGTAACGGTAACGCTAACGTTCGTCAATACAAAACACGCACGACATAATCGTAAAATTGATTTATTTGAAAATTAATAATACCAGCGACTATAAAAACACACAATTTTAACAAGCACTAATGTTCCTAAGTAGACAATACACAATTGACAACAGATTCCGATATTTACCCTAATAATTCCAAGCTAAATCCCACTCAAAACAATCACGACAAGTTTACGGCTGAGACGTAGACCCTCTCAGAAGAAAATGAAGGTAGCGAATCAGTTTTTTGTGTTTTCCATACTGCATCAAAGAGTTACCATACGCGAAAAAAATACTTAGGGATGCAAGATATTTGTCAGTTTCAATGAAAATGGTAACACACTAAAAGAAAAAAATCGGAACCAAAAATGGATACAACCATTAGCAACTAATATTTCGTGTTAAAATAAATAAATATTATTGTGGCTAGTACAGAAAACAAAAGATACGTTACTAAGGTATATGAAAAAATACTCAACTTTATAAACATTTGACTATTTTGATCGTATCTTGCCATCAAAGGGTCAAAAACGGATTGGCGACATGTAAAATTTGTATGAGAATGGGAAAAAGGCGATTTTGTTTTACTTTTTAATTACATCGCCACTTCATGCTTTTTGCAGATTTTTTTTGTAATTCGATACGCTTTTCAAATACTTTATTCTAATTAATCTAGAATTCAGTAGACATCACCAGTTTTTATGAAAAATCTGAAAATCATAAGCCGACACACGCACAAGACAAAAGGTACAAATTTCGACGGCGAAACCCATATGCAAGAACAGAAAAAGTGGAGACGCATCCGAGAAAGTACCGGCCACCTCTATTGGGACGGTGGCAGGATACAATACAGTACAGTTACGTAAGTCTAAATATAGTCCTTTTCTGATTAAATATTAGATTCAAATCGGTTAGAATCAGGTCCATAGTAAACTTACTGGAAAAAGCGTAGACCTTAGACCACTCGTAGCACGTAAAAGTCGTAGTCTGAAAAATTACTTAGTCTGCTCTGCTAATCTCAACGAAAATTAGTCGTTGCATATTATGCAACAAATCAGTTAAAGTTCTTCCAGTCGAATAATTTAGTCATTTTGTTATAGCTGCCCACTTATGTACATGTCTGTGACCTCTTCATGTATTCCCTATTTTACGTTTTGCTACAATTTGAATATTAAAATAATTTTACTTCTCATAAACTTTTCAGCACCCTGAGTACGAGTTGCAAAACTTGAATAAAGTAAAGTTTACGGAAAGTATTAAAAAGTGGTTTTCCCTAAAATCTGCCGTTTTTGTTTGTTTGAACTTGATTTTCTTCATCACTGTAACTTTTTTGCTAAGACCATAAAGTGTGCGAAAAAAAAACGACAGATTTTGGGGAAAATCACTCTTTAATCTATAATTTATAATCTAAGTTGCAAGGATATATTCATTTAAAGCTCTCAGATGCATGCTCACATACCAACAAGTGTAGTTCGCGCTTACAAATGCTGAATGTGTACTTACAAATAAAATCCAAACCTCAAATGAACATAAGCCCAACAACCTTTGCCGACCTTCCCTGACACAGGGGTGACATTGGCAAAGTGAACCATTTTTACAGTATGGGTGGTCAGCCTCATACCAACCTATAAGTCAAGGAATACGAATAATATAATAATTAATAATAGCATAATTTGAAAATATCTCTATT
Source organism: Agapetus fuscipes (assembly GCA_951799405.1). Classification (NCBI taxonomy): domain Eukaryota; kingdom Metazoa; phylum Arthropoda; class Insecta; order Trichoptera; family Glossosomatidae; genus Agapetus; species Agapetus fuscipes. The sequence goes on along the minus strand of OX637337.1, from coordinate 5,083,227 downwards.
AAATTATCATATTAGAGCTTTCCACCACACTGTTTCATTTCCGAACCCCCGAGGTCGCGTGTTTTACGACAGAAGTATTATCCATGCCTTCGTCTGTTTGTATGGCAGTCGAAAATTGGATGAGGGGTCGTAATTTTTATTGATATTACCGCAAAAGATACCAATCACCCTAATCTGTACAATTTTATTATTCGGCCACGTTTAGCCTATTAAACGAAAGCTTCCCCATACACCCCTAGTACAAAATATCACTTAAATTCGCTACCATGACGTGAATCGAAAAATGTGTAGAGAATAAAACAGCACTCCTGGTGAGCGATTTACTTTTCATGCCTTTTATTTATATTTATACTAGGATTAGAGTACCTCAAATATACAACTTCACCTTACATTAAACCACAGCTTTCACAAGAAATGTATGGAAATTAAAACAGCTCCTCTAGGGAGGGTTTCAGTTTCCATTCAATTTTTGTAAAAATCTTTGGTTGAGTTTTAGCGCAACGTTTACTGGAGTACCATACCACAAATATACAAATGAACCTAATATTAAACCACGTCTTTCACAAAAAAATGTAAGGATATTAACACAGCGCCTCTGATGAGGGTTTCAGTTTCCATACAATTTTGGAAAAAATTCACTTGGGTTACAGTATGACCTCATTAATAACTTGAAAAAAATGAGATCATTTTTTTACTGAAACTGTTAAAAATTATGATAATGGGATAATGGGTCAAAAAAAGACAGGTTGACATTGTCTAGACCAGTTTAATACTCGTAATAGTCTGGTGAATTCAATTTTTTTTTAAATGTTGGCTATCATCATGAAAATGGTACCTGCTGCACGAAAGAGGGATCTAGTGCTTCTGTTAAAACCATCCCTCAAGTCCTTCGACCAGGATGTTCTTCCTCAAGCTGGAATCCGTCGTCCTTATATACTTCCCTGTTTGATCATTGATTCCACACTTGTTCTCAAACTGTTTTTTTTTTTGTTCCAGTCGTTAACATCCAGAGCACCACAACCACAGTTTCCACAACCTCTTCTGGATACTTCCCATCTTCGGAAGGGGGAACCACAACCTTGGCAGACCAGAACCCTGACTTCACTGGATCCATTCAAAATGTGACTGCGGCCGTTGGAAGACAAGCCATCCTGAGTTGTCCTGTCAGCGATCTAGGAACGTTCAAGGTCAGAAACTTATCACATAGTTTTTTGTAATATTTTGCAAACAGGTGGATTTTAAGTTTTTTCGACTAATATACTCGTATTCCCTGTTTGAAGGAAAGATCGGCAAGATTGCAGGGTGTATGTGTGTTCATTTGAGATTTGGGTTTTATGTTGCAGGTTCACATGCGGCACGTGCAAGCGCAAATTTATACGTGTCTGCTTGTAAAAATACATTTAATATAAATCTTAAATGTAATATATCATTGCAACTTAGTTTATAGATTATAGATCCACCGAAATAGAGTTTTTCTTGACAGCTCACTGTGATTCTAGAACCTTTTGAAAAGTTCCAATAGCTTCACAATATGTTTTTAATAATGTTATTGTTTTATTCACATTCATGCAGTTTTTATGGCAAAATTAGTTAATTAACTTTTTAATTGTTCAGAACAAAATAAAAAAATTAACCGTGAGTAAAACGCAAGGAATTAAATAGCATTTTTTTAATACATGAGCGTAAATAAATACATAACGGAAAAATAAAATAAAACAAAACGGCAAAGTAGTATTTTATTCAAAAGCAAGAAGGAAACACAGAAAATGGCATTCTCTGTGTTTCCACATATTAAGAGTGCTTTGTAAAACTGTTCCCATGAAACTTAATAAAGTAGTTTCAGTTTTTCAGGTTTTCCCAAAAACTTTTCACATTATCAAAAATCAGCTTCTTGTGATACTAAATAATGTACATGCTTCTGTAATTAAAATAAATCTAAATCTATAACAAAAAAGTCGAATAAAACGTGTTTTTTTTAATATTGTTTTGTGGTGACATTTTTTAAGTTTTATGTTTTTTTCAACCTTTTATAATTTGGACACATAATCAATAAACACGTCTGATTTCAAAGATCACTTTAATTTTTTTACTAAGACTTTTAGAAATAAAAACAACAAGTTTAGGGTACAAAGCGCATTTAATTTAAAGATTGAAAAAAACGGATTTTACTGACCGTGCAAAAGAGAAGAACGATTTTCTCTACGTTTCGTCGGAGTCATATCCGACGTCCTGAGGAGACGTGTGTCCTTTATAAGGAGGAACCACGAATTGTTGAATTGTTGTTGTAAGATCGAGGCCGAAGGTTGTAGGTATTTTTTGTAACCTTCGGAGATACATCCATAGATGTCGCTATAGCTACAGTAGTACAGAAGGATGATATTATGTCTTCTTGTGAAATCGTCCGATTAATGAAAGGGTGGATCATTGAAGTTAGTACTGGCCTCCATATACTGGAAAGCTTGTAGCTATCTAATCTAATCTAATCTAATCTAAGCTGCAAAGATATATATCATTTAAGATTTATATTAAATGCATTCCCACAAGCAGACATGTATAATTTCGCGCTAACACATGCCGCATGTGGACCTACAATATAAAAACCCAATCTCAAATGAACATAAGCCTTGCAACTCTTGCCGTCCTTCCCTGAAACAGGGGTGACATTGGCAAAGTGAACCAATTTTTTACAGTATGGGTGGTCAGCCACATAACAACCTATAAGTCAAGGAACATACATGACAA